>WOVY01004049.1:0-308234 GCA_013436015.1 Rhipicephalus annulatus
CCCTTCAAGTCATATTTCACTTTACGAAAACAGTACTGTATGCAGTCCAATCTGGTAAAACATTTAGGGCATTCTCCGCCAGGTTAAGGTTTTGAAGTTCTAGTCATTTCTCAATAACTTCGGCGACTTTGAACGCACCTATCTCTCTATTTATCCGCCTAAAATTTTCAGCTCTCTTGGCCGTTGCAATGATGGCATCTATACTACAAATGGTATGGCATAACATGACAGTTTGGCGAGTACAGTGACTAGTCATAACGCTGAAACTATAATATGTATGTCGAGAATGTCATGCTAGAGTTATCATGATCTTGCTGCTCTTGCGGTGGATTCGTTTACATTACATATATCAAAACTGGTATGGTATGACCGGACTGCATAGCGAACATGAGTGACAGCCTTCCTGAGTCGTAGGTAAAAATTGCTGTCTCCTTACATATTGCAATAGACTCCGAGAAATTCAGCGCGCTTACAATGTGTTTTACCTTGTTCACAACCTGTCTTGACTTCGGTATTTTTTTGTAATCTAATGTAAACTTTGGTAGCGAAAGGGAGTAAATAATCAAGGAGCGCTGCCTTAAAGCGTCTCCTTCGTCCAATGTCGCGGAAGGCACTGAACAGCCTGAGTCGTCTTCGGGGTATGCGTACCATGAGTGCAAAATACTCGTTGTTAGAATTCTAAAGAACGAGTGTCCACTTGGCCGAGTTGTAAAACGGAGCAGAATGCTAAGCGAAGGGTCAAGGTTTGAACCACGATGGTGGCTTCGATAAATACTTCCTTCTCAGTTCTTTTTCGAAGTGCGCCATCAGGGTGCAAACAGCTGAACCTTTGCCTCGCATTCTGCCCATGTTTTACCGCTCGACCAAGTGCCCCTAAATCTTAAGAATTCTAATGACGAGCACTTTGCGCTTACTGTACGCATACCTTGAAGACGACCTGCGCGGAAGGCCTGTGCAAAAGGGGACAGCACAGTCACAGCAAAAGCAAGACGAGTGGTGTTTCAGAGTCTTTTCTAAACACTTAAGGCGTAAACTGCCGCATGCACACTTCCTTGATAGCCACTACGACATTATTATAGCCCCCACCGATGTGGTATAGTGGCTAAGATACTCGGCTGCTGATCCGCAGGTCACGTAATTGAATCGCGGCTGCAGCGGCTGCATTTCGAATGGAGGCGGGGAACGCTGTAGGCCCGTGTGCTCAAATTTGGATGCACATTAAAGAACCCCAGGTGGTCAAACTTTCCTGAGCTCTCCACTACGCCGTCTCTCATAATTAAATGGTGGTTTATGGAAGTAATACCCCACCTACCAATCAATGACATTAACAGTAAAAGTTCAGGGTAAGAGGCTGGCAATCCTTAATTTGTTTTTCGTTATTTTTGAGAAGCGCGGAATTCGCTAAACCCTTGAAAGGAATTTGGTGCCTTGACTTCGCTCATGCTGTGGCTGACGTCGACGAGGAGTTGTGCCTGAAGTGGGTATGCGCCACGATTATTTGCTGAACAAGACAAGCTGTTGTAGTGGGTTGGAGCCTTGGACAATTCCACTCGTTACGCTTTCACTATGTGCGATCACTAGTTGTTGATTCGCTGTTTTAAAACGCTTTACAATTCGTAGTAACGCGAGTGCTTTCTCCACATCTAGCATGCCTAAGACAAGTTTGTCAAGAATACCCAAATACAGTGTGGCTTTGTGGTATAATACTGGGCTGCACCCTGTGAACCGGGGCTCGAGCCCCAATGGGTCGTTGGTGCTAGTTTTTTTCTGATTTCGTGCGATGTAGTTACGCACACCGGGCGCCTGGCGGCAGCGGACAACTGCGCGTGACCCGAGTTGTGATCTCATAACAGCTTTCGCTGTTAAATATTTTTTTCTGAGTTCTGTTTGTGGTTTCTACTTATACATGCACACCTATGTCTATCCACTAACACATACATACATACATACATACATACATACATACATACATACATACATACATACATACATACATACATACATACATACATACATACATACATACATACATACATACATACATACATACATACATACATACAGTTTATGACAGCGACTAGGAAAATTTGCAAAAGTGTCAATGTAACTTCTAAGCAGCAAAGTATATCTACACCATCATAAGAGTACTTAGGAATCAGTGATGAACCTATCTTAAGTTTGCTAAGCCTTAGAAATCATCTAGAGGCAACCATATTAGGCTCGATAATTGTTCAGTTTTGTTGTTTCAAGACTCGAGTGGCTTAGTACAAGCCTCGGCATTTCTCACTTTCGACGTTTTTCTCGCAAAAGGCACTCACACATTTCGACTGAATAACGCAGCATTCCCTCGTGCCATGACCGTTGTTGCAACGCAACTAGCTGCAATGACAGAGGAGGTATTTGTGATGATTCCACACAAACAGCTGTTTCCATGTTCAATATGTTGTCCAACTACGCAGTCTGGTTGTTTTTTTTTTCATTTTCACCTCGATGACAAGCGCTGTATGGTCATCTTGTCTGAATGAGCGAAGACGCTCGTCTTACAATTTCGGCTACGTGGCTCTGAATCCGGAGACGTGAATAGGAATTCCTTTCAGCATAGCTTTCGTTGTTTTGTCTTCTTATCAAATTCTAATAAACGCGTAATAATTAATTGGCCCATTTGCCACATACTGTTCGTATGCACTCGTCGTTCCTTGGCGTAATGCAGACAACCACACATAACATATTGAACTGAAGCATAGCGATCAAGCACGCTCTCGCACCATGAAGAAGTGTTCCTTCTGTACTTATATATTCTGTGTGATGGTGATAGTAAGTGCGCAGCACACTATGAGGCGGGCTGTCGTAAGCGGTTGTCACTTGGGATTGCGCAGACGAAAGCACGTAAAGAAATTGACAAAGGGGATGTAGGCTAGAAATCTTCACAGAAAGATACAACTGAGATAATTTTGATGAAATGTTAAAGCAAAGGAAAGAACAGGAAGAATTAAAGCTAAACACTTCAAAAGAGACCAAGAAAGAGGGAGAAGAAAAAAAAACAGAAACCTGAGGGAAAACAACAAACGTTGCCTATTTTTACCACTTTTTACTTCTGATTACAACCAAATTAGCATAAGCAGTCTGTTAAGGTTTTTATCGAAATATTCAATACGTTTCCAGAAAAAAAACTGAAGTTTTCAGTTTGCTTGGCAGGTTCATTGAAAGAATGAGCGTGATCATTCAGGCCTGGTGATATAAAATACATAGCCAGGCTGTGTACCATTTATCGCCTTCTTCGTTGGTCAAGTGTATTTGCCACTATTTTCGCTATAGAATAATAAGAACATACGCTTATGGGCTAAACAGTTACGACAGCCAATATTCCCTGTTGTCTCACCATCCCGAATATTCAGTTTACTCTGATTATACATCACTTTCACTCCGGCTAGCCAAACGCCAACATTTTCTCAATTTGAAAACAGGAACTAGCGAACATTATCGTTTTGTATAGCTTTTGTAGCCGAATACGAGGGATCAGTTCTAAACGCTTCTCATTGAGTATTTTAATGGAACTGTTCATTCCAACGTGAACGTTGACGAACCATCATATGCGGAGGAGTTGGCATGCAAGATGGAAGGAATGAGGATGTTACACGAGTAGCAAGGTATTAATGGCCACCATTAGTGTAAATAAAAGCCTTTTTAGGGGCGAAGCTCCTTAGGGCGTGGGCTGTGCGTCCCCTGTATGTAGCCACCTCTAGTTTAGTTCTTGCAGTGTTCACTAGATGGCGGTACCGTCCCCTGTATGTAGCCACCTCTAGTTTAGTTCTTGCAGTGTTCACTAGATGGCGGTACCGTCTCCTGTATGTAGCCACCTCTCATTTAGTTCTTGTAGTGTTTACTAGATGGTGGTACTTGTAGCTGATGATGAAAAGATGCAAGATGTTATAAACTAGAAAGCGGTACTTGTAGTTGATGAAAGACGCAAGATCTTATAAATTAGGAATGATGTCACATATGGCGCGTGTCATTGGTTGAAGGCAATCGTTCGATTTAGTGCGGCGACGTACGCTAGGGGGAGCGATGTAATAAATCGAGTGAGCAAAATGTACAGAGGATTCATGGTTTACCAGGTTTACCTCCGGAGCTTCGCCCACTCATCATCATTCACTTCGTGGATATGGCGGAATTTTTTTTACCTATTTCTACGAAATTAAGTTTTGTACTGCTGCTCTACACTGTATCCTATATATTTGGTGCCGATCAACCCACAACAGGCTATCCAGTGGCTATGAGTTGTATGTACCACACAGAGAAGCTCAAGGTGAAGTGGAACTGCGCCTTGACCTTTGAATAGCCAGATCGTCATTGAGGCAAGTGCCTTTCTTTGCGACGACTCTGTAATACAGGAGAAGCTTCATTGGATCTACGAGGGGCTGAAAAGAAACAATGACAAGTTCAAGAAGATCACCAAAAATTTAGAATCGCATCTCGGACGAGAATTTCAAGCCGAATATTACAAACTCCTAGAGTACGAGGACAACACGACGCGAGTCGTGGCCGTGCTCAGAAGCAGGGGCAACCACATTTTAAGCGCACAAGCAGAAAAGGGTTTGGCGACGGTTGCAAATACAATCGCTACATCATCATACGGGACGCGAGCCAAGATACCGAAGCTTACGGTCATGCTCTTTTCTGGGAATATTTGTAAACAAATAGAGTTCTTGCAGCCGTTTGTTCAAATTGTCGAGAATAGTGGTACTCTATTAGAGAAAATTACATTATTCGCGACTGGTTTTGAACGGAGACGCTGCATCAGCTGTGGCCAACTTTCTAACAACTGTGGAATGTTAAAAGGACGCTGTATACAAGCTACAAAAGTACTTTGGTGCCAAGACGTGTCAAGATCAGGAATACTTCAGCTTATTACATCACCTGCAAGCTTTTTGATCATACGGTGACGAAAAAGCCCTCTAGTAGCTTTATCAAACACAAGCTTGTTAACATCCCTTTGCTCCCGTGACTTGGTATGTACAGGTTGTCATTTTCGTCCATCGTCAGCAGCATCATACTGAAGTCATTGCCACAAAACCTCTTCGGTTTCTATCACCGAACACGTGGACACAAACTTAAAATATTACCACAGGCAAAGCTGCTGACTATGGAGGGCTAGATGGTCTGTTGAATGTCCGTTCGGTCGAAGTGAAGAGCCTAGAAAAGAGCGATAGAGTGATAGCCATAGATGTGAATGCGGCGCTCAGTATGCGGCGAACCAGCGAGCCTGAAGTCACATTTAGCACCAGCCACCACATCTGTTCTGACGAACTCCTTCGGTGATTTCCAAGATGACACAGAGACTTATGTGTCCTGCGCATTAAAGCAGCACTTAAAGAAGCGTGTCCAACCAGAATGTTTCCAACACATTAGAATCAAGTGCATATAAAGGATAAACGGTGCGCGCTTCCGGTGCACTCAAAAAAGTCGTAGGGCACGCCAGTGGAAACGAGCAAGCTGAACTTTGCTCGAAGTGCAAAGTTCAGCTTGGCTCAAGTACGTCTGACCCAGAAACCATTACTAGAAACTCGCACCGATGCACAAACGATCGTGCCGACAAGTAGAAGGAATACGAAACTAAAAATATTGCAAAAATGCCAACCAAAGAAGGCACCTGCAGATGAAAGCTGTCTTGGCCGCCTATTGGCGTATCAGCAAGGGGGTTGGCAAGGTGGGCGCGTGCTCCTTCCCCCCATTAAGAAATGTTGTGGTGCTAGCCCCCCCCCCCCCCTTTTTGGCAGGGGTCACTATCAGCTGCACGCGGTAGTAGCCAACAACTAATGTGAAGTTTTTCTTCACAATATTCAATCTCCTATAATCTTACGGAGAAGTGAAAACATTATTAGGAATGCTTTATTAAAGTGAAACTTTTCCTAAAGCATCTGTCATATCCACCTTCATTGGTCTTCAATTTCGCTGTCGCTGAAGACTGTGTTTCGCACCCTGGTCATGAACACGTGGTAGCGGTTGTGTCAAGCCAAATAGCCGATGTTGACGCTCTAGTTGCCACTGCTCCTCGCTGCACTTCTCGCGAAATTCTCGTCTCCTCCTGTCGGCTCCGGTTTCCTATGGCCACGCGCTTTTGCTCATTTGCAACACAACCTGCAGGATGAATGGTGTTACCCAAGTGGATGACTGTAGCGACGATAGACTTCTCTCCATTTACCTTTATCGCAGCACTTTGCCCATCTACATTGTCACTGCCGCGTCAGGTGCGAGTTTCGCCTCTTTCCAGGCAATCATCGTTCAGATCTAGCACTTGTCCAGTCCGCAGGGTTGTTGGTGCTTTTACCTAAGCATTATGCCTGCTTCGATAGCTGTACCATGACACTTAGCCGGACTCCCGTGGCTGTACACCGCATAAAAACCGATGGTCCTGGCGTTATACAACGTCGGCCTTATCCTGTCTTGCAATTGGAAAGAGAAATCAATAAATAACAAGTTGACATATGCTATCACGCAAGATTATACAGCCGTCCTTCAGTTTCTTGGCTTCTCCGGTCGTCTTAGTGAAAAAAAGAGGGTTCCGTTCGTTTTTGCTTGGATTATTGTGCGCTAAATAGGATCACGTTTAAGGATGTTTATCCTATGCCTCCAATAGATGACACCTTGAACAGAATACAAGGAGCCAATTGCTTTTCCACTCTTGAGCTATGATTGGGGTATTGGCGAATCCTCACAAAGAAAAGCCGCCTTTGCTACGCCGGATGGACTCTACGAATTTAATGTAATGCCACTTCGCTTGTCTGACGCTCCGGCAACATTTGAGTGCATGATAAATACTGTTCTTCGTGCCCTAAAATAAAAAACCTGTTTTTGTTATATAAACAATATTGTTGTGTTTTTGCCTACTTTTTCCCTACACCTTCAACGCTTAGCAGAGTACTTCAGTGCCTTTTGAACACTGGCCATCTGATGAATTACAAAAAGTGCATGTTTCCAGCCGAAGTATAACAGTACTCGGTCACGTCATTTTGAAAGACGGCGTCCGGCCGGATCCCTACCAGATAGCCGCTGCATTGCAGTTGTCTCGGCATTCCACTCAAAAGACGTTGCGCAGTTTTTTTTTTGGCCTGGCATCCTACTTTCGTCACTTTATACGCAATTTCGCGACAATAGTGGCTCTCCTGAATAAGATATTGGTCGCTGGTGTTCCTTTCGCCTGGTCCGACGTCTGCAAGTTCGCATTCCAAGTCCTGAATGCCTGACTTCCGAACCAGTGCTTCGCCACCTTGACGAGAGAGCACCTATTATCCTTCACACTGACGCAAGCGCAAGATATCGGAACCGCACTTTAGCAGCATGATGCCGCCTCTAAAGAGCAGAATGTGGCATACGCCAGTCAGACTCTCGACAGGGGAGAACTACACGATCACGAAGCAAAAGTGCTTGGCTATTGTTTGGTTGTTACAAATATTCCGCCCATACCTTTATGCTCGGCAGTTCACTACCGTGACAGACCATCACGCACTGCGTTGGCTGTTCTCGATGAAGAATATGTCAAGACTTCTAGGGCGTTGAGTGCTGCGCCTGCAAGAATATAAATTGACGATAAGAAAAAAAAAAGTCTAGCAAATGTCATCATGATACCCACGCACTGTTCCGATGATTCCTTTCACTTTCTCTCGACAATTACACTCCGCTTCGCAGCCTGGAAGGTCCGACATCCCGCCTACCTCACGACGCCCATCGATCACCTCACTGGACCAAATTCAAGCTTCTTCGCAATACAGTTCCTCTGCACTTCAGCGAGCCGACACCTACTGTCGAACTTTCGTCGACTACATTCGCGGCATAACTAAACCACCCAACAGGCGCTTTAGATGCCAGCTTAGACAATTTCTCCTCCACGACGGTGTGCTCGAACGCTATAGTTATCAATCTACGGGTAACAAGTGGGTGCCAGTCCTTCCCCGCTGCCTTCATCGTTGCGTTCTAGAAGCAGTTCACGATGGCACTGCTGCTGGTTGTCTAGGTTTGCGCAACACCTACGACCGCATCAGAACCCGCTTTATCTGGCTTGGCTTGTATACTTCGGTAGCCATATACGTCGGCTCGTGCGCATCATTTCAGCACCGTAAGTGATCCACGTCTCCACCCGCCGGTTTCGTGCAGTCTCTTGTTTGTCCAAGGACACATTTTCAGTTTGTTGGAATTGACTTGCATGGCCCCTTTCCGTTGGCATCTAATTATCATTGTTGGATCATCACTGCAGTCGATCAATTGACAAGATACGCCAAGACTGCGTCTTTTTGGTCCGATACGGCTACAGAAGCCGCCAAATTTTTCTTGTCAACCATCGCCTTGCGCCATGGAGCTCCACGCGTTCTTCTGAACGACCGGGGCAAAGCCTTCATTTCGCACGTCCTCGAGAAATTCATGCGAGCCTGTAGAATGACGCATAAAAGCAGTTCTACGTACCACCCACAGACTAGGGTCCTCACTGAACGCTTTCAGCGAACGCTCTGTGGCATGATCTCCATGTACCTACGTCCACACACACAAAAAAACTAAAACAATATTTTACCGTTTGTCACCTTCGCATATATTACCGCAACACAAAAATCTATCGTCTGCATAGAGCCCTTTCTTCCTTGTGTATGGACGATCCGTATCCTCAGTCTTCGACACGGCGTTCTTCTTTGCACAAGCTCCGTTTAGTACTTTCCAACCAGAAGAGTTCGCAAGTCAAGCCGCGCAATATTGTGAAATTGCTTGGCAAAGCATGGAAGCCACCCAAGAAGAAAGATAACGTCGCAGCGATAAAAAAAGACACGACGTGACCTTTGATTCCGGAGATAAGGTCTTACTATGGACGCCGACTGGAGCGTCTGGGTTCTTCAAAAAATTTTTTCACTGGCACGTTGGCCGATACATCATTCTACGACAAACTTCCACCATGAATTATCTGGTGATCCGCTTAAATCCACCACTGGCCGCCGTCGTCGCAGCATGAAAATTGTTCATGTGTCATGCATGAAGCCTTTTATTACTCGTTCAGCTGATCTTTGAGCTGCAGCCAGGCTGGCGGCTTGAAAGAGGGGGAAATTAGTGTAAGCAAATTTATTGTACTTCGTCGTTCTCACTTGTACAGAACCACCATCATCGCGATTGAGCTCGTTCGTTGCTGTTTTGAGCCTAAGCGATTATAGCAATTATCTAGGAATAAACGCTCCAGCTGGTCCTGCTTGGTGAAGTATTTCTGCGTCTTATAATATATATAAAGACAGCGTTTTTGACAACTGTGCCTTTTTAAAAAAACTGAGACAGCCACAAGAGCCTTGCTACAGTCTGTCTGCCCTTTATCTAACTTAATTCCTGTTGTCTTTCTCTCCTTGGTGATATATATATATATATATATATATATATATATATATATATATTACCATCATCACCATCATCATCAGCCTGACTACGTCCAATGCAGGACAAAGGCCTCTCCCAAGTTCCGCCAGTTAACCCGGTCCTGTGCTTGCTGCTGCCAATTTGTACCCGCAAACTTCTTAATCTCATCTGCCCACCTAACCTTCTGTCTCCCCCTAACCCGCTTCCCTTCTCCGGGAATCCAGTTAGTTACCATTAAAGACCAGCGGTTATTCTGTCTACGCGCTACATGCCCGGCCCATGTCCATTTCCTCTTCTTTATTTCAACTATGATATCTTAACCCCCGTTTGTCCCCTAATCCACTCTGCTCTCTTCTTGTCTCTTAAGGTTACACCTACCATTTTTCTTTCTATTGCTCGCTGCGTCGTCCTCAATTTAAGCTGAACCCTCTTTGTAAGTCTCCAGGTTTCTGCTCCGTAGCTAAGTACCGGCAAGATACAGCTGTTATAGACCTTCCTCTTGAGGGATAGTGGCAGTCTACCTGTCATAACTTGAGAGTGCTTGCCGAATGTGCTCCATCCCATTCTTATTCTTCTATTTACTTCAATCTCGTGGTTAGGCTCTGCGGTCATTACCTGCCCTAAGTAGACATAGTCTTTCACAACTTCAAGTGCACTATTACCTATCTCGAAGCGCTGCTCCTTTCCGAGGTTGTTATACATTACTTTCGTTTTCTGCAGATTAATTTTAAGACCCACCTTTCTGCTCTCCTTGTCTAACTCCGTAATCATGAGTTGCAATTCGTCCCCTGAGTTACTCAGCAATGCAATGTCATCGCCGAAGCGCAGGTTACTAAGGTTTTCTTCATTAACTCTTATCCCTAACTGTTCCCATTCTAGGCTTCTGAAAACCTCGTGTAAGCACGCGGTAAATAGCAATGGCGAGATTGTGTCCCCCTGCCTTACACCCTTCTTGATTGGTATTCTGTTGCTTTCTTTATGAAGCACTATAGTAGCAGTTGATCACCTGTAGATTTCTCCCAGATTGTTTATATATACTTCATCTACGCCCTGATTCCGCAGTGTCTGCATGACGGCTGATATTTCTACTGAATCAAACGCCTTCTCGTAATCTATGAAGGCTAAGTATAGTGGATGGTTATACTCTGATCATTTCTCTATTACCTGATTGATAGTATGAATGTGGTCAATTGTTGAGTAGCCTGTTCGAAATCCTGCTTGTTCCTTTGGTTGATTGAATTCTAATGTTTTCTTTACTCTGTTAGCAATTACCTTTGTGAATAGCTTGTATACCACAGAGAGCAAGCTGATCGGCCTGTAATTCTTCAAGTCCTTGTCATCTCCTTTCTTATGTATTAAGAGGATGTTAGCGTTATTCCAAGATTCTGGTACCCTTCCCATCAGGAGACACCTCGTAAACAGGGTGGCTAGTTTTTCTAACACAATATGTCCTCCATCTTTCAGCAGATCTGATAATACCTGATCCTCACCAGCAGTTTTGCCTCTTTGCATGCTCTCCAAAGCTTTTCTGACTTCTTCTATCATTACTGGTGGGGTGTCATTTGGGTTACTGTTAGTTCTTATAGTATTAAGGTCGTGGTTGTCTCGGCTACTGTACAGATCTCTGTAAAGCTCCTCCGTTATTTTAACTATCCTATCCATATTGGTAGTTATTTTGCCTTCTTTGTCCCTTAGTGCATACATCCGACTTTTGCCTATCCCAAGTTTCCTCTTCACTGCTTCGACGCTTCCTCTGTTTTTCAGAGCGTGTTCAATTCTCTCTATGTTATACCTTAATTTCTTACATCGCATACTTTACGTCTATTAATCAACTTCGAAAGCTCTGCCAGTTCTATTTTGTCTGTTGTCCTTGACACTTTCATGATTTGACGCTTCTTAATTAGGTTCTTCGTTTTCTGGGAAAGCGTGCCAGTGTCCAGTCTAATTACCCTGCCTCCAACTTCCACTGCACACTCCGTAATGATACTCGTCAGATTATCATTCATTGTATCTACGCTAAGGATGGTTTCCTCACTAAGAGCCGAGTACCTGTTCTGCAGCGACACTCTGAATTCCTGTATTTTCCCTCTCAGTGCTAGCTCACTGACTGGCTTCTTGCGTATCAGTTTCTGTCGTTCCTTCTTCAAGTCTAGGCGAATTCGAGACCGTACCATTCTATGTATATATATATATATATATATATATATATATATATATATATATATATATATATATATATATATATATATATATATATATATATAATGGCGTGTTTGCGTGTCATTCGTTTTATGCATCATAATGCACGCAGTTCTTTAAGGTTTACACCTTTTTTATGTTGCAAGGTACAAGAAAGCCCCCCATATATCTTGAAATGCTTGCTCAAGCTTTTCGCCTTAAGCTGGAAGTAACGTAAAGGTGGCGTCAATTTGTGTGCCTCCTACTAAACGTCCATCCTTAACAAAACATACTCATTACTGTTTTTAAAATAAGAATACAGAAATAAATAGATGTCGACTCTGAACACAGCAATGAACTGTTACACCTGTTATAGGAAAACTGAGGACGTCTGTGCACCTGGAACTGTTGTACGGAAAATATATAATTTTCGCGAAATATTCATTGTTTGATCTTCGCTTTTTTCTAGTCAGCATTGTCGTTTTGATAAATGTAGAATAGACAACTGAATTTTTTAGTATTTGCTCTCTATGTATAAATTATTCTGTTGGTTGCTTTATTACATTTCAGCTAACTCTATGAAGCGTCCCTCCGGCTTGTCAAATCCATTCATGTGAGACCTTCAAAGCCAGATGAATAAAGCTATCTCACCATGAAGAAGGGAGACACTACAATAAAGTGCAGTTGCTTGTTCAGTGATGTTCAGTTTTGCATCTCGTTGTGCCTCGTTTTTTTATTTTGTTTGGTGACTTACCCTGCTGAAATGAATATTTCTAGAGAATACCGTTTCAGCGTTTCCCTTCTATAATTCAAAAATATCTAACAAAACTACATAACAAATCTAGATAACAGCAATACTGAAAGTTTATGTTCTCCATGCGCAAACGATGAGGTATTCAAAACATTGCCTTTGACGGAACTAACCACATGAGCCACAGGTGTGACGACAATGCAGTTTAAATTCACTTAAAGTAACGTAAGTAAACCTGACGAAGTTATTTAATTGATGTTGACAATTTTCACATTGTTCTGAAGTCCCGACGTTCAGAAGGAGTGTCCGCCTGTAACTCACTCATTGAGCTTCTTCATTTAACTCATATGCGATGCATATAATTATTAGATGACGCTTGAGTTTAGTGTCCGAGCATATAAGGTGATAGCATGATCGGGCCCGCTTCAAGACGCCTTCTAAATGTTTAGCCTCGCTTCGCTTGTGCGTTGACACCAGGAAGAGAACGTCAGTGAGACTAACAGTTGTTTACAGCTGTCGTATAATGCCTACGATACGTGTCGTTGCAAGATGCCCTTTACACCACAGTTATTTTTTTGCGAGTCGGCTACCCATTACGCATGCTGAAGTGATGGAACAGCCTACGCTGCTCAATAGTGGACGTACTGGTAGATGATGATAACGCATGTATATCTAGGAGTGCTTTGCAGTAAGTGGCCCTCTGAACCACTTGGTAGTTTTGCCATCGTAATGACTTTATGCATGGCAATATTCAGCGTTTCTGCCGCGCAATTTCACCTGTATTTACTACAATCCTCGCATTACAAGACATTTGTATCAGTTGTTTACCATAAGCAGTTCAAAGTATTTTGATATTTACACGTACTCTAAATAAAACAAATCACAGCATATCCACGGAGTGAATAATGATGAGTGGGGCGAAGCGTCCGTCAGCCCGTCCATTCTTCCGTGCGTCCGTTCATTTTTCCTTCTGTCCATCCAAGTGACAGTCGGTGTGTCCATCCAAGCGGTCGTCCGTCCTTCCATGCATCTGTCTGACCATCCACTCTTGCGTCCATCCGCGCGTACGTCCACGCGTCCATTCATATGTCTATCCGCCTTCTAGTCTGTCTGTCCGTCCGTCCGTGCGTTCAACTAGCGAACACTCCAAGTACACCCATCTCGCATCCCTTGTCGCACATATCCGCTCCGCACATCCATCCAACCATCCGTCCTTGCGTCCATCCAGTGAACATTCCAGGTACCACCATCTTTCATCTCGCATCCCGTGTGGCACACACCCGCTCTATAGCTGGTATGCGCCACCGATGGCTACGTACAATAACCACGTTGGAAGCACAGACCCAAATCCTTAAGAGCTACGCCCCTAAAATAATCCCTACCATGAAGAAATTGGCAGATCCTACGTACAGTGGGAATTGATAATATGTGAACCACGATTGAGAAAGTTGATATGTCACTTTAAAATCAGCAAAACGTTGCGAAGTGGAGGTAAATGATGCCGTTCATGACTTCTGTGTCATGATTATCATGTGTGGATGTGTCGTTTACTTTGTCATCTATTCATGTCTTGTGATACCAAAGTTAGTATATGTGGAGCAAGCGAAACGACCGCGAGCACGCTATGAGCGTGAAACGTTGGCAAATTCTTACATGACACGCGTGTCAGGATTATTATGTTTGTAACAGTCGTAAATTTTGTCATCCATTGACGTCACGCGACATCAAACTTGGTATGTGTAGAGCCAGCGAAACAGCCACGAGCGCATCATGAAGGGCCCACTGTACTCCTATGTAGCATTGACGCGTGCACACACTGGGCACAGTGACGCTACGTTAGCGAAACGCGAGCACTAGATGTTTTCTGACGCCAGGAACGACCGGTGCGACGGCAGCCGACGCGAAATGCGACATGCTGCATTTCGCACCGAAGCTTTTCCCAGACAACACTGCGTCTCCCTCTTTTCGTGACGGAGAAATGCCAGACGCGCTGAAATGCGCATGCGTCAAAGCAGCGCAGCGTGGCACGCACCTCCAAGTATATGGCAGGACCAGCGCCTGATATGGTAACGCCGGCGTGACGCGACGATATGAACGCCGGTGAGCACGCGCACCACGTCATGTCAAAATGTATTGGCGCCTGTTCTCTCATAAAACGCATCTCATGATTATCATGTTTGCACCAGCCACATACCTTCGTCATCCTTTGGGGTCACGTAATACTAAAATTTGGCATATGTGAAGCTAGCGCAACGGCCGCGAGCGCATCATCAGTATGGCGTGCAGTCATTTATTATTTATTATTCATGTTGTTACATGACACGCATCTCATGTTTATCATGTTTGGATGTGTCATTTACCTATGTCGTCCATTCGCGTCGCATAATACTGAGTTTTGTGCATGTGCTGAAGCTTGTGAAATGACCGCGAGCACATCATGAGCATACCATGTAGTCATGTTGTTACATGACACGCATCTCATGATTATCTTGTTCGCACCAGTATCATACCTTTGTGATTCATTCACATCCCATCATACCAAATTTGCTATAAGTGAAGCTAACGAAACGGCCGCCAGGGCATCATGAGCATGGCATGTAGTCATGTTGTTACATGACATGCATCTCATGATAATCATGTTTGCACCAGTCACATACTTTCGTCATCCCTTCACGTAATGTAATACCAAATTTGGTATATATGTGATGCTAGCGAAATAGCTGCGAGCGCATCATTAACGGGGCATGTAGTCATGTTGTTACATGACACGCATGTCATGATTTTCATGTTCGGGTTTGTCGCTTGTGTTCATCATGCAATGATGCCATACCATACCAGGTTTGCATCATACCATGTGAACGAAACCACCACATGAGCTGCGGGACCATGAAATATAAATTATGGCATTCATGACAAAGATGTCATGCTTCTCATGTTATGATTAGTGAAATATTTTCATACAGTCATGGTATGACATACCAAGTTTGGTATCAATACCATTATCGAAATGGCCAGGAGAGCTTAAAGTCTTAGGTGGTTAGATTGATGGATAGATAGATAGATAGATAGATAGATAGATAGATACGCTCAATGTCACTGAAGTTCACTAGGAAATGCTTCGCATTTAGTGATTGAAGCTAGACGAGCTTGATCGTATCATCCAACAACACACGAACAGTCCTTACTCATCGCTTACCATCATATGAGGACGTTCCGCCTTTTCTTGATTACATGACCGCTTGACTTTCCATCGTTGACCCACAGATCCAGGTTTGCTTGAGGGCGTGTCCTGTTCTTTTCGGCCTCCTGTGTGCAATGTCTTTGCTGCGAGCGCAGGCTCCTGCTGTGTGTTGAGCCCGCTGCGCTGTTGCCTTGGCTCCTGGGATGTTCATGCTGCAGAGTGGTAATAAACATACTGCGGATGGATAAAGAAAAGTGCTCACCCAGCGAACCAAAAATAAGCGTACCAAACGAGAGTGCAGTTGACAGGCTTGGTCCTCTAGGGGTCACCGATTTAAATAGAACACCGGCGCCAAGTGTGCGGGCCAGAACATTTCTCAAAATTAACTAGAGAGAATTCTTATGCTGCTAATGTTCAGTGACTATGGTAATTATGGGTAAAACGTGAATTTACTTGGTCTTTGTGCTTGCATGGGCGCACGAATGAACGGTCACAAGGACGCAAGGAATGAACGGTCGCATGGAATGAACGGTCGCACAGAGAACGCATGGACGCACGACTGAACAGTCGCACAGATTGACGGACAGATGGGAAGACATGCGGACTGTCGCACAGACGGATGTACGGACGGACGCACGATTGCACCGACGCACGGATACACGGATGCATGATTAGAAGGACGCTTGGACGGTCGCACGAACTGACGTTCGGATGGATGCCCGGATGAACGCATGGATGGATTGAAGCATGGAACAAATGGACGGACGGAAGCATGGATGCGCTGACACACGCTTCACCCCATCATTCACGCTATGAATATACTCAGATTTTTTAGGGGCTAAGCTCCTTTTAGACTCGGGCAATTCCTTGTCCCTCTGGCTTGCCTATAGTAGCATCTCTCTTATCATATTATCATGCAAAAAATGCCGTCGTGTAGCACGGTGGATGGACGTGTTTTTTTAGCGCTTCTAATTGAATGCGGAGATAAGTGGCTTTGTAAGTTTCGAGCTCGCTTTTTAAGTAATAAGGAAGCAGTTAAGCCTTTGCAGCACCTATTACATTGTACGACTTTTTCAGGTGTCAGTCACCCGGTATTTACTTGTTTGTGTGTGTGTTGTTGAATTGTGCAGTTTTTTCCCTTTTGCCACCTTCTTGAGAAGGTACACATACACCGAACACCATAGTTTTGTAGTAGAGCTCAGACTTTTTTTTTCGTAGAGCAGGATTCGTCGTACGCCGTGTTTTGTAGTTACCGAGTTGCACAATTCATAAGGACAGTTTGTGTCCAAAATACGTGGCTTAAAGGCCGTAAAACGTTCAGGCTGCGAACTGGGTTTGAAAATTGACGCAAGTGCAGACGCGAATGGAGAGGAGGCGAATGCCAAGTGTAGGCAATGTGAGGTCGAGGAAAAAATTGAGAAAAGGATGGTTGCCCAGAGTGAAGTGTTAATGAGAATAACCGAGTTGGATACTGCGTCAGTGACCGAGAAAGAAAAAAAATGAAAGCATATCCACGGAGTGAATGATAGATAGTCGGGCGAAGGATTCGTCCGTCCATTCGTTCTTGCTTCCGTCCGTTCATGCGTCCGTCAGTGTGACCGTCCATGCGTCCATCAGCCCGTCCGTGCGTGCGTCTGTTCGTGCGTCCGTCCCTGCGTTCGTCCATGCAGCCCCACCCCCTGCGTCCGTTCATGCGCCCATCCACGCATCTGTCTATGTGTCCGTTCATTTATCTATTCAACAGTCCAAGTACCACCATCTCGCATCTTTTCATCATATATTCCCCATATAGAAGCACCGCCATCCAGCGGACATTCCAAGGACTAATCGAAAGGTGGCACACGCACACTTTCTTACGGCTTGCGCTTCGGGTCCACTTTCCACTTTAACCACCTTGAGTTCATGGTATATACTAGTTCACTGTATTCATGGCACGGCGGCCGAACGGTAGCTAAACCTTTCGAAAACCAAGAAGGTTACGCCCAGCAAGTATGACGTAGCAAACTTTTTCACTCAGATAGTGCTCAATGTACATGCCAATGGTTGCTAATGGGAAACGAGAGGCGGAGAATTCGGCTTTTACTTTCTTGCGGCTTGCGCTTCGTATCTACTTCCCATTTTTAACCACCTCGAGTTTATTCATGGTATATACAAGTTCATTGTATTCATGGCACTGCGGCTCAACGCTCGCTAAACCTTTCTAAAGCTAAGGAAGTTACACCCAGCGAGTATAACGTAGCAACGCTTTCTTGTCAGATAGTGCTCAATGTACATGCCAGTGGCTGGTAATGGTGATCGCAGCCTGTGCGTTAACTAAAAGCCGAATGCTCCTGTCTCTCATTCCCCATTAGCTGCCATTGGCATGTACTTTGAGCACTATTTTTTATTGTTCAACAACGCACAGAAGAAGTCTCTCACCGGCACCACCTTGGAGGTCAAAATGTTATACTTGTTACAAACTACGAGGGACGAATGGGTGCCGTTATAAGGAGCTGCGCCCCTAAAAAAAAGGTTGAGCCGGTCGCAAGACCCAGCTTCAGCAAAGTAAAGGTGGTGTTGGGAGGAGACAAAGCAGCCGGTGTCACAGGTGCAAGTAACCCCCAAGTGCCGGACGCTCCCGCTTAAAAGTCACTGCACGTGATAATAGCCGCGGACTGGAATTTAAATCAATGCGCAGGAGCAATCAAACAGAGAGTAAGAGGTGAGAAGAGGATTGTAGTAGGGACGTTCTCAGGACGCGAGATGGAAGTTCTTACGAAGCAAGCGAGCGCAAATCTCAAAACTACAGCTCATGGACGAAACCTCGTGCTTTTGCAGGTGGTTCAAACGATGTCTTAAATAAAGATACAGCGCGACTAGCGACCACACTTGCGTAGGGGGTCATGACAAGCGCGCCATTTCTCCGGAGGTACAAATAGTGGTGTGCACGATACCGGAGGTACTGGTGCGTGACAGCAACCTGCAAAGAGCTGTTGTAAACGCAAACCAAAAAGCATGGTGGATCAGTCGAGGGAAAGGCTTTTAGGTGGTGGAAATAAATAGAGAGGTGCATAGGTGGAATGGTTTTCAACAAGACAGAATGCACTTCGATGAGAGGCTATGTCATGAGGTGGGTTGGTGACTTGAAGGACGTGCAGTAGATTTTTTGGGGCGCATGCGGGCCGTTCACTGTCCATGATAGCTAGCAACGAGAAAAACAACCAGAGGGACTCTTTGACAGGTGGTATAGAAAGATACAATTCCAAAGTGGCACCAATATCAAAGAGACGTAGAGTCCAGGGCAGAAATCGACGTAGCCACGAGGCCCGAGCCAATTCAGACGTATGGTATATTAGGATACAGGGTGGTAGGAATAGGCTGATGTGGGAAGAGATAGAAGAACAGCTAAGTGAGGAGGTGGCAACAGTATATGGTCTTGTAGAAACAAATCTTAGGGACATGGAACAACCACTTAACAATCCAGACAACGCATGGAAATTTCGTTATAAAACAGAAGGCAGCAAAAAGGGGGGTGGTATTAGGGCATTCACACATAGACGTACAGACTGGCAAAGAGTCAAGCAGGAGTGCAAGCAACATTTATGGCTAAAAAGAAAAGTGACAGGGCAAATGACGCTCCTGGGTTTCGTATATTGTGGACAGGAACAAATGCCAGAGAGGAAAACCGAAAATGGCGCAGAGCGTAGAAAATGCTATTTAAGAGCAGGAGAAGAGTGCCAGGTAGTTAAATTAAGAAATATGAATGCGAAAATAGAAGTTACGGATATATATATTGACCCAACAGGCAGAATGCTAGTGGATATGTGTGAAAGACATGATTTATTGATTTGCAACAGCACCGAGAAATGTGAAGGGCAGATAACATGGGAGGTGAAAAGGCTGCAGTGGATGATAGATTACGCAATATTATCACATAGGACTTGTGATCAGCTAAGAGTGATCAACATAAACGAATATGGGGATAGAAGCTTAGGTAGTGATCATCAACGTATCAAGCAGAGTTTTGGAAGAGAATTGTAATTGGAAATGTGGCATTACGAGCAACCACACGCAAAATTTATGCAGCAAGAAAAATAGAAATAGCAACTACACAGATTGAGAAAATAATCACCGCAGATACTAAAACAGAGTGGACGTACATAAATCCTACTCGATTGTTTGAGTTGGAGCTTGCTAAGGTTCGAGTCAAATCAACCGAAAAAAGCAGACACAAACCCAAGAGCTGGTGGGATGAGGAAGTTAAGAGAGCCATAGTAAGACGTGAGGAAGCCTCCAGGGAACACAGGTACGCTAAACAGTAGGGGTGAACCGGAAGTTGATGTCAAAATAAAATGGGTGAACTTTTTGAGCTGCAGAAGGGCAGCGTCCGACTCTATCAGTGACAATATTGGAAGATAGAGGGCCTAATGGATGGCGGAAGTAAACAAAATTTATCGAAAGGCACCGCAAAATTTTGCAACCACATCTATTTTCATAGTGATAAGACAAGCATGAAATAGAGGTTTATAACTACCGTTAAAGATTCAGACTAAAAGGGGTTGAGGCAATGTAATATATAAAAACAGTGACGACAGAAAATTTAAACACCAAGAAAACGCTGCACGCACCGTACCAGATGAGGATTGGCCAATTATCCCCGTGGCTCCACTTAGACAACGAGAGTGGGAAGGACAGAAAAAAAAGGTTCCTAATAGCACATCAACAGGTCCTGACGGCATCGCAATCATGCTAATAAAGAAACTAGGACCAAACTCTAAGCAAACAGGAAGAGAGGCAGCGAGCAAAGCAATAGTAGATGGTGGAAGTCCCAATGGGTGGAAACTAAGCAGGATGAGCATGATCTATAAAGAAAAGGGGGACAAACCGATATAAACAGATGCCGTCCTATAACAGTGACAACAGTAGCTAACAAGCTGGTGATGCAAATAGGAAAGGATAGACTACAGACATGGGTGCTGAATGAGGGGCTGCTGGGAGAACTACAAAATGGGTTCCGTATTAAAAAGGTTGAAGGACAATCTCTATTCATTGATAAAGTGTATCGAAATAGCGGAAAACGAACACAGGCCCCTGTGTCTAGCATTTCTAGATATCAAAAAAGCTTACGATAGGGTGATTCAAGAAGAGTTGTGTGGAATACTAAAAATACTAGATGCAGAAGATGGAATAACAAACCTTCTAAAGGATATCTTTAAAAGTAACAAGGTAGGTATAAATGGCAGGAACAGGTTTCTGAACCTGTAGAGATACAACGCGGCCTTCGACAAGGATGTCCCTTGTCACCGTTGCTATTTATGCTGTATCTCCAGGGACAAGAAACCAAATTAGAGGAGAGCCGACTCGGCTTCAGCATCTCTTTCGCCAAGCAAGGAAAACACATTGAAAAGTCATTACAAGCATTGATATATGCAGGTGATATAGTAATAGTAGCCGACAACAAGGAAGGTCTGCAGAGATTCATAGACATCTGTGGTAATGAGGGAGATAGGTTAAATTTGAATTTCAGCAGCGAAAAAATCGCCAATCATGATTTTTAATGATAAGAAAGGCAGTGAACATAAGATACAGGAAATCACGCTAGAAATTGTGGATGAATACAAACACTTGGGCGTATGCATAAAACAGGGCTGAGTATCTAAGGGATCATGAAAGATGCGTAATGACTAATGGCAACAGGAATTAGATTTAATGAAAACTAGGGCACTGTGGAACTACAGTAGGTATGACGTTGTCAGAGATTTTTGAAAAGGTGCCATGGTCCCGGGTTTGACGTAAGACAATGCAGTCTTGTGCATAAAATCAGAAATTTAAGCAAGATTGCAAATTATACAACGTGGCATAGATATACATGCTTTAGGAGCACACGGGAATACCCCAAATCAGAGGGCACAGGGTAACATGCGATGGACATCGTTTGAGTGCAGAGAAGCAGCAGCAAGATAGAATTTGAGGAGCGATTGAGAAAAATAGGAGAAGAGCGTTGGTTGATTGAATAATATGTGAGGTGTAACGTCCCAAAACCACCTTGTGATTATGAGAGACGCCGTAGTGGAGGGCTCTGGAAATTTTGACCAGCTGGGGTTCTTTAACGTGCACCCAAATTTAAGCACACGGGCCTACATCATTTTGCTTCCATCGAAAATGCAGCCGCCATAGCCGGGATTCAATCCCACGACCTGCGCGTCAGCAGGCGAGTATTTTAGCCACTAAGGAGCGTTGGGCTAGGAAATTGTTCAGCTACTTGTACGTAAAGAATGTTGATTATAAATGAAGGAAGCGAGCTAGAAAACTGTCAAGCAAGAATGAGACCACATCAGAATACAAACCCGAAAGGAAACATCGTTCGAGAAGAAGCTGAAGAAAACAGAGAGGGACATGTGGAAGATGGGAATGGTTCCGAAGTCATCACTGGAGACCTACCGAACTTTTAAGCAGGAAATTACAAGGGAAAAGATTTACGATAATTCTCGGGGTAGTTCTCTGCTCTTCGAGACTATAGAACGGGAGTATTGCGGACCAAGACGTACCGAGCGAAATACGAAGGCACATACACGGTATGTAATGCGTGTGGAGAAAAGGAGGAAACGGCTGAACATTTGATAATGTTCTGTAGAGGGCTCCCCCCTATAGTCGAAGATAATAGCGCCAAAATTTTCAAAGCATTGGGGTTTAGTGACAGGGAAGGCAAAATTGACTTTAAATGGGTAGAAATGACCAGGAGGAGGCTGATTGGTGGCTACAATCGAGGCGCGAATGAAATTCCAATCTTTAAACACACAGTGATAGTACTCAACTTTATGGGTAATCAGCGTGAGCCACCACCCGATCTAAAGAGCGCAGCCGAATACACGCATTCATTTAATAATCCTTCGAAATATTATCATTAAATTGGGTTATTGTTTTTCGTATATACTTTACGATTTCAGGAAGTGCACGGATGGACAGATTGACCGATGAACGGACCAACGCACTGGTGGACGAATAGAAAAACGCTTCGCCCCACTCTTCGCCATTCACTCCGTGGATATGCTGTGATTTTTTTCGGTGGCTTCTTAAAAGTCCCCCTCAAAATTATGGCAAAGTTTCATGACCAGTAAAGATATTGAAGGACTGGCTATTAAAAAGATTCAAGTTGATATCGCTATAGTTGGCAATATTCAACGAACTTTTTTTTAATTAAAACTACAAGTTCCTCTTCTCACGAACTGGTGAATACACCACGTGCTTAAATTTACGGCAGAGCACCACTGCGCTGCCGATCCAATGAACCTCGCACAGTTCTTGCCCTGACAGCAGTGCGTAGCCGGTTGGGATTCCGGGATTGCCCTCGAGGCCTACTAAAGGTGATTGATTAATATGTGGGGTTTAACGTCCCAAAACAACCATTTAGGTATGAATGACGCCGTAGTGGAGGGCTCCAGAAATTTCGACCACCTGGGGTTCTTTTAACGTGCACCCAAATCTGAGCACATGGGCCTAACATTTCCACCTCCATATGAATTGCAGCCGCCGAAGCCGGGATTAGAACCCGCAACCTGGGGTCAGCAGCCGAGTACCTTAGCCACTAGACCACCGCGGCGGGGCTACTTAGGATTGCGTTTCTCTTTCATGAGGTAAAATATATACTGTTGAACTGAAACTGATGCAGTAATAAAACTGGTGGGGCCGTCATTTTACTGGGACGCCAAAGGTTGTCGCTGCCTCTTTTTCCTATTATTCCTCTATCATACCCGTCCACCTCAGTTTTTTCACTTTATTTCTTTGACACAATTTTTTACACCGAAATTTTGATTTTATCACATTTTTCATTATTATTTTCATCTCCTATGCAATGTTATAACATTTTACACTAAGCCTTTCTATGCCAACTTTAGCACATTAGTTAAGATTTCGGGGAACCCCTCTTTTGTCTCTCGTTCACAAAGCTTAAGCGGTGCAATTGAATGCTGCTGTAGGAAGATACATTCTTTTGGCGGCAACAAAAAATGTAAAGGAAAATGCCCCAGTCCGTACCGTCACAATTAAACCAATTAGAAAAGGGGCATAGGGCAGAAGCCAACAACAATTTCAGTCTTAAGAAAGAGTACAAAAGTAGGATGACGTAAGGAACGCAAGGAAGCTAAATGCAAAACGAATGCTTTAAAATAAATGGAAGACAGAAGGGTCTCTTGATTGGTTTGCTGTTACAGATGCCTTGATTCTGTTTTTTTTTGGTGGCTGTCTAGCTTCTTGATTTTATGGCGTTCTTCGGTGATGTTGCAGAGCCATAACGAGCAGTTGCTTCAGAATAGCCCTGCTACGTCCTATATTTATTATTCGTGTGTTTCAAACAAAAAACGAATGCCTTTTCAATACTTGCAATGACGAGTTGGAAGAATGGATATTTGGGCTAGTTGGTTAAATTTAATGGTACAACCGTTGCCACGTCTTTGTAGAGCACGCGAACAGCCGGTTCTTGCTCTGCGGGGCGATTACCTTGAGGCAGCTTTGGGCTTTGAAGTCGTGTATCTTGAGCATGCGTGGCTTAGTTGTCGGGCTGGCCATACCAGAGCCCGATACTGTCTCCAGGTTTTGCTCTGCAGAGCAAAAACCGGCCGTTCGCGCACTTTAGACACACGTGGCCGCACCTGCAGATTAACGGTTGCAGTCTAAGCACGAAGTTGCTTGAAGACAACCGAACGGAAGGTTGGCAATAGAAGGCAAAGAGGAACAGCACGAGCACTGACTGGCAGCTGACTTTATTTTTCGCAGCATTAGGGCGGCGAGGACCATGCCTATTATGTTTCATCACACTTCCAACTCGACAAGACACTGTGTTGTACTTTTTTTTGTCGAGGATAAGCTTGTGGAACATATTTATTGAGTTTAATTACGAGTTCTAACGTTTGTGAATTGTGCATCTCTTTTTATCACTTGAGTTGGTGGTCTCGATTATTTCTTGTGGATTTCCTGATTTTGTTTAGACGTACGAGCTTGCTTATTTGCACGCATTTAGGCAAGGCTCTAGATTGTAACATTTCGTTGCAAACTCACACGTTATCATTCGTTTATCTTAATCTTCGTGGGCAGAATGGAAATCGTCCGTGTGCTGTAACTAGTATGTTTGTATAGTAGTTTGTTAATAGGTGTTGTGAGATCTGATCACGAATTTTTATCCAGCCATAGACTGCTAATTTTTTATCCAGCCATAGACTGCTACCTTTACCATCTGTTTGACACATTGTATTCTATTTATTTTGTGCCTTTTTTATTTGCTGAGCTTTGATGAAGTGCTTTGTTGTGAATCGTAATTGTCGTCCCTGCCTCAAGATTTCTAATGCCAAGCTCATCTGCTAAGCCATTCATGAAATCTCCTTAATGGCCTTTAGCGAGTGAAAATGGAACTTCGTTTGTTAGTTATTTAAAGTAAACAAGTGCTTTTGCTTCATAATTATTTATTATTGTTAGTTACACTGTTAAGTTATCCCGGACATGATAGTCTTCCTGTGTTGATTTGAAAGGTTTCTTTCGTTAGCAAGTTATTTCACATATCACAATAACAGCCTCTGCTGAAAATGTGAGCTGCATGTGCCTAAACAATATTGACATGTGCACATAATTGTAATATTGTTGTCGGTGTAGCATTTCCTGTGTCGTTTTGTTTAAAAAACCCGTTAAACGTCGAGCTGTAAGTGTTGTTAGTTAGCTCTCATCTCGTGTGTGTTGCTTTCGTGCGTAATATGTGCGTGAGCAGCGTACTGCACGTTTCGATCTGTTAGCCGTTTTTAGCGTTACGTTCTTAGTTATTGCTATCGCATTCATTCTTTCGCCCTTGCAGCGAAACTGTGACTTTTTGCTTTTAAATTCATTTATATCTATTGGGCTGATGTCAACCATTTCCCGCATGGTCGGGTCATTGTCACCCAATAGTCATTCTTTCGCAGAGGAGTCTGCAACATTCTTGTCGCACAAGTGCCTACAGATGGAGGTTTCATCAGGCTCACAAACCCTATGCTACCCCCCCCCAAAAAAAGAAAAAACAACTGCACCCAACATCTAACTACTTTCAGACCATCACCGAGGTGCGCAAACTAGGACGAGGCGGCATAATGCCTAGGTCACTAGACCCGACCTGTCTGCAGGATCTGCTTAAGTGTAAATCGTTGGCGTCTACCCCGGTGAGTACTTTCATTCAACTTCACCTCATGTGTACTGAAGGCCTCGTGAGAAGCGTCGATTCCAAAATTAGTCCAGAAGAGACCATAGAAAGACTTTTGGAAGCAGGCGCAGTTTTCATTTAATGTTGCACTTACCTAAATAATAACGAGAGGACAACAAACAAATCTGTCGTTGCTACAGATTTGCCAAGTTGCCACACAACTTACTGACATGCAAGTTGTGTGGGCACAACTTGCATGTCAGAAAGAAAGCTATGGCCTCTTACCTCTAGCGTCAAACCCCTCGGTTCCCGTCCAGTTCATTGTAAAAACTGCTGGAGATTCAGCCATAGTGTGGGAAACAGCAATTGAAATATCGCTTGTCGTGCCAGTGGCGAAAGCCACTCCTGAAGCGAATGCTCAGCAACATCAGAAAAGTGCTGTCTTTGTGAAAGGAGTCACTCCTCACACCATTTTAAATGCTCTGCTCACTCTCAAAAATGAAACTCTTAGTTATTAGAGACCACCTCCGCTGTTCGTGCAGGAAAGTTCAATTAATTAGAGTTAAAGACCACGCCTTCGGCTATTTTGCTGCAGCATCACGACCCATTTTTAGTCTAGAATTCAGCCTATCACAGGTCGATCAATCTGCCGTAAAAAGGTGATTGCCTAGGCAATGAATAAGTTAATAGCTAACCTAAATGACTATCTAACACAAGTAATTTAAAATCAGGCAACGCTAGAGTAGGAGGCTCAGGCTCTTACGGTTCCTCAACAATCAGACACCATGCACGCCACCCAAGTACATAACATAGTGCTAGACAAACTGTCTGAATGTGTGCGTAAAGCTGAGAAACCTAATGCACAGGTACCATCAGACCTATCTGTGCCTCATACAAGTACAAGTAACGCTACAGTTATTAAAATTGAGATCCGAGCTCATAAACGTGTACGAGCGCCTATCTCTGTGGACCTAAAGTCAAAAACTGAAAAGAATTAGTGGTCATTTGCGCAGAAAGGTACCAAGAAGGACAGGGAATGTGCCTTACCTCCATTGGTCGACTAAAAGTGCTTAAGTGGAACTGCCGTTCCTTATTTTCAGCGGTAACCAACCTAAATTACTTTTCCAATCAGCTCAACTCTGATAATATAGTTCCACAATAAACTTAGCTTACACATGATAAAAATTACTGTTTTACGAGATTTCATTCTTTTCAAAGAAATTGTCAGAGACGTGGTGGTGGTTTATTGATACGAGTATCAAGTAAATTACGTCATAGGGTAAAAATTGCTTTCACGATGCTGAACCATGATTCAAAAATATTTCAGAAATAAGAGTGGTAACCTTCTAGGATACTACTCTTTTCAATCATAAACTTGTATTTCCCCACTGGTGTGCAAATACAAGTCATCCTATCAGCGCTTTGGCAGTCTGTCGAAAGGAAACCGTACCCACAAGTGACATTATTTCTCATTTGTTTTGGGCCAGAGAGACAGACTTGTGCGGTAGGTGGCTGCGGAAGAGGACCATTGACAAAACTTTTCCGTGTATAAATGAAGGAGCCGTAACATTTGTCCTACGTCACACTCAATCAGTGTTAGATTGAACGTTTTGTACCAATGCAGTTAATGTTTTGTCACGGCCCTGCCGTGGTGGTCTAGTGGCTAAGGTATTCGGCTGCTGACCTGCAGTTCGCGGGATCAAATCCTGGCTGCAGCGGATGCATTTCTCATGGAGGCGGAAATGTTATAGGCCTGTGTGCTCAGGTTTGGGTGCACGTAAAGAACCCCAGGTGGTCGAAATTTCCGGAGCCCTCCACTACGGCGTCTCTCATAGTCTCATGGTAGTTTTGGGACACTAAACCCCACATATAAATCAATCAATGTTTTGTCATGGTTCATGGCTGATTCTGCAACTAACAGCGGCCATCGTCCTTTAGGTTTTGACATTTTGTGTACAATAATAACTTTATAGCAGCAACCGAGAGCATATAACCTGTCTGTGTTCGGCTATTTCAACATTTGAGAAAGACAATGGTCATAAACTTGCATCAAAGATTGCCTTCATACTAGAGGGATGTCGGAAAAAATCTCAGTTTGTTATTCCAATGAGTAGACGGTCCTCTTATTGTTGGTGGACTGATGAATGTACGCTCGATTACAGAAGACACAAAGCCGCTTGGAAGAAGCTTATACATATTCAATGCCCACTAATTGCAAAGAGTATAATTTTTTGCAGGTGTATTTAGGCGCACTGTTAACCACGTGAGAGAAGATTCGGACAGTCGGCACTTCGATTATCGTTCCAATAAAATCATGAGCGTGCTTTGTTTGCGTATTTGCTGTCACAGAAGGTTCTGCCAATACCAATAACTATATAATCATGTATCTTCACGACGCGACCACTCTAGAAGAGACAGCTAAAGGTTTAGAACGTAGATTTAGTACAAATGTCTCGGCTATTCACAATATGCAGGTATCTTCACTTGAATTTAGAGAAATTTCTTATTCTTAATTTACTGAAATTGTACTATGTTTAAAAAGGACTGCCTTTGGATTGCAAAAAATTGCAAAGTTCTTATCGAAAGTTTTATTTCAAGAATCACCTGACGTTTTCTTAGGTGTTGTGAATTGTTCGTTGGAAAACTCATAGATACCGCAAGAATAAAAGCTAGCGAAATTATACCGTTGCTGAAGAAACAAGATTGTGGGTAAATAATGGAAAACCTAAAAACATTTATTTACATCAAATCTGGTGACATTGATTGAGAAAGTTATTCATACTCGAACATTTTGACTTACTGACGAGATGTCAATTCTAAGCCCTTGTAAATTGGGTTCAGGGCTTGGGGTTTTCTACAAAACGTTCATGTTGATTTAGAAAGTCGTGTACACTTAGCCCGCAGGACAACAAATATGCAGCTTTAGTTACTACGGATATCGCTAAAACGTACAATACTGTACAGCGTGGTATTCTGATAGACCGACTGAATTCTTTTAATTTTCTGGCATACGTAGTAACCTGTATGCACAAATGTTTTGTGCACAGAAAGCTTTAATGTTTTCATCGATTGGGTTTTCATCGATTGGGTTAAGGTTTTCATCGATTGTGCACACACAAACGAGAGAAGTACCGCAATGCTCGGTACTGTCCTCGGTGTATTTATTTTGCTAATGAACACCATCGCATGTAACCATGACATAACAACTTGTGTTTATGCAGATGACACGGTATTCTTTGCAATGGCACACACCATTCAGACGCTATACGACCGAGTGCAGTCCTATCTTAACACAAGAAAAACTGGATTGATGACAATCACTTCTTACTGAATCCGAATTAATGTGCCCTTTTTCTCTTCCCCTTGCAATTCCCCGTGCACATCTCGTTATGTTGCTATTTTGAGGACAAACCAGAGGTGGAATCTATTGAATATCTTGGGGTAATCAATAACGTATCTTTTGGCTGACATCTACACATGGAATACTTAGCTTGAAATACTAAATGAGCTGTCGGCATGTTCCGTAGGATAAACAACTACCGAATAGGCATGAGAAGTGATACACTAGTAATAATATGTCAAATGTATGTTCATCCTATTCTGGAATTCGGTTGCATGCTTTTCTCTGATGCTTTACCTTTAAAAAGCTGGCCTCTCAATTTTTAGATCATCACGCTTATGCCTTGGTGTCCACAAAAAGGTTTATAAATGCGTTTTATGCCTAGAATCAAGAGTTCCTTCTCTTTCGAGCTGGTTTAGTATCTTGACCATTCAGATGTTTTTAAAAACTTACGAGTCACCGCTACAGCAGTCGGAGACGTTATTCATATCTTCTCCGCTATTATTTTTTGTGATAGAAGGCCACGGTTAGACAGCTTACAAATTATATAGCACAACGTCTACTGGACCCGCTGAATGGACGTATCTGCGAATTATGGCGATGTAGCGAGAATTCACCTTATGTGGTTATGTTGATATTGGATTTGACGACTTTTTCTCTAGAAATGCAAAGTTACTCCCACCTCACACTCCGAATGGTTTATTGAAAGAACACTCGCAGAGCATCGAAAAAGTGTAAATATTGCTACAGATGCATCACAGAGTGACAAAAAGTCAGGTGTTAGTGTAATCAGCTGGAGCTCGGATTGGTCCTATTCGCTCCGACTACTTGATTTTATACCCGTTTTTATGGCTGAGCTTCTCATAGTGGTACTCGCCTTACGAAACTTAATTGTGAAAAATCACATTGGCTGTTGTAATTACAGATTCGCTCTGTCTTTGCGCTGCAATTTCTGTGGTGTGGAATTACACGTAATCCAGATGTTTCGTGCATTAATACCCCGACATTTGGGAAAACGCTTGATTAGTTCGGATGCGGGTTCATAAAGGGCTGCTATTAAACTAAATGGCCAATTGTTTAGCGAACTCATCCCTAAGTGGGCCCATTTACCGTGTTTTCTATGATCTGCTCATTTAACGGCAACGCTATTTCACAGGCGTACAATTATGGGAAGCTTTGCAGGTGTATCACTCGAAAATTCCGCAGAATCTTGGCACTCATTATATCCTTCGTACCGATCCTTTTGTGACAGAAGTCGCTATTACGAGGCTGCGCTTTAGGGTGCCGAAAATAAATTTCTACCAACTCAGGTCTGCTCGGACTCTTTCTCCAATGTGCGCTTTCTGTGACGAGCTAGAAACTTTGGATCATTCCTTTTTGACCTGCAGTCGATTTACTAGAGCTTGTAGATTCAAGATAAATTGTTGTTTACGTGCTACTGAAATGCATTTATCTACGACCGCGATTCTGTCTTTCGGAAACTACATTTCTAGATTTGCCAGTGTGGAAGCTTGCGTGGCAGTGTGGAATTATCTAAATTAAACAAAAAGACTAACAAGCTAATGTATAGAATTATCCTTCTTTGTTGACGTACGCATACTTTTTCTCACTTTTTAAGTTGCATTTTGATCTAGGTTATCACCTATTTTTATTATAAAAACTTTTAATAGGCACAATTCAGTGATCAAAATCTTGTTTAAAGATTTGTAGCGTTTTTGTTTTACAACTTGCTTTACTCTAACTCAAATTATATTTTGTAAGATCACTCAATTATAGGCCAATCACCCACAGTGGGTATGAGCCACAAGAAATGTCAATGAGAACAAAAAAAGATCACATCATATCCAAGGAGTGAATGATGATGAGTGGGGCGGAGCACCCGTCAGCCTAGCCCATCCGTCCGTTCATTCTTGCTTGTGTTCGTCCACGTGGCCTTCCATGCGTCAATCTATGCGTCCATCAATCTGTCCTTGCGTCCGTACGTGAGTCTGTCTGCCTGTCCGTTCTTGCGCCTATCCGTCCGTACGTCCGCGCACCGATCCATCCATCCGCTCATCTGCTAGTCTTCCTGTATGTGCGTCCGTCCATGCGTTCATCTAGTGAACACTCCAAGTACCGTCATCTCTCATCTCACAATCCCTATGGCACATACCCACTCTAGAGCGAGTATTTGCCACCGGTGGCTATGTACATACATACATACATACATACATACATACATACATACATACATACATACATACATACATACATACATACATACAAACATACATACATACATACATACATTCATACATACATACATACATACATACATACATCCATACATACATATTGAGGAGGAGAAGGAGAAGCGAGTGACCTACGCCATAACGAGCTTTGTCCCTAAAACAAGAATGTTCAAGTTTACCAATACACTGCAGCTCCATAGACAGCTCCGATGTCTTAACATAGTTGATCTGGCGCCAACAAGCGTCGTAGCCAAGAGCGAAAGTGAAGACTCAACAACCACAACCGCACAAAGGCAAGCGCCAGCTGCACTTCGACATCACTATATCGAACCCCGCCCGTAAGCTAGAAGGTCAGGAGAAGATGTGAACGCGTGGCTGACGCATTACCAAAAGGGGAGCTAGTAGAGCTGCTGGAATCCCGCCGAGCAACTGCAAAATGGTGCCCATTTGTCATGGTAACCGCTCTCTTGTACGAAAACGATGTGGAGTCTTTAAGAACGTGGGATCTTTTCTTAGAAGAACAGAAAAAGTGTTTGATGACTCTGATGCCAAGAAGAAAAGCGCGGTGAAGACGCTACTTCAAAGAGCTCAAACTTCTGAATAAACGTTCACCACCTATACACAAGTTCTGAAGGCTTGTAAGATCACAAACAAGAAGATGTTTCAGGATGACAGGGTCGGACACCCACTGAAGGGTATAGCGGAAGGCTTTATACTTTTGAGAGATGAGAAAGAACTCACCTCCTGCTCTTCCCTCTAACCTTACGGCCTTATGTTTGATAAGTTGAAGTTTCGTTGTATCCTCTCATAGTCTTTTCTTCCATGGAATCCTTGTGTAACAAATGGGTAATGTTTCTAAATGTAGAAAAATATTCATTCTAATTTTTTATCGGAGTCAATCATTCAATTTTACCAAATATACAATAGGTGGCTTGAAAACAAGCTCACTTTCATCCTACAAATACTTTGGTGTTACATTACGCTTTCATCATAAAAATATCTTGGTTGATAAAGTTTTGCCAGTTTCCAACCACCCCAAACTTTACTTATCAGGAACTTAGCCATCTAAATCGAAACATGTTTCTTGGTCCTTCGCCGATAAACAACTAGCATATATACTTAACACTTGGTTTACCAAAAGTTGGGTAAACTTGCCTAATTCATACCCACATGAAATATACCACTCATCTGCGCTGCAGTTCCTACGAAATCATGTGGCTAGGTATATCTTTACAGTATTATTAATACACTAGTGTCACTAAACACAAGTCATGTCATCATCGCCAAACCACTAGTCAGCGCCACAAGGCTGCCTGAAGGTACGTCATCTTCAACATCAACAAGCTATTATTGAACCTTTGCATCGTAATTCATCCCGTCATAACCCCCGAAAAGCAGTTTATCCCCACCTGCCTACACTACCAGCCATATGAAATTATTTTTCTCTCTGACTGCAAAGGACTTGAATCGTCCTCCTGTCTACAAAGTGCACCACTCCTGTCAGACATCCTTCCATGCCTGAAGATAAATCAACAAGTACTAGTTAAACCCACCTCTTACGTAATATCCCTCACGGGGTTATTAGTTACTATTAACTAATACCTAAAACTATAACTAATAACTAATAACTGTCAGTTATTAGTTATTCCTCACGGGCTTAGTAGTTACTGAAATACCCCTCACGGAGTATTTCAGTAACTAATAAGTAAGTAAATAAATAAATAAATAAATAGGTAAATAATAGAAAAATAAATAAATAAATTTTGGTCTGCTGGGAAATGAAACCGTGGTCGCCGCTACAATGATGAAACGTGTGTGTCGACGAGACCATCCATCATCTGCAGAACTGTCCATCCTACTAGGCAACGCAATTAGCTCCTTTGCCACCATTTCTATGTGCGACAAACATCACGACAACTAGAACTTCATGGCACGCGTCAGGGATTAATTGCCTCTGACCTTCGGCTGTGCGCCAGCCAACAGGGGTGGGGAGGTCCCGTTCAACGAGCTCACCCACTACATTCCCTTAGAGGACCCTTCACAGCGCAGTGCTCTAAGCAGTGGTTTAGCAAGCGTCCATACCAGTCTGCTTCAAGTGAGCGCTGAAGGCCACATCACCAGGTACTGCCATAACCGTAAGTGCATCTCACAAGGCACCAAGACCACTACGAAGCCATTCTCCGGCCTCTGAGCGCAGTGCGGCACCACTGCCGGTACCTCCCACCAACGTTCGCCGTTATTTTCTGGCAGAATAGGAGCAACGGTGCTGTTGTGATTCGAAGTAGGTTCGTATCCAGGTCGGGTTTTAGCACTCCCCTCTTAATGTTGAGATAGGGGGAGGGGAAGTGTTGTGTCGAGAATAAGTAGTTAAGGTAAGTGTTTTTCAAGACCTCCGACAAGTAGGCCCCCAGATAATAATTTCTGGCCAGAGGTTTAAGCGTAAGTAACACTTTTCATGGGTGGTTTTCTTAAATAAATGTCAGCTTACACTTCAATACCTTCGAGCAGTAAATTTACGTAATGACGAAATTCCTTAGAAGACGAATTGATGTTTGATTGAGCACAAATGCGTTTGATTAATACGCGGAGCACATTGTTTAGTGCACCTTCAAAACAGTGGTCAACATTCATTTCAATTTTTTGGCTGCTTAAAAGCGGTGCAATAATCAATGTTCCACATATACTGAACATCCCTATTTCCGAAATCTCCTTTCATTGTGACAGCACTCAAGCTTACCAGCTCTCCACTAAAAATCACTGATGACTGTTGATGAAAAACTTGTATGTCTGCATTGAAAATTCGCATCGTGAGCGTGTTGTGGCCAGCCACCCGCCAACTTGGTGGAATAAAGTATGGGTAATAGTGGGTAGTTGGTAGATGGAATGACGGACTGTGGATAATGGGCATCTGATAGTTGGAAGACACACAGGTTGTGGATGATGGGAGTAATAGACTGAGGATGACTTAATGAAGCGCCTCAAAGAGGAGGTACTAATTGATGGTGAACCGTTGGTGGATGATGGGAAGACGATGGGAGTATTGGACCGATGTATGTGGATGGTATACGAAGGTTAGGTGTTGGTCAGATGAAGTGTAGGTGATCATGAGTATTGGACACGTGATTGAAAATCAAATGACTGCGATAAGGAACGTACGAGGGAAACCAGACAACGGCAAGGCATAGATTAGTTTTCGAAGCCTTGGTCTTATCGTTGGACATGTCTTTAATAAAGCAGCCTCTAGATAATGTTTAGCTGTTGCCTTTTTCCCAGTTCCTAAATGCGCCGACTCCTAGGGCAACTATTCCTTCGTAGACGTAGGCAAATAATGCCAATAAGCGAGACGGCTCTGCAGCATTCAAATGCAAAAACTGAAAACAGCCACAAACCCGGAACTCGCGTAAAAACACCAATTCCTCCCTGAGCCAGCGAAAGGCCAATAAAGAATTTTAATCAAAACAATCATGTAGTAGTGGTTATTTGCGAAATCTTTGCAGAAACATGAAGTTTTGCAAATGCCCTTCAAATATAGAAGCAAACCGCTATTTTTAAATGCACCCATTTCAGTACTCACGTACAGAAGAAGATAGTTGTTCATTTAGAAAAGATGTAGAAGGTGCACTTGTTTTCATTGCGACAGTTAGAGAAGATAGTAGATGATACTTAGTGTAGGTGAAGTCTTGCCATACCAGATAGTCTTGCATAGTTCAAAAAACGGCACACAACAATGTATGACACACACGGAATGCGTCTGATAACTGAATGAAAACGACAATAGTAAAAATATACGCTGTGCTTTTGGGTAGGTCTGCCACACGCGTAAGCTCTCTGTCCATTTAACTCCCACAGAGGGCAAGTTGCATTGCTGGAAAAATGATAATTTTGATCGCCGCACAGGCTCCATCTTGTAAGATAATTGGTAATTTTGTTTTCTGAACATTCTAGGAAAGCGGCTGTGTTTAACATTACCTCCAAAGTATTCTGACCCAACGGAAAGGTCTGGCTTATCATTAGTAGCCACGTGAAATACTAACAAAACCTAAATCGTAGTTCCGTCAACTTAGATAATGTTAAAATACAAAAATGATTTTGAAAATACTTAAATCGGATCACTGGGTAGGTGCTAATGAATGTTGAAGAAATCGTTGTTGAGCATTAACCACCAATTAACCTGTCTTTTCAGACAGATATGTCAAACTTTTGTATAGTAAGCATGAACATCCGTGGTACGTTGCGATGTATTTGTATGTAAGTGACGATCCTAAACCAACTCATGAAAATGCCGCTTTACTTCGGAACACATTGTTCAAATATGCTCAAAAGAGGTGAACATCGATGTTCTTTGAAACTCACTACAGCAAAGCCTGCTTTTGCTATGCGCCATTTACACACCGTTCACAAATCGATTGATGTTGCCGTGAGATCTTTCTGCCAGAGTAAGACGTATTTATTCTACTTTCACCCCTTTCGTCAGAAACATCTTCGTTTTATATATGTGAATACTATTGCGATATAAAGCAGCCATTGAAGAGTGGTTTTCTATCTTGTTACGCAGACGCTTATTCTCGAGAATTTTACGCCCTTCGAATGTCATTCAGCAGTCGCGGGGATATCGCACGCGAGAATGAAATATGGCAACTTACGAGGCAAAGAATCAGTGATTGTGATCTGTTTTTAAGTATAAAAAAGCTAGCCGAAATCATCGTTACTGATATTTTACGTGGTGTAGATATTTTGTGGTTCCAGTAAGAGAAGCAAGTGAAAAGCATCATATTCCGGCCCCCTCGCATACGAAATCATTGCAGCAGAACAAACAGAGTGGTTTGCATTTGTTTCAAACAGCTGACTATGCTTGTACGCGATCTATTAAAAATACGTATTATGCCTGGAGTATTGGTTATAATTTCGTGCGTTGCTTATATGGGTCTTAACTTGCAATTTCAATATATTCAAACATATTTACGTCATCCGGTAAAACAATGAGTCGTTGATGGCATGCGTGAGTACACATTCGAAGTGCCTCTAAACAAATACAATAACAACCACGTTCAAAATATGGAAAACAAGCTTGACGTAGTCGTACAACTATTTAATTAAATAAGGTATGTGTAACTGAATTCTTCACTAGTATGCTATCCTCATCACTAGAATAGCAACCCATCACTCAAACAGGCGAAGCGTCAGCAGTTATTTTGATCCTGTTGCCATCCTTTACAAAGAGCAGCACGCTAGAGGTTGTTTGCGCGCCAGCAAAGTCTGTTTTACAACAAAACTGGCTAAACCTAACTCATACCGTCTTCGTTGTCGTACTAGCTGTAGCCGTCACAAATGTAACGTCTCCAGACTACGAGTTAAAGGAAAATAAAACAAAACACAATCATGACTATATAGCTGAATCAAGGCGGTGATGGTGAGCATGACTGTTGAAAGTATGAAAAAATGAGAGACGGAAGCGCCATATGCACATATTTTCAATCTTTATGCACTACTATTCCTGAAAGGAAATTGGCGGATCCCACGTACAGTGGAAATCGATGTTATGCGAAGCACGAATAAGAAAGTTTGATATGTCAATTTCAAATTAGCACAACGTTACGAGGTGGAGGTAAATGATTTGGTACATGACTTCCGTGTCATGATTATCATGTTTGAATGTGTCATTTACCTTCATCTATTCGTGTGTTTAGTATATGTGGAGCTAGCAAAACGTTCGCGAGCTCGCTATTAGCGTGGTAGCTTGTCATGTTCCTACATCACAGGCGTGTCAGGATTATCAAGTTTGCACCAGTCATATATTTTGTCATCTATTAACGTCACGTAACACCGAATTTGGTATATGTAGAGCTAGCAAAACGGCCGCGAGTGCATCATTAAGGGCCCAATATACTCCAATCTAACGCTGACGCGCGCGCACGCTAAGAACAGTGACGCTACGTTAGCAAAACGCGAATACTCTGTAGTTTGACGCCAGGCGCGGGCCAAAGGCAACCAGCGCGAACTTCGCGCCGATGCGTTATCCAGACAACACTGCGTCTCCCTCTTTTCGTGACGGAAGGACGCTCGACGCGCTGAAATGTGCATGCGTCAAAGCAACGCAACGCGGCACTCACCTGCGAGTATATGGCCGGACCGGTACCTGGCAGGGCAACGCCAGCGTGACGCGACAAAATGAAGGCCAGCAAACACGCGCACCGCGTTACGTCGAAATGTATCGGCGCCTTGACTGTGGCATGTAGTCATGTCCCCACATGACACGCATGTTATGATAATCATCTTTGCACCAGTCGCATACCTTCGTCAACCATTGACTTCACCTAATACCACATTTCGTACAGGTGATGCTAGTGGAACGGCCGCCAGCGCATCATGCGCATGGCATGTAGTCATGTTGTTACATAACACGCATCTAATTATTATCATGTTTGCACCAGTCACGTACCTTTGTCAACCGTTCACGTACTGTAATACCAAATTTCGTATATGTGACGCTAGCGAAACGGCCGCGATGACATCATGAGCGTGGCATGTAGTCATGTCGTTACATGTCACGCATGTCATAATTTTCATGATAGGATCTGTTTCTTGTTTTCGCCATGCAGTCATGTCATACCATACCAGTGAGCGAAACCACCGCAATGGCTGAAAGACCATGAAATGTAAATGATGACATTCAGCGCATACATAATATGATTTTCATGTCATGTCTTGTGAAATATGTTTTTCATAGAGTCATGTTATGTCATGCCCAGTTTGGTATCTATACCATTATCGAAACGGTGAGGAGGGCTAAATGTGTTAGGCGGCTAGATAGATAGATGGATAGATAGATAGATAGATAGATGATAGATAGATAGATAGATAGATAGATAGATAGATAGATAGATAGATAGATAGATAGATAGATAGATAGATAGATAGACACGCTTACAGTCGCTGAAGTTTGCTAAGAAATGCTTCCCACTTAATGTGTAGTCGAACTTGTGGACAGTTTGGTCAGTTTTTAATAGAGCTTCCCCTGCTATGAAAATGGAAATGCTGGACGATATGGAAGATTTGGCGCTATGAAAGATACGGAAATGCTGTAGTGGAAGCATTCGGATTGTTGTTGGGTTCTTTGAACGCACTGGGGATTAGTAGAAATTTACAGGCCACGGGCCTCCAGCAATTGGCTATTATCGATACCCGAAACAGGTCGGCAACATCCCACAAATGCTCTTCGGTCGAATGGTCCAGCACCAGCACCATAAATGCAGAGACGTCAATACTGTTAGCTTTAGGGTGAAGTCGAGCCATTTGGTTTCCCCAGCGCCACGTTTTGTGAACCAAACATTTGGCACCACCTATACGACAGTATTGAATGCCGCCTAACGAAGTTGCTTTTCAAACCCTTATATCAAGAATTGCTCAAATGCCATATATCTGAGAAAATAAGATGATTTACTCAGACTTTAGTGTTTGAGGGTCTCAGAAACATCAATATTGTGTGCAGCTGCGATATTTGCAAGCACAAATTTTTTTTAACACTTTGGAATTGAACACTTTGGGATTAACACGTAACACTTTGAGATTGAAAATGCATAATCCCCGTGAATCGCCACGCACTCTTTTCTCACTATTTTTCTTACAATGCTTTGCTCCTGGAGTATTCACGACGACCACCAAAAACGTCCTGGACACAAGAAAGGCTCTTACCAAACGATCTAGAAACTGACGTATCTCCAATAATATTGACTGAATATAGTACTGAGGGTAAGACAAGCGAATAATTCTGGTGTTGACTTCAAGTATTGCTCGAAGCTGTCGGCTGCTAGTATGCGAGAAGACCTGTAAGGACAATTCTTTGAATATCCTGCAGTCTGATCTTTTGCCGGAATCCTTCTTTCAAAGAACACAATTTGTTGCATTTCTTTGAGCACGTCTCAACTCTACGCGAAAGCATGTGTCTTGTAACTTTGCTTCGGGTATTGCTCTGACCACCCTCACAAGTGTGTATTGAAAAATGCGAAACCCGCTGATTTCTCTCCTATAAAAGGCAGCTCACCTTTCACTGAACTATTCTAGATCTCTTGCAACAAAATTTTATACAATTTAGGGGAATTCAAATGGGTTGATAACTCGCTCTATTTGGTCACGCGGCGTTGTTGCCTAGCGAGTCACACAATGCTTTCTGTAGTTGATCTAGCCTGAATGGAATGCCATTTTGAAATGGGGTGTCCTAAGCTGGCTAGGCGGGCAGGGCATCAGCTTCAGCAGATGGACGTACGGACGTACGCAAGGATGGACGGGCGCAAGGATAGACGCAGGGGTGGAGGCACGCATGATTGCAGAGACGGACGCACAAACAGATGGATGGACGCACGACAGTCGCACAGACGGACGCATGGTTGAACCGAAGCGAGAACGAATGGACGAAGGGGTGCTTCGCCACGCTCATCATCTTGCACTCCGTCAATATACTCTAATTTTTTTGCTCAGGCTGCACTGTCAGCCCGGAGAATGTGAGCTCTTTCACGTTTCCTCTGTGGGAGCTAGTGCGTGTGCTCAGCGCCACGGCAATAACGACATGGACAGCGTCACTCACACCCAGACAATGGCGCGAGTGCTTGGGTATGGCACTGTCAACGATGTAACTGATAGTTCAGCCAATAATGACCACTTGTGACACCGATGCCGAATGGCTTTGTGTTTCTCCTACCCATATCCTTTTCACACTCCCATAGGTTTGTGGCCATATGAGTGAAATCAACACAAATGTTTGTACATTGCACGGATACTTTGATACGCGAGAGAAAATTGCACATTCATGGCACACAGCTTGTGCACACCACTATGTGACTTATAATGCGCACTTAGTCTGACACACTGAAAATGAATGCCACTCGCATATATCAAAAGGCTACATTTGCTCGTAAAAATCACTTCTGTTTGTAGAGAAACTGTTTGTAATATGTTCGCGTAGATTTCATGCACAGGAAGTAGCTGCACATCGTTCGCTGAGAACGTCTCGAGTTTCGGCATCTGGACACTAGATACTTAACTAGGTCTGCTACGTGGCTTGGTCGTGCAGTTCTCAGCTCAGGAGGCACTTTTGCTGTCTGCAGCTTCTGGGGTGGCCAAGGTGAAATGCGGCCCCACACTTGCTTTACGAATGAGGTGATGGGCAAAGGACAGACTCATCGTATAAGATTTGAAGGTCCAAGGAGCCATTGCTTGTTATTACCTCATCATAGCCTTCCGCCTTTTCTTCAAATACTTTAGGATAAAACAAACACCAAAACTAAAAACCACGAGACTGGTCAACGTACGCACGCCAAACCACTTATTGAAACCGAGTGTACATTATACTGCAGATGCGAAGAAAATATTTTGTGATAAAACACTCGCCTTGAAAGCAACATGACGCGTGCAAATCATTCCCGAAACGTTTTGAAGGAGATTGAGAAGCAAAAATGAAGAATTTGGCTGCATGGTTATTGAGTAAGTTGGAACTTTCGTGGATGCCATCAGCAGAACCATAAATTTTCCTAAATATACACTAGGGGGAACCCTGGCGCTTGTGTCTACGTGAGCTGCTACGCACGGCGCTTCAGCGAGCATAGGAATGATGGGTAGTACACGAATTTACCTAATCTGCGTATTTCTGGCTCCATGTGTGTTCGTGGGGCATGTAGCTATTTTCTCACGAAACCAATATCAACCAAGTTCAGCTGTTGCGCTTCACCGTCTTATTAACTTAGGCATACCATTTCAAATCAGGCCATGAAATTGAAAAGGTTTAATTTAAAAAAAACACAAAACAGCAATAAATGAAGTCACAAGTGCCATTCACCACCCGAACATACGAAGACTAGGCAAATCCGTGTGTTACCCATCATTACAATGCTCGCTGAGCAATCACAGCGCCAGAGTCCTCTCTAATTAGTTTTATGAAAATCTATAATTAGAACACTAAAGACGAGAAAGCCACCAAGTATCAAAGTGGGAAATCCAAGATTCTGCTATAGTGTGCCTCCTGTGTTGTTGATCAAGTGACACCACAGGATTGAGATTGAAATCGCACTAAAAATGTTGGCTCTAATACCAGGACCAATTTGAAAATCCGGAAAGAACAAATGTGCATTCTCATGCATACAGGGTTGAAGAGCTTTCGCTGTAAAAACCTATGTGCCAAAACAGTGAAAACAAAAAAAAATCAGAATACGTTTTCAGCATAAATGACCCAGAAATGAAATAGGGATAATAAAGTTTCTACACAATGTTCCTGTTAAAATGGACAAAAGAAATCTGAATCAAGGAACTTATGTCAAGCGGCCAAACATTCCTAGTTTTTCGTGAGACAGACGTGCACTCGTATACAAATATAGTTTTTACGAGCACAACCATCTGGTATATCAGTGTACATAGCCACCCGAGATGTAAAAGATGCCTATGGAAACTTCACCTGTTGTTCAGGTGACACCGCTTTCCGAGAGCCACCCCTTTCCGCAGAGGTTGGTGTTCCAAAGTATTCACTAAAGCATATTTATTCGTAATTTCGCATATAGCATTGAAAAAAACACAAAAAACACAATAAAATTGTGCGAAGGCCTAACACCGCTCGGGCCACCCGTTAGGTTGTCCTAGGTGTTGTCCAGTAGACTACATGCCGTGAAAAGCTCTGAAATTGCCACCAGCACATCGCACTCCAGTGACATGAACCTCACACGTAATCAAATTGGCGCTGATAATGCGCGCGAAGGTTAGGAGCTACGCATGTGCCATGAAGGAGACTACCCAACAACGTAAGCGAAACACAACCTTGAACTATTTCGGAGATCCCAGGCGGCCGCAAAACATCATAGCCAACAGAGCTTCAAGCTGACGTGCTGTCATATTCGAATTCAAAGCTTGCCTACATTCAGCAGTGGCTTAGAGACAGTTTTTCGTGGCGTGCGTTTCTCGCTGCGCAAATGCGCACCTATGCGCGCGTGACGACGAATACATAGCAGTGACACTGAATGTTGTCCTATGGCTGACGTACCAACAGAAGTGAAAAGTAAGCTGCTGAAAAGTGTTGACAGTAGATGTCCAAAAGAAGGACCTCCACACGTTATACATGCTGCGGACCTTGGGATATCATTTTTGTTGAATAAATTTTCTTCGACTCCACAAAAAAGCACTCTAGTGAGCAGATGGCACAAATTTAAGGCCATTATTACGGCAAAATATTATCAGACTGCGAAGCTGATGCCACAGTTTGATATTTGACTTGCTATGAATATTTTAATAACTAATTTTTCATTTTACGGCACCCTAACCACAAGTGGCGCGCAGTTATGCCACGTTAACAGGTAAGTTTATTTCCATAACCACAGAGGCACATTGCTTCATGACAACATTTTTAAAGAAAACAGTGTAGCCAACAAGGCCAAAAGCAAACGAATACTGGGAGGGCAGAGACAAAAGTCACTATTATAAAGTGCTAGGCACAAACAAAGCAAAATCTGAGTGTAGAAACGATCATTCAAAGCATCCGACGCCAGTGATCAATTTCAATAGGCATGCTGAGACAAGTATTTAAACTGGCTAGTTTAGAACGTGCTAAATGGAACTCATTAACTTTAGTATGACATCTCATCATCGGTATTCATTTGCTGATTACCATTACGGTGGCTGCTCGAAAGAGTTGATCGGAACAAAACATGCTCTCTTCTGCGCATGCTATCTTCTCCGCATATTATTTATTTGATCCAAAGAAATAAATCAAGAGTATCAAATATTTCCTCACTGCTCATGTGCTGTATTTTGAATATTTCAATTGGAGGGGCTATCGCGAGCACCGAAGTGAGAATGCCACATCCTCCCAGCGCTATAAATGTCTTTATCTGTGAACACGAGTTTTTCAAAAGGGTTCTGGCTGATACTTCCACCCCTGCTGGGATCAGCTAGTTATTATATTGATGAATGTTTATTGTTCTGTACAACTTTAAGGATGTCTAAATAAGCTCTCAAACTAGAAAGAATAAGAGTGCTTTTTTTTCTTGACACGTGCAGCCTTAGTGCAATGTTCGTGACGTCAGCATTACGTTCATGCGATGTCACGAGAAAGATTGCCCTCACTCGCTCTGTATGTAAAACATATCAGTTATAAATAGCCCCTATATCAGTCTTCACATGTAGCTATACAGCTGTTTTACCTTTACTCACATTTATTTCGCTTGCGATCAACCGATTTAACTTCGCATGGTACGTCTTTTTTAATACAAACGTTTATAGAAGTGTGTCACCAAAAAGAGCGAAATTTGTCATGCTATATGATTATTGTGGATACCATTAACTTATTATATAGGTATGAATGAAGTCTTAAAACCACGAGGTGATTATGATACGCCTTAGGGGAGGACACCAGAAATTCAGACCATCTCGTCTTTTTTAACGCGCAGCAACAATGCAGAGTACCCGGCCTTTATCATTTTGCCTCTATAGAATTGTGAGCACCGTGGTTCGAATACAACCTGCAAGCTTAGGTTGAGAACCCCACCACTGTAGCCACTGCTTTCCCCAGGCGGACGCTTCGTCCACCCAGATCGCTGAATACGAGGGCCTACTGGATTTTCGCTACAGCTATAGGTGACCGACGCAGCGGCGATTCAACCGGCATCTTTTTGATGAATAACCGTTCACCGTAGCAGTTGTGTCACTTTACCGGTAAACTATACACGAGATCTAGCACTTATTTCTGGTTTTCGTCAGCCGCACCTGTTTCAAGCATTTGTGGTTCTCAGATATTTGGATCCACATATGAATCACAATGCTCAGTGTAGCATCGAAAATGCGTAATTTATATTTAGCATCGTTATTTCTTAGTGAAGAGGTGGCAGGGAGACATTGGTTTTTTTTAATTAAAAACTCGTCCTTGAAAAGGCTATTTTCTTGAGTAATGGCACAACTAGGCTAAATAACTGTAGAAAACGATTGGCGCCACCGATGTATCTTCATCGTAATTGCCCGTTGACGTATTATTATATTGCATCATTGTACCTCTGTATTCTTGATCCCGGGCATTCGAACTATCTCTCACTAAAAATGTACTTCGCATTCCATCATTTTCCTCATTCACTCTGTAAAGGTGATCAACCTGTGGAGGGGAATGATGGAAATCTTCGGCAGCTCAATAAGGAATACGAGCACGTAGAGTTTTATTGCAGATTGAAGGCTTCCGAATATTGCTGTACTCAAGCAATGGTGGAAGCTTTCACAAACTTGCCTATTTAAGGTCTGCAATGTGCACTTATGAGTGCCATTTCGAATCTCACAGCATGCACTCTGGCACGTTCTATGCTTTGTCTCGAGATGGCGTCCCAACTCTTAACGCTGTGGCACCATCTCTTGGCCCAGTATGAAACTCAGCAGCGAGGGACATGTCACACCTGTGCTGGTCGCTGTGGCTTGATCTGGTACCAGATGCCGCTGGTTTCAGCAATGAATGTTTATGAAGCAGGACTGATAGTTGAACTAGTTGGTGATACATAATGAATGTTTATATTACAAAGCGGCTGACACAGCGATGTCCAGCGTCCCCAGTTTCATTCATGCAGCATCATGCTGCAGAATGTGAGGATGTCACAAGTCAAGAAATTTTGGACAATTCTCCTTCAGCATATTTTGGCGCTTCACAGCAGTACACAAGCTTAACTGAGTAGGAGGCGTTATAGAAACGCCATATCTCAATATATCAGTCGATATTCAAGTAGTTTCAAGTCACATCCAATTTAGAGGGTTATCCAAGAATAACATGAGCATAAACGAAACTTGTTCGTTAGTTCCTTTTACAGTTACAGTGATGTCTCGGAGAGTATGCGCTTAGCCACACTCCCGGAGCTCGTGGATCAGCATCTTCCCAGAGATGGGCTATGCTATATGGAATACTACAGCAACTTTATTTAGCGTCAGATTGGTTTGAATTGTAATGAATTGCGGAGTACTAAAGGAAGGTAAGGTTAGGGTGGATTAAAGGGTGGATTAGGGTTTAGATTAGTTTGTGGAAGGTGGGAGTTATACAGTACTATATAAATGTTATTATAAAATGCTACGCGCGACTTTCTCCACCTACATAATTAATAGCTGACAGTCGTATCAAACATACATATATCGCGAGTGCTTCGCGATGGCACTTGTTTTTAAGACATCATGTCACATGAGTAAGTCACATGACTTCGTCTATTTTTCAACATTCCATGCATCATCCTCACGCATATCGACATGAATATCAAATGAACGGACGTAGAAGCACTTTTTCGAAAATACGTACCTCGCACACGTCGGAAATCGACAAAATGTTAGTCACGTGACTATGTGAAACTTACGCAACCCCCATGAGTTATCAAACTATGCCGACGTTCGTATCGAATGAAAGAAGATCGCGAGTTGTTTCGCGATAGCACGGGTTTTGTGTATGCTGGCAACGTGACTCCAGCATTTTGTCCCAGTCTATGGGTAGTTCCCAATATTTCCACACTTTTAATAAACGACAAGCTTCGAATCACCTCTTCGGTAGTACGTGCGTCGCGCACGTATGTCATCTACGAAACGCACTTCAGTATTCGGACCACTAGCTTCAAACTTAGAATTACCGACCCGATGTGTCACCAATGAAATTGTAACGGAGGGCTATCGCTCGTCCAGACTGCATGCTATATATTTATGCGTAATCCTTGGAAACGTTAACCGGTACCCTACAATAACCTACAAGCATTTCTTCACATTTAACGACCCAAGTGCTTATTTGGGATGGTTGATACATAATTAATGAAGCTAGGAACAGCGCAGAACAGAGGACAGTGAAAAAGGCAGACCAAGCGGTGTCTGTTGTTTTTCGCTGTTTTTCGCTCGTTTGAAGTGCGTCGTTAGCTCTCATGCAGTCGGCCTTTTGGGAAATTTACCGTTACGACATATGTTACTAATACGTTTTTGTGTGAGACGGACATTTGTATGAAGAGTAGACCATTTTGGTTTTGTTTAAATTCTTCTGAATTTAATGACTTCTGTTAGATTACGCTTACGCAACTATACTGATGGTCATATATAGGGACGGCTTTAATAGAAGCATTACTTTGAGGAATGAGATCCAGTTTATATTAAACAGCTCCAATAAGTACAATCATTGATCTGTGAGTCCTTATTGCTATACTCAGTGGTAACCTTTCTTGCCAACGAAGAGAAAGCTACGGAGGCGGAGCTTTCGCACATGTAGCATTGCGCGAAGACTCCGTTCTGGCGCACGCCTCGTAACGCTTAAAAAAGTGACGGAGGCGCATCATCAGTGCTTCATGTAGATGCAGACGCCGATTAGCGTTTGAGGTGCACGTAAAAGGACGGGTTCTGGCGCGTTCAAAAAAATTGCCCGCAGCTTCCCTCGGGGGAACATTGAGGAGGTTGCGGAGCATATAATTGGTTAACGGGGTGTTAAAGTGCGACTTACTTGGGTCGATGGCTAAATTGGTTAACGTGGTTGTGAAAGGGGGTGTTAAATTGCGACTTACTTGGGTCGATGGCTAAATTGGTTAACGTGGTTGTAGGAGGGGGTGTTAAACGTCGATCATTGTGTTTGTGGATTCGTTGGAATTCATTTCACTGTGACCTTGGACGTCGACGCGCCGTACAAACCAACCGACGAGCGGCAACTGAGCGAGCGAGCGCCGACCTTGAGTATATATACAGCGCGACGGCGCATGCACTGTCAGCTGTTGAATGTTCTAGAAGCGCGACGGCGCATGCGCGTCCACTGGAGAACCAGGAGAATTGTAGAATGTTCTCGAAGCGGAGAAGCGCGCGTGGCACAGATGGTGGGTGACGGTGCATCCGCGCGTCAGCTGTCGAATGTTCGAGAAGGGGGAGAAGCGCAACGGCGCTTGCGCGCGCGTCAGCTGCCGATGTTCTCGAAGCACAACGGCGCATGCGCGCGCGTCAGCTGCCGATGTTCTCGAAGCGTGACGGCGCATGCGCGCTACATTATACAGCTAGCGAATATTCGTGAAGAGGAGAAGCGCACGCGGTGTGTAGAGGAGGAAGGGTGCACAGATGGTGGGGGAGTGAAGCGCGCGCGGTGTGTAGAGGAGGAAGGGATGCACAGATGGTGGAAGAAGGAGGAGGAAGCTTGCGGACGGCGTCGCACTACAAGCCTCGAGCATTAGATGCTCCGCATCTAAAAACACGAAGTCACAATTAATAAATTGGAGTAAATACGACTATTTTATTGGTGGGAGCTGAGTGATGTCGTTTGTAGAAATAATGGCTTCTTGTAGAAAATAAAGGGGTAGCTTCTATATTTCAGGGCGACAATACGGGCGCTGTTGTTGCACTACATTCACTAGCGGTAGGATGCCCGCGATTTGACTCTGTAGCATTCGCTCCAATGCCAAGAAAAGTTGTCGCCGAGTATAGGCACCCGCAGTGGACACGAAGGTGCGACGAAGCTCTTTGGGCCGCCTCAGCATTGTTGGTATGGACCACCAGAGATAACAAGAAAATGAAACTCTCGCTGAACACAGGGACACGCTGAAGTGTCAGTGCCCTTTCTGACACGTTTTGTAAGAATGATTCCTCGGCGCTTAAGTAATGAGCTTTGACCCCTCTGCTCACAACTAAAAGAATGGCAGCCTATCTTCGGGGTGAGTGATGGAGAGTGGGGTGAAGCACCCGTCCGTCCATTCATTCTTGCTTCCATCCGGTCATGCGTCCGTCTGTGTGACTATCCATGCGTCCTTATACTCGTCCGTATGTCCATCTGTTAATTCGTCCGCACGTCCATCCGAGCGTCTGTCCTTGCGTTCGTCCATGCATCCGCCCCTGCGTCGCTCCATGCGTCCATTTGTCCATGCAGCCATCCATGCGTCCATCTATGCATCTGTGTGTCCGTTCGCCTATCTAGTCAACACTCCAAGTACCACCATCTCGCATGTTTTCATCATATATTCTGCATATAGAAGCACCGCCATCACGCGGACATTCCAAGGACTAAACGAGAGGTGGCACACGCGCACTTTCTTACGGCTTGCGCTTCGTTTCTTCTTCCCACCTTTCACCCCCTCAAGTTCATGATATATACTAGTACACTGTATTCATGGCACTGCGGCCAAACGCTCGCTAAACCTTTTGAAAGCCAAGGAGGTTACGCCCAGCGAGTAAACGTAGCAACCCTTTCTTGTCAGATAGTGCTCAATGTACATGCCAATGGCTGCTAATGGGGCATGAGAGACAGGAGAAATTGGCTTTTAGTTAACGCGCACGCTGCGAAATTTTTATTGTTCAACCACGCATAGCAGTAATCTCCCACCGGCCCCACCTTGTAGGTCAAAGCGTAAGACATGTTACGTACTGTGACGAAGGACGAATGGGTGCAGCTTTAACGAGCTTCGCCCCTAAAAAAATAATATGCATGTGCAAGTCTGGTTTTGCTGCATCTACTCGCTAGGCTGTGTGTTCTGGCACTACCATCAGATCTCGTAAACTGCATCGGGTGCCTATAGGGGTGCAGCATTGGGTTATACAAGCTCTTTCACCTTGCTAGGCTCGCACTCACGTGCCGTGGCAGCTCAGAGTGGCGTCTACGAAAGAAAAGGTGTTCTGGTCTTGTGATCCACGGTCTGCGCGTTTCACTTGCTGCATGGAGATTACAGTAGGCTCAAGGAGCATCATCCGCTGATGCTGTTTGTTCGTGAAGCCCGGTGTTGTCCTAACTAGTTCTTCGTGGCACTCGCTCAAAAGCGCATCTTCTTTCGCCTTGAGGAAGGGGTTATATGGTGGCAGCTGCTTCAGATAGTGTGTTGTGCTTGCGAGGGTGGTGTTTTCTACGCTTATCGTGCTGGTGTGTTGATCAAAATGAACTCCATGGGTATCTCTTCAGTTTGTAGAAACCATTCATTCGCCTATTATATATATGCGAAGCACAAAACTACATCTGTAGTGGTTGGTACGAGCGCAAAAGGTCCCGAAAGCAGTATTAAAACGTGTATGCAGAACGATTCATTTGCTGTAAAGCGGTGGAAACTGTTAACACGAATTTTTTGCTGAGACATTGAATAAAATTCACCACAATGACCGAAACTAGCACACCATCACGCGGAAAACGTCACTCTCGCAAGCGCAACTCACTCCTTGAAAAAGCTGCCACCACAGAGCTCCTTCTTTTCGAGTTAACTTCGCTATGAAAGCATGACTCCGCCAAGCATCACGAAGAAACAGCATCTGTGGACAATGCTCATGCATACTGCTGTAGGCTCCATTCAGCAAGTGCAACGCGCGGCCTTGGGATCGCACGAGCACACCTTTTCTTTCGTGGATGTCATGCTGAACTGCAGCGACATGTGAAGGGCAGTCTAGCTCGGCAAAACAGCTTGTCTTACTCAGTAATGCGAATATCCCTGTATGTACTAATAAATCAACGAGTGTAGTAATTTGAGCACCTTAAAATAACAGCTATTCAATCCTACAAGTTTCGCTTCTAATAAATTCTTTTAGTACACGACCATTAGTGGTTCTTGTGGGCGTACGTTAAATGGGCTCATTCAATCCAAACGCATTTAAATATTAAAAAGTTGGTCTACCCATAATACGAATGGCCATACGAATTCAGAATATAGTAGTGAACAATGCCGTAAGGGATGAACTTCCCAAAAAGCCGACTGCATGCCCAATAAGTGAGAACACCTATAAAGCAAAACAAAAAAAAACAGCGCAAAACACGGCATAATGCTTCACCCGCCTCTTTTACGGTCCCGTGTTTAGCGCTGATTTTCGCTTTCTTTATTCTGTACCAACCGGCCCCAATAGGCAATGGGGTAACTAAAGCAAGTGAACAAATACTTGTAAGCTGTTGGAGTTTGCTGAGTTACACTCCAAAGGATTAGGCATTCATAAATACCACGAAGTGTGGACCAGCAATGCCGCCTTATCCTAGTTGCATTGGTAACGCATTGAATTTGTATTTCTAAGTTTGCGGGTACAAATTCAGCCAACGCAACATGAGAATTTGTGTCCACCTTAACTTCTTTCTATTTGAGACAAAACCTGTTACGTACATATAAAAAGACAAAGTATTCTATTCTTTGATTAACGATTTTTTACTTTGGCTTTTATTATTTCTGTCAAACAAAACGCTGTTGCTTCTATTGTGTCAAATAAGGAGATTCTAAAGGCGAGATTTGCGAGACGCAGGGGCTATCAAAGCAGTGCATCGAAGCCAGTTCGTTTAATATCCCGGCCGATATGGTTAAAGATAAAGCATCGGCTCACTCACGCAAAATAATGTCCGCGAAACACGTGTCATCATAAAGAACTCGCGATCTGCTTTCATTTGATACCCATTATGGTGGCTAGAGGGGGGGAAGTGTGACGGGCAAGAGCGGAGGGCTGTACGAATTCCCGATGAAAGATGGCGGCCACACCAGGTGGCGCTACCTGCGCCGTAGGTGCTTGCGGCGGTATTTTCCTGCTTTGCGTATGGCTGCTAGATGTTAGTTTCACTTCTTTCTAATAATCGCTTATACACCGCGCCCGTGCTGTTAAAGGCACTACGTGTTTGTTTCGCTAAGAAGCATGTGTTGTAAGTTCTGAGCGGTGCTAAGCAATAGAAAAAAAAACAAGAATGCTTTTAAATCAGACGGAGGTTATCATATTTAAATGTTTCCTAATATCGGTTTCCTTTGACATGTTTAATCTGCAACAGCGTGCAAAACTAGGCTAGTCGGTTGATCTTCATGGTAAAAGCAGCGCAAAAGTACGGCGAGAAGGAGAACGACAGAGGACAGGCGCTAAATTTTCAGCGCCCGTCCTATGTCGTTCTTATTATCGTGTTCTTGTTGAGCTGATTTTACCATGTTTATAGTCTAGTTCAGTTGAAATAAACGACTTGCCGACTTTACATTTCACAAAGAGGGAAAAACACTAAACTGTTTCCATCATTCATAGCGAGTATATTGGCTGCAGTGCAGTGCGTTTTTTTAAATTTTCTCTCAGTCCGTACCCCCCCCCCCCTTCATTTCCTCTTAATTGTAGGGGCTTCCCTTCGGCGTGAAATCTTCGAAGCATTTACGTTTTCCGGCTCCTTTTCCTTGAGAAACTTGAAGTGGAGATTGGAATGCTGCAGCTGGAGGCTCTTTGATATTGAACATTTTGTTTGAATATTTTAGCGATAGTTCTATCTATACAAGATCCAATGATTTCTGTTAACTTACGGCTTTCGATGCATACTAAATACACGCAAGGGAAATGGTAAATTATGTTTATTTATCACACATTTGTCATAACATACTTCCATATCACGTTAAGAAGTCAAATTACTTGACCCTCCTCAACTTCAAGTGTTTCTGGCGCTCCCTTTGGACACTCCTGTCTTTGTTCAAAGATTTTGTCCAGAAGTGCATACGCGTGAGCATAAAAAACTGGACTACTTTTGCGGTCAGTTCTTTGCTGTGAATTTCGCAGCCAACTCTATCCAGTTTGATACCTGCCAAGAACTGCATGAAATCGTGTATGCTGAAGGAGTGCAACTTTTCAGCAGAAAAGTAGAACGTAAATGTATCCTCCAAGCTTTTCACAAATTTGGCCAGATTGTCACAAGGATACAGCAATCCTCCTTTGTCGAATTCACAGACTAATTCACTGTTCGGTTTGACAATGGCTCCTGATGTCTTGGTGGCAAGAGTGGAAATGCACTCGTTGTAAGAGCTTTTTTTGTTGAATTTTTTCGCAACATAGCCAGCAACGTAATAAATGAGACGGCTGTCACTTTCCTGAACGGCGTAGCTGCTGTGGTCACCACTTAGAGACTGCAGTGTAGACCTAGCCCCATCAACATCTCCAACTTCAAGCATATCTTCGATCATGTCTCGTATGCCGAAAATGGCATCACCTGTGGCTGGTGATGAAGTGTCAATGAGAGCTGTTACTAGCTCTGCTGGGGAGTTCCCACTCTTTGGTGGTCTAGCAAGATTGTAAAAAGACAAGCAATTTACAGTCACTAGGAACTTCCCGGGATTTAGATGGTCATTAGTACCAGAATATTACCTAATTATTCCGAAAACATTCTCTAGTTTGTCCTGGCTGAGTCGGGCTGTTAGCATGTACCTAAAGCCGAGAGACTTTGTCAAGTAGGTAAGAAGTGAAAGCGTGCTACATAAAGTAACACGCAAACATTCTGCAGTGCTCTTACTCATGAATCCCCCACCGGCTGTCTTTGCTGCTGCTTCCCAGTGATCCATAAATAAAAGGAACGCCTCGAGCTCAGCAACTTTCTCTGATGATGGTCTGAGCCCCTCTCGCGGGCACCTGGACGTCATCACAGCTATTAGTCGACTCATTCGCTTTACAAGCTCCACTGTGGGCATTAGTTTTGAACGATAAATCTCGTCAATGTCTGATGCGAACAAAAACATGCCTTTCAAAACTTCATCACTGAACAGTGTGAACGCCAAGTTAACTTTCATTTTCTCAAAAGAATTGGGCCGAATGTGCACTCTCGTATTATGTGGGATGGCTTTCAGAGTTAAAGAACTTTTGTCTTTCTCCCATGCTGCCTCAATGTCCTCAACACACGCACGACCATCTTGAGTGGTGAACCCGGTGCTTACAAATGAGTTGCGAACACATTTCACTAAATGTGGGAAGTCGGAGCAGAAGTGAAGCTTTCTGGAGGGGTCCACAGGGTGGGTAACATTGCAGGTGGTCTTGACTGAGGATGCTGAAATAAAGAAAAAAGAAGCAGTCAGCATCTCTGCTTTTCAAACCTCACTGTTCTGGGAATATATCGCTGATATTGAGATGAATATATATTGTTTCACGTGCCCCATGCACATAGCAGGCATGTTGAAATTGGCCACAATAGAACAAATAGTTCTGTTTCATACCGCCAATTACAAATGACCTCCACATGCTCCGATTCCAGGTCGCTCCATCACAGGATACAAAGTCGACGAAAAGTCCGGCTTGTTCTGACAGTAGAATGGCCTCTAGAAGAAGCTTCGCCAGCATTTCTGCTTTGATGTTCCCTTTGGATGAAAACACTCCCAATATATGTGTCCAGTCACCTGCACAAAATCAGTCATATAGTTAGACTCATGTTTATAGCAAGACAGCTAGCTGCCTGACCTGCTAAGTTGTTTCGCACAAAATTGACAGGCTTTCTTGCACCTTACACAAGTGCAATTCGCTATGTTGACTAGGCACTCTCAATAAACGTGACATCTAATAAGGAGCCGACTTGAAGTTCTTCATTAATTTGGCAAAGTGAAAGTGCTTTTATCAGTAAACATGTGTTGGCACACAAAATTGATAATAACGCTTCCTCACCTTGAAAAGGTTGAAACATCATCACCATCCCATGGTCGGCTGGAGTCGTCCGATCTTCCTCCTGGGTGAACTTTCCGAGGTCAACGAAGCCTTCCACTGTCCCTGGAAATAAGTTAAAAACGAAAAACTGATTGCCTCCGCAGTATAAGAACAGGCCCTATACTGGGCAAACGTGGTGCATCTTCAGTGATCTGATGCTCGATTGAAGAAATGGTAGCGCTTACCTGCTGCTCTGACGTTGAAATGCTCAGCCAACTTCATCTCATCGAAGATGATGCCTCCATGTCTACTGGAGATGTCCATATCTTTAGTCTTGATAGCAAGGGCGTTGAAAACTGCTTTGTTAAATCCAAAGCCACTTTTGAAGTTGCGAGTATAGCGCTGCAGACACGTCCTGCTTGGTAATATAGGAACTTTTTGCTTACGAAGCTGCTCGTATAGTTTAGGACTACGCATCCGCAGAAGTACACACTCCAAAATCCATTCCTTCTCATACAACATCCCAGATGTTGATTTTCTTGTAGCTGCCTCGAAGCAGGCCCTGACAGCCATTTGTTGCTTTTCAGGCAAACTTTTAATGCGAGCGCCCAGCACCTCGTCGGCAATTTGTTGATTTGCCTGCCGCATCGCTGCTAATTCGCGTTCTGCATTCAGCAGCTTCTTCTGAACAGTACGCAAGCTGCGGCGTGTGTTAGCGAGCTTCTTCTGACGTTTGTACATGCCCCCGCTACGCCGCTTTCGCGACATTTGGTTTTGCACCAGTTTTCTGAGGTATTTGCAGTGTATGCAGGAGCCACTCTCACACACATAAGTACACTTGGCAGAAAAGTAATTCCCAGCAAACACTACATACTGTCCTTGCTTTTCCGGTCTCATGCCGCAGCCTTGACACAATGCAAGTGCATGTGTGCTGTCGAGCACCGACTGCGCTTCTTCCGGCGAGGAGACGGTACACTGTGAATGCAGTTTGCCCCTCAAGTATACAAAGCAACACAATGAGTTCTGTTGGCTGCTATTAGCTTTGAATTTCACAAACTCAGGCAGCAAGATGTGGTCCACCTGCTCGCCCTCGAGCTCACAAACGCCGTATAACGCAGAATCACGTTCACTGCAAAACGTTAACTTGTTCCATGTTTCGTCGGGTAGACGGAGGTTGCCGCACACCCTTTGAACTTCGGCGTCGGCGTGAACTAAATCAGATGTCTTCACCTCGGGAAGAACATTGGGATCCTCGTGCTCCTGCTGCTGCACGTGTACTTCGGGCTCTTGTCTGCTGACAGAGTTCAGCTTTTGCCGTTTTTTAGCAGGTCCGCGCTGCTCACATATATTTCTGTCCTTTCTTTTCACGGGCGCTTTTTGGTAAAGTACTTCGGTGCGTCTGGGAACAGCGTAGGCACCGCATTTTCTGATAAACTCGGACAAACGCGGGGTATCTCGACAACCTCACCGTTTATAATGTGGCGGTATGTCCTTTCGATGAAACTGGCGTCGAAATGCCGCTCGCAAACGACACTGTCTCTCGTCAGCTCTTTGTCAGCCCGCTCAATATTTCGAGCCCATTGCTCTCGCCTCGAGAGATCCTTCGGGGCTTTAAAGACGGAATGCTTCTCCGAGCACGATCTATACCCGCCTTTACAGCCAGGGACGAAGCATGTACTTGCACGACTTGACGGCATGGTTCGCAGAACACATGGGTAAACAAACGACAGCGAGCGCGTAGCATCCGAACAAGGTGACGGCACAGCACAGAGAGAACGAGCGTGCCAAAGCAAGCGTGGCGAGCACCTACTACTACACCAGCACCCCTTGCGGCGGCCAGAACTTTCATTGCGTTCCGCGCATCCCTCTCCCATGGCGGGGGTACAGCGCCCGTCACACTTCCCCCCTCTAGCCACCATACCCATGATGAAATAGTTGGTAATAACTCATGGAGGTGGCGAAAGTCGCATTTAGGTTTTATATAATACCCATAATATAGTACTCTACATAGTTTACCTTCTACAAACTAATCTGAACTCTAATCCACCCTTTAATTCACCCTAACGTTACCTGTCTTGTATTCCACACTTTACTACATGTTAAGCCACCGTGACTTTAAATAACATTGATGTAGTATTCCAGAAATCATCATACCTTTCCGGAAGGATGTTGAATCTATAACACCTGGAGTGCGCCTTCGCCACGTGCTCTGCATGAGAAATCAGTGTAACTCAAAAACAAACCAACGAGCAATTTTAGGTTCTGTGCATGTTATTCTTGGACAACCCTCTAAATTCCAAGCTACTTAGAACTTTTTGGGGCGAAGCTCTTAAAAGTATGGGTCGTTCCCTCCTGTGTAGTAGCTGAGTAATAGTAGTAGTAGTAGTAGTAGTAGTAGTAGTAGTTGTTGTTGTTCTTGTTGTATTAGTGGCGAGTAGCAACGTCACATTTATGAATCGCTCGATCGATGGCGTTGCCTGTGTGTATCCTTGGAAAAAATTGGCAGATCCCACGTTAAGTGGGAATTGATGATAGGCGAAGCACGTATAAAGAAGGTTTATATCTCACTTTTAAATCAGAACAAGGTTACAAGGGCGGCCGCAAACTATGCCATACACGACTTGAATATCATAATGATGTTTGCACGTGTCATTTGCGTTTGTCGTTTTCATGTCACGTCATACGAAAGTTGATATACGTGGAGCTGGCGAAATGGCCACAAGCACGCTATGAGCGTATCGTGTACTCATGTTTCACGAGGCTATCATCTCAAGATTATCATGTTTGAACATGTGAGGTACCTTGGTCGTCTATTCACGTCACGTGATACCAAAGTTGGTATATGTGGAGCTAGCGCAATGGCTGGGCCCGCATCATGAGCATGGCGTGTAATTAAGTACTTACATGACACGCATCTCATAATTATCGAATTTGCACCAGTCATATATCAACGTCATCGAACCACATCCCGTGGTACCAAACATGGTATATGTCAAGCTAGCGAAACGACTGCGATTGTATCATAAACATGGCGTGTAATAATGATTTACATGACATCCATGCCATGATGCCCACATTATACTTATGTTCACCTTGCAGTCATGTAATACCATAACAGCTTTGCAAAATATCATGTGAACAAAACCACCGCAAGAGCAGCAAGACCATGAAATGTAAATATGGCATTCATGACATAGAAGTCAGGGTTTTCGTGCTATAACTAATCAGTTGTGCTCTTCATACCATAAAGTTGTTCGATATCACTTTTTGTATCGAAAGCATTAACGGCCAGGAGAGCTAAAGATTGTAGGCCACGTGGTCAGACAGGTGGACGGAGGCAGGCTTCGCTCCCCTCTTCATCATTCACTCAGAGAATATGATGTGATTTTAATACACCTCTCATTTAGCTCAGCCGGTGCACTGCAGTGGAGCTTCAAAAAACGCTGAAGGGTTAATGTCCAAAATTTTTGGGTAAGGAAAAGTTCGAAGGTCGCCACATTGGCTTTAATTTGTAACACAAACAGTACGGATGATGAATCAGTGGGATGTTCTAGGTTTATTCTGTACTTACGATCTTCGCTTATTTTCGGGAAGTGGAGTGACTCTCGTTCGCACATGAGTGTCACTGTGTGTGAAAAGCTAATAACCCTTCAACGCACGCCGGAAGGACAAGTGGTACGCTTGCGATGAGCCGCAAAACTTAAGCTTTAGAAAACTGAGGCGGCAAACTTAAGGAACTGTTGTTGTGGGAAGTACGTATCGAAGTATATGTACGATTCAATAAAAAAGATCACAGCCATTGTAGAGCGGCTGAACAGCGTTATTTCTAAATATTCCAGTCCCTAATATTCGTTAAGGCTTATGCGTGGACGTTCAAGAACAAACAATTGTTTGTGTACTTGGCCGATGGCGCTGCAGGTCATAGGTTTCATCAATCACTGATAAAAAACAACCCCTGATAAAAAGGAATCTGTCGTTTGACTCAGTCAAAATGAATAAACCGTGAAGCTGACGGACAACGAACTTCTTTTACACTTCCTTAGAAGATGGGTACGCGAAAAGTCTCATTGTTGATTTGTGCCTTCACTATTCTTTCACTTCCCTGTGGCACCCATATCTTCGCTACGTTTGTCTAAAAAGTGACATTCTGGTACAGTTGACCACAAAAGTTTGCGGACCAGGCAAGTGCTAGCCAAACAGGAGGTCCTTGGCACCTAGTGGTGCACCATGCACCGTCGACCCAAAGTTGTGGGCCGGAAGCGGGTTATCTTCTTATTCACTGGCCTATCAGTTTTCTACTGCCACATAGCTCATTGTTAGTTCGCCGCTTTCACGCACAGTTCTTATCTGCATTCTGACCATCACCATGCTGTTTACATAGGAGAATGGAAACTTTCACGGCGAGCTTCAAACGGCGTTCAGTTGGCTACGTGTCACTTTTCCAGAAAACTTCCGACTGATAACAGTTATGTTGACAGACTGCCGGCAAGGCAGAAGCTCGTAGACGCAGATGCAAAAGGCACGCCACGTTGAAAGTGGAAAATGAAAATTATTTCTACCCAGTCAGAAAATAGACAGGCCGTGTATTAGGTGAGGGATGCTTTCAGGGCGCTGCAGTGTGGTCGAACACCGCTGACGTTACGGAAGTGTCGCGAGGTGGCTTTCGGCCACGCGCTCACATGGTCCGTAAACTTTTGTGGTTGACTGTACCTGCCTGATGCTGTAGCATATCGTCAGTACATTCCACTGGTGGCGTGGAAGCTGGCTCTCAGGTGAAAACAAAAATATCCAGAGCTCATTAAGCCTGAAGTGAAATCTGAACTAACTACCCAACATTGAATTGACTGTTTTCCTTTTGCCAACATCCTCTGGTCTGCTCGTTATTATTGCTTTCTTGTTATGTTGTCAAACTGTGTAAATATATGTATTCACTTTTTGCGAAGATATTATTACGTGGCTGGGTAAAGCGCGAGAGGCTTTACTTTATTAGGTAACCTTAATGATAAGGTCACCTAATAAAGCGTTACTAATTGATAAAATTTTCTAGTTACTAATCATTATGCGGTTGCGTGACGTCGTTGCACAAGAGCAGAATATTGCGCAACATTTCATATTTTGACATTGTTTTGCCGGTAGTGGCTGCTCCGCATTTGTCTTGGAGGATTCAGACTCACTTCCATTATGTAGGACGAATTCCGTTTCAGAAAATATACCAATAAATATACCATCCAGGCCATTGTTCAATGTTGTATGCTGGTATTTGCGTCGTTATTATTCCCTCTGTTTTGTTATTTCTTGCCTGCTAAAATGTTGATTATTTAGATTATTCTATAATGACTCTTCCAGCGCGTTTCCTGGACGGATACAAATACGCATAGCAAACAGCCTGTTATAATTCTTTGTTTTTTTTTGGCGTCTCGTAGTTGCTTGCCTCGTTCTGCAATGTAGCCTACACTTTCGAAGCCTTTTTGTTCAATATGAATCGGTATTTTAAATTCGAAGCATTTCTTAGCACACTACGGTGACTTTGGCCCTATCTATCTATCTATCTATCTATCTATCTATCTATCTATCTATCTATCTATCTATCTATCTATCTATCTATCTATCTATCTATCTATCTATCAATCTATCTATCTATCTATCTATCTATCTATCTATCTATCTATCTATCTATCTGTCTGTCTGTCTGTCTGTCTATCTATCTATCTATCTATCTATCTATCTATCTATCTATCTATCTATCTATCTATCTATCTATCTATCTATCTATCTATCTATCTATCTATCTATCTATCTAGCTTTCTACGACTTTTAGCTCTCCTGGCCTTCGATAATGAGATCCATGCAAAAACGGGTATGGCAGAACATGGCTGCATGACGAGTACGTAACTACTCGTAACATGAAAATCGTGGCATGATTGTCAAGTGATTACATGTCATGGTCTTGCTGCTCTTGCGCAGGTTTTGTTCACAAGACATATTACAAAACTGGTATGGCAAATCATTACTGCATGGCCAATATAAGTGGCAGACCCTAATGTGGAAATCATGACATGCATGTCATATAAATGGAGAATATACGGCACGCTCTTGGTATGCTCGTTGCCATTCCGCTGGCTCCACATATACCTAGTTTGGCATTACCTGACGTGAATGGATGACGAAGGTAAATGACACGACCAAACATGAAAATTGTGATATGCGTCTTAAGTACAATTTGACTACGTGCTACGCTCATAGTGTGCTCACGGCGGCTTCACTAGCTTCAAATATACCAATTTACGTGTTACGTGGCGTAAATAAATGAGAAGGTATACGACATCTGCAACCATTAAAATGATCACATGCGCACTATGTAAGACCATAACTACATATCACGATCATGATGCACTCGTAGCAGTGTTGTTAGCTTCAAAAATGCCCAATTTTTCATTATATGACGTGAATGAATGACGAAGGTAAACGACCCCTCCAAAGTTGATAATCACGATATGCGTGGCTTATAAAACATGACAACTCTCTATGCTCAAAGTTTGTTCCTGTCCATTTTGGTAACTTCACTTATACCAAGTTTGGTATTACGTTATACGAATGGACGACGAAGGCAAATGACACGCCTAAGCATGACAATAATGAAACGGCAGTCATGTACGGCATAATTTGCGTCCGCCTTCAAACGTTGTGCTGATTTAAAACTGACATATCAAACTTCCTGATTCATGCTTCGCACATCTTCGATAATCAGAGTTCGTGGGATCATCCAATGTGTTTTTTTACGAAAGACATCTCTTTAAGAATGTTTGCGCTATTACCATGTGTTTTCTTAACGCATATTGTTTTGTAGCCATTCATACCGCAACAAGCAGACGAGCACCTGCTTCATGAAAAAATATATACTGTTATTTTGTTGAATATATACTGTTATTTTGTTAAAAGTTGTTGTTATTTTGTGAAAAATATATATACTGTTATTTTGTTGAAATCATGCAAATACACGACACCCTTCTATTGCAATCAAGTTTGTCTATTATCATCGGAACACGCAAAGATCACCATTAAAGACATAACAATAACCGGCTACGACAATATTTTATAACGCAAAAATTGCTTTCTCTTTCAGAGCGCATTATAATGCAGCAGCGCCTGGTATTAGGGTACCTTCTGTTTTTTCAAATGATCATGCTGGCTTGTAAGTATGCACTCTTTAATATATATTGCTTTTATGCAATATTAGCTGGTTCAACACTTCGTTTTACTGCAAATTTCTCTACAACGTTTCTTGAGATGACGACGTCATTTCTTTTTAAAACTGCATTAGGATGAGCCTGGTATTCTAGATAATAACTTTGTATTTTCAACAATGAGCACTGATGAGAAAAAAGGTTTCTGGCACGCATAACAAAATGTTCAGAACAATTTTTTGTCATAAACAGTGCTTGTCAGCAGTCTTTCTTCACTTAGGCACCTATCACAAGACTCATCATAAGAGCCTTGCGGTGGGCTTCTAGTCAAGTTGTGTCACATCTGAAACGCTTCAGAAAACATCAACTATTTAGTAAGAACAATGTAGTCTGTATGCTTCTATAGCCTTCAAAGTGCAATAGTAAAAAGGCGGCAAGGTGACAACGTCAGTGAAGTGGCGTAATCAACGTGCAGGCATCTGCCAGGCTCACAAACATAGGCATGTATTCAAAGCAAACCCACAGTTTTTCCACATAATGCGAAACCTACAAAATGAACGCAGGAGCTACTGTGCTGATCTTTCCGCCCCACGACGGCGGTCTAGTGACTGAGGTACTCTGCTGCAGACCCGAAGGTAGCAGGATCAAATCCCAGCTGCAGCAGCTGCAATTTCCGTGGAGGCCAAAATAATGTAGGTGCATGTGCTCAGATTTGGGTGCATAATAAAGCACCTCAGGTGGTCAAAATTTTCGGTGTCCTCCACTACGGCGTCTCATAATCATATGGGGGTTTTCGGGTATCAAACCCCACATATCAATCATCTGCTGCTGTTTGGTTGTGCTTCGTATGACGTGGAATTCGGTGAAGGTCTCTGTGAATAGATAAATTTAGATTATAAATACACACCTAAGGACAAGTGGGCAACTCCTAGCAGGTCCACCCTTAGTTTAGTGAGTTTATAGGCTATTCACACTTAAGGCACCCTTCTGCATTTCCCTCTGTGGATAACGGTTCTTCAACAAACAATGCTGCTATGACATACATGCATGTATGTTGAAACAGGTGCTTCAGATTTGATGAGTAAACCCTTAAGCCAATAGGCACAGCCCTTGAACAGTTCCATTGTGTAAGGTAGCGGGAGACCTGCAAGCGTAAACAAAGCGTGTCACATGAATGGGTGGTGAAACATGTAGGAGGAAGGAAAAAAGGGGATACACTCTGTTAATTATTATACGCCACATGAAGGCCACAACGCGTAAAAAATATTCCAAGTTATGGGGTTCTTGAGGTAATATAGTACGTTTGCATGTGTTTGTTCGTAACTACGAGGCACTGTTTGAAAAGAGTGCTCACCCTTTCGTTCTAGAACAAATACACTATAAGCGTGAGATCCACACTCTCTTTAAATATGCAATATTGGCAAGTGCGAAATACCCATACCTAAGACACCTATAGACCTTTTCATATATATGCCACCTGACAGTGAGATTCTCGTCAGTCACGCTTCGCAAAGGAGTGTGGGATAGCTAGCACCATCATGAGGGCATAGAAAGCAAGCCGTCAAATGCGGGAGTGCTGTGCTTTTGTGTTGGCGGCTAGTTCTTCGTATCATTCACTCAAATCGCACCGCTTTCTAGCTTGCACGAGCTCCAAGTACTCTCCTATGAGCTTTCTGAGCTGCTTCCGCTGCACAATGAGCAATATTTTGTTGACGAGCAGTTTATTGGACGAGAAGTTTCGTTTGTTATGACTGGCAATGCATGGATCCAGCCTGCAAGAGACTTTTATCGGCGTGCCCTACCGACGCGGTCCGCGTCCCGCAGGAACGCAAGAGGTGCCTCTGAGCGCTGCAAGAAATGCGCATCAGTGTCGCTGGGACACACAGCCTGCGTCGTCAGCTGCGATGCCCTCACAATGGTGGCAGACTGTTGTTCGCGTCCGTGGCTTTAGGGGTGCCCTTTTTCGAAAAGTGTGTAGATCTCTCAAACATGCTAAAATGCTACGACACAAGGCACCTCCTAGAGTATATGCTACCTTAGCTAAACAATCCTGAAATTGATATCACTGTGAGGAGTGGCTTCGTTACACTTTACAAGGGTCCCACCTTGAACAAAATATATTAATAGTAATATGCCTCTTGTACACCTTCTCTTAAGAGCAGCAGGTGATACTGCACTGTAAGGAAAACAAATTTTGTGACACTTAACTGTACTTCACTATTTAAAGTTACCTTTTTTAAATAGAAAAACAACAAACACCTCATTGACAGTTGCTGCTATGTGAGTTCTCATCCTGAGCAATAAAAGAAGAACCATGTAGTGCCCTTGAAAGCAAAGCCACACGTGGCAAGATCAGCGTTAGTCTCATTTGTAAAATTCCAGCCTGGAATACGAAACTTTGAAAGCTTTCACACCCAAGATATTACACATTTTAGGATTAGGAAGCGTTTATTACACAATGAGTTTGAAAATAGTTGTAGCGCATGTTGCCTGATTTAGATTACCTGCAGAGTAAAATTGGTCGCTATTGCACTCCTTTACTTGGCGTGTTTTATCTAGTTTAAAGTTTGCCATGTGAAATCGCCTGTAAAATTTAGAGGTGGCTTGCTGAACAGATGCATTGGCTCATGCAGCATGTGCATTTGTCAATACACTATCTATCTATCTATCTATCTATCTATCTATCTATCTATCTATCTATCTATCTATCTATCTATCTATCCATCTATCTATCTATCTATCTATCTATCTATCTATCTATCTATCTATCTATCTATCTATCTATCTAAATGTCCGGGTGCTCTTGTGAATGCCTTCTTAACCTGGTGTAGATAAAAATTGATATAGGAGCATAAGATGGTTTAGTAAATATGACTGTCACGTTAATAAATAAATAAACAAACAAACAAACAAACAAATAAATAAATAAATAAATAAATAGGTGAGCAACTCGCATGCGCTGAGAAACCCTTTACTCTAGAGGTGTGTACCAAATAACTGTATACCAGGTGTAGTGGAAATTTTTAGGGACTGTTCTGTCTCGCTTATTTTGGGTGCTGTGGGAAGAGAAATGTACACAAAAACAATGACGTATTAAAAGAGAAATGAGGTCCATGACAAACACAAAAATTAACCGGCAACAAAGAACCAAAAACAGTGTCAAGGCAATAGAGTAACAAAACTCTCTAACTTAATGAGAAAAACAACAAACACGAGTTCAAGGCGTAAAGTTCCAAAAGCTGACGACGAGACAGAAGGCCCTGTGAATGCTGAGTTGCAGTGCAGAGGTCAGCGACAGGCGATGAGGAGCGGAATGCGTCTCAATGTGTGAAACTGTGGTGACGGTGACCCTTTGTTCTGTGGTTCTGATAACTGAGCAGTCAACCCGCGTTGGAGACTCAATGCTCCTGGCAGGCACTGCCGACCCCGTCCAGCGAACAGCATGCGTCGAGACGTGATGCTTGGCGCAACCATGACTATTGACCAGATCACGTCTGTCACTGTGCCGAATGGATGATCGCGGAGACGCTTCGTTGAGATCAGCGATGCCCTCGGCAAATAACACAAGGTCAGGCCGCGCCCTGAGATCCATTACACGTGCCGGCAACGTCGCCCCTGCTGCTCGTTGGATGGCAGCAGCGTGAACAGCTGCGTCCCCTGGATAGAACCTGCAGCGCCAGCGTCCGACGCTTTGGCAGCTGCCTTTTATGTGCCACTGCTTCGGCTAGTTCTCAGTCACAAAGCTTTTTCCCACATTATCCTCAGACGTGGCCCATTCGTAGCACGCCATGGCTATGGCTCACCGGAGCTCATCAGCTGGATTGGCTGACTTCACGCGCAGAGTTGGCTCAAAAACTCCCACGCCCAGCACTGCACTTTTCTGATCGTCGTCACTTTTCCTCACCCACAACAATAACCTCCAAAACAAAAAAAGTTGTTTTCATAAAAGAACTTTTCACTTACCACACAGCGTTGAAAAACGGAAACAGGTGACAGTTAATCTTTCCTCTACGAAGAAATATCACTAATTCACAACCTCATTTTTTTCCCCATAGATGAAAATGCATAATCATGAATACTAACATTCATGCAGGTTTATTCAAAACACAAGCCATGCGTGACTATGCCCCAAGAAAGTACATTTTTTCTGCAAATATTATCTCCTGGCGCACTATACGCCCTTCAACACCAAAATTTAGACCTAGGTTTACATGTTTTTTGATTTCGAATGCTTAAGGATGTATTGTTTTGTGTCCACACCAGAAGGCTTTTATCCTTGTTAGGCTGGTGCCTCAGTACCAGAAGTCCCATTTGTAGCCCCGAAAAGGGTTGCGCACTGAGGGGTGTGGCCAGTAAAAAAATAGACGCAGGAGGGAAGTTAAAACATACGCTGCTTCCCACGCCCTCTTTTTACATCTCCACCACGCGCATGTGACGCTAACTTTTTGCTGGGAAATTAATTGGGAAATGACTGTTCACTCATCCTGATGTCGCAGCCGAATTGATGTCAATATGCTGACAGTGGTAAGCGCCCATGCAGTTCCAACGCGAACAGAGAAATTGAAGGCAAAATCTTGGTGCCGAAGCCGTCAAAGTCGGTAGTGTGAGCTTGCGAACGCTGTTCTTTCTGCTTCGAGCGGAGCATTTGTGGTGCGTACTGCTTGGCGTGCTACGAGAGTCACTAGAACTAACCCAGTCGCTACCAATTGTAACTTATGTAATAAGAGTTTGGTACAACAAACAGCACACAAGCTTGCTGGAACTTTAAAACTGGTCCGAAACCGCAGATTTCGCGAAATGACAACAACTCAATGTATGACCTCTCATTGTTGTGAACTGACCTTCTAGTAAATGTATGACGTGGTTATTGACAAACTCCACCTTGACAGCTAATGTCTGGAGTGACGAACTCACCTCAGCTAACGAATAAATCGAGAACTTTACTCCCGCGAAGCAAAATTAAGAATGGGGGGCAGGAATAGTTTGTACAAAACGCGAGCTGGTGTGTTGATACGACAGATATTTCTAACATTTTAAAATTAGGCGATTCTTAGAGGAGATTAGGCACCAGGACTACAACGTTGTAGATACACAAAGTTTACCTCAAACACATATCGCGATTGTGAAATGCAGTTCGTTTCACGGTGTGTATCAATACATGTTCAGCTCACGAAAATGCTTTAGACTAATCACGTGTGTGTAGCTGATGAAAAAAACTGGCGTCGAAAGACAATAAATGTCATCGAAAGACGATATTCTTTTGCAGGCCGTACAACTTGAGTGCTGGTCTCATCCATGTGATTTATGGCGCTGCATGAGATATTTACCCCAACTGGCAGTGGCGTCGACAACCATGAGTTTGTGTAGAACCTAGAACCTTGCTAGGTGGTGGCCCCATATTGTGGGCAGAGAGCTTTTTTGTGCATCGCGTTTCATTTTTCTCGTGCATAGCGTTGCCTTTTGAGCGCTGTCTAAGAAACAGTAGGGACTTTAAAAATACGTATCTACTTTTTTCAGTAGAAGAAGAAACCACCTAGTATATTTTGTTCAAAGCTGAGCAGCACGTTTCGACACAGACAACAAGGACGAGAAGACTACAACACTCGCTAGTCCACCTGCAGCGAGTGGACTAGCGTCCTCCTTGTCGCTGTTGTTCATGTTAAAAAGTGCACTACTTAACCTTACGGTATAATGATCCGCCCCTAACTAGCCCAGCTGTCAGCCTTATTATTACCTATGTATTGATGTTACGCCTTTCTTATTCACAATGTTCACAAGTATGAACACCACCACCGTTCTACATGGCTGGCCATCAAAAGGTACTTCACTTTGACTGGAAAACAGACAGAGAGACAAACCGAGTTTTCTGCGCTCGATTATCCCAAAGAAGGCTATCGTCTTTAGGAATTAGTAGTCAATCTACAAAGTGAAGGATGTTAACGATGCGCACGTTGTTGGAGGAGTAATATTTGTTCATAAAATAAATAATTAATGATTACTGTGATGCAAGCTGGTCACCAGGGTGCTCCAACAGACGCCTGACGTGTTGGACGCTCCTCTCATCGGAAGGTACAGCGGTCGTGCTTTGCTTGCGTAGTGTCGCTGTGCCAGAGTATTTAATCATGCAAGAAGGGAGTTAGCACCCGCCACATGTTAACCACACCAATCCCGTATCATGGGGTACAGACATTTGCCGAACACATTTTGGAATTAACTAATCCACGGATGGATAGACACATGCACAGACTGATGGACGTGCACACGCAATAGGCGGAGGGACCGATGGACAGAAGGAATACTGACAGATGCACGGACAGTCCGTGGGGCAGATGTACGGAGAGAGTATGGTCTCTTTAAAAGAGATTGTCCCGTATTCATGACGTTCAAAAAGGTAGCAGACTGTATGTCACAGGTGAAACGGCTTATTTGGCCGAACTCGTGGCTGGTGAATGGAAAGGCAAATTACAGCGATACAATCCGGCATGCATAGCAGCGAACAGGGTGTTGACCGTCGATAAAGTGATAATCATTGGGGCAAGCCATCTTTTATACATCACGCATCGTGCTTTATAGCCTTACCAATGGTGGTCGTACAAGCTCTGGAATAACCTTTAGTGTTCAGTTCGTCTCCTGTGTGCAGTGTAAACAAAATGATCAACTAGAAACGTGGAATTATTTGAACCTTGAGGCACCTTCTGCGCATACTAATGCTTACAGCATTTGTTTGTTTAAAACGAGCACATAGAAACCTCGCGTGTAAATAGGCATGCAAAGAAGGCTCTACGTACTGTATATGCAACACCTGTATCTCGGTCCAACGAGAAACTACGGCAACGACAGTGACAATCCACATGGTGTGAGCGTGGGAAGCTTGTCTCCTACTAATGTTGTAGAAACATTCTTGCACGTAATCAAGGCTAATATAGCAAGATACAATGGCTTCGGCAATTTATATTTTCAGCATTTAGCTGAACAACGCGGAAAAAATAATGATTCAATGATTGACGCTAAGTTTAGTGATTGCTGCAAATAACAATAACGCCACTGCTTCTGCCTTATTGAGTTTTCATTCCCGTTATGGTAGTGTACCGTCACTCACCTTGCGTCACACTGCATCACCTTTAATAGTACCACTTCACATACAGAGCATGACTTTTGTGCCGGGAGTTACCTTAGCGATACAAAGTACTGCGCACGGAGACACACGGTGCGCAGGGTCATTGTACAAGCTCCTACTTTTGCATAAGGTTCACTGCATACAAAATATGTGCCACCACTATTATATCTTTCTAACTTCCTAGCCACCCAGACACAGAAAGAGAGTTAGAGTAGGAATATAAGAAAGGTAGAGAGATTAACTAGACTACTACCCTGGAGGTGATATATTCTTGCGTGTTGCTCTACCACTGAAGAACCGAATGCCTTGGTTTGTTGGGTCAAATGGTGAAAGACCAGCGCACAATCATAACGAAGACAACACACTACCACACCACCACAGCACTAATGGGCATTGTGCCGCATTGTAGTTTCTGTTTTCTTCACAGAAATACCAATATCTTATGTATTATGCCGCTTTTGAGACATGGCGAGTTCATGCTGCAACACAGAACTCTGCATTACGCCAATACACGGATAATCAGTGTACTTCATATAAAATTATTCGTATTACAAAGAGGTATGTGAGTCGTAAAAAACGCTTTTTTTCTAAATTACAGATATTTTCTTTTTTACTGTATTTGAAAAGATTAGTTTCTTTACTATCAAGTCGAAAAGGTTGAAGATTGTAACTAAACTCTAAAAAGATTACTATCGCTTTTGAAGAGCGCAAGGCGGCTAATCAAGAACTAAAAAAAACCACAGCATATCCACCGAGTCAATGATGATGATTGGGGCGAAACATTTGTCCGTCCGTGCATGCATCCATGCGTCCAATGGCGCTCCGGAATGCAGACGGCGCGCCAGCCAAGGAAGCTGAAGACGGCGCAAGAGTTGAGGAAGCTGAATGCCAAGCGTCTTCAACGCGCCCGCCACTCTGCTTGGTGCATGCCCTACCAACGTTCCACCACGTACGGCGACTATCCAGGAGACTGAGAAAGGCACGCATTCTCCGCATAGCCAGGCACAGCTCACTCAGCAGCCATTGGGAGAGTAGCGGCAGAGAGCCATCTAGAATATGCTTTCTCAACTGCCGTTTGTATGTACTTATAAGACAGCACCGTCTATTATATTGTTCGAGACATACTGCCTTCTTTTCCTTCCCGTCTCTTCTTCTCTCGGTTACGCGTGACGCATGACAAGGTTAGACTAAGGAGAAGCTTCGCCCCTAAAAGTGGTCATTATCTTGAGTCACCAAAAATTGTCACCTCGGTACCTGCCATTGCATTTCGCATGAGGGGTTGACTAAAGCAACATGCTCGAAAAAGCCTTGATGTGTGAGCTCTCGGGATGATTTATTTATCTTAAAAATTATATTTTTTTCGAACAAATAGGCTTTTATGTACTTTTAAATTACTTTTTTACTGAAGATTCTTTTTTGGGCTATTTCTTGGTATTCTACACTATGTATTTGGTACTTTCGATGAACCGATTGTGATGAAATTGTGCTCACTTATACCTTAAAACAGAAATAGTGCAACTGACTTGTCTAGAACTCGATGAAATATTTATACGTACTATGGACCTAAAACAAGCCATTATAATGAGCTCATGATTAGAAGAATTCCAAATTTATAATTTTCTTTGATGTTAAATATCTTATAAACGCAATTTTTCGATAAACATTTGCATTATGTAGTTAATAAGGAAGGTTATGAACCATTAATAGCTCTGAAATATAAACGCTTAGTGGCATGAAAATATTTATCCGGAATTACCTATAGTTTACACAATGTCATGGCAGAAAACGAAAACTGTGTAGCTTACTAGAAAACTATTGACGTTTTTTTAAATATAACAGCCGCAGAATAACAGCCGCAGCATAATTTTCATTCTCCGAGGTCCGATTAACGCACTTTTTTAGGGGAGGGGGGAATCTTCTCTCTCTTATGGATAAAATACTCTATCCGAATTTTTTTACTTCTTAAGTAGTCAAGAAAAGTTGCCGATGAATTTAGCACTGATCAAATCATGGAAGATGCACGCTATGCTCTTTGTGCGCAAGAGTCAGAACGTCGTCGCGAACCCATCATTGGTTGACGCGAAAGCTTTCAATGTTGCAAGCGAAGCTGGCCTTTGACAAAAAGGTGGCTCAAAAAATTTAGTGAGCTCTCACTGATCACTTCTCAAGAGCAAAACTCTGCTGGCTTCGAAATTGCGGCCTTCCTGCAAACACACAAACAGACACAAAACGAAAATCAGCGTATGACCGATATAAATTGCGCGGTGAAATAGTCACAGTTAATGGTTTTTGTACTTCATCGGTCTGAGCTGCATTCACCTGAGGCGAAATGAACGCTTTCTTTTTCTCTAGACTATTTCCAGCCCGTTGGTCAAAACCGTTGTGCTGATATACTTAAATCTTACTTATCATATTTTTCGGCCTCAACACACAGGTCATGACGCACAAATCACGGGAACAGGAGCGCATTGGAAATTTTAGTACTCCATGTTCCCACTGCTCATATTTATGAGGGCTCCCTCAAGATCACGCTCACGCCTGCTGTCACACAGGTTCCGTTAATTAGGGAAGCGATCGCCAGGCTAATTTCAAGAGCCGAAGCATCGGCCCCTCGAACCACACCACGAAAGCGTGGACAATTTAGAAGTGGTCCTTATTGGCGCGCCAGCAGACGCCGGCTGTGGTCCAAAGAACATATCAGAGCCGAGAGTTGATAAACAAGCAAAATTATATTCTCAATAATGGCAGATCGAAAACCATACACGAGAATGCACACTCCACAATAGATGAGTACAATATGTCACCAATCAACCAACGTACTACACAGTACAATCAGCCACACTCAAAACAACGGACACAGACAACAATACACACTACAATGCAGTCGCATGCATTTAACAACCAAGACACTTAAAGACTAAAGAGATAGAAAACCCATTCAGTCCAAAGTCCTTGGAACAAAAGTCTGAATGATACTCTTCCGAGAATCACTCACTCAAAGTCCAGCGTTGTTGTCGTTCCGCTGCCCCCTGAAGTTTCTCTTCCAGGAAACCTCGCGTCTTCAATTGGCCACTCTTCAAGCTTCAACTTCTTCGCCGGAAACACGTCGGCTTCACACACGCAGCTGTTGCCACGCGTCTTCGCTCGATAGCGGTAAACACACGCTCTTGCCTGTAGCTCGAGCCTTCACCCACCAGGTGGAAATCCTCTTCTTCTCCTGCTTTGTCGCTACGGACAAAGCTTTCGCCGACTACACGGCGGAATCCCTACGCGCTCTCGCGCTAACTTCCGTCTTCTCCTGATCTCTCATCTCCGCTGCTCGGTTAACTACTTTCCGCGCAACATTCCAGAAAGTTCTCATCATTTCGTCGGCGCGATGCGCAGCGGAGGCTGGGGGAAGGTGCGAGACTGTACGAGGGCCGTCCCCGACAGATGACTCAACCCGGCATACACGCCCCTTTCCTTCTGGAAACTTTGAGTGCTTGCTCGGCCGCCGATGCGGGGCTATGAGGTTCGTCGGCGAAGCCACGCTTCCGATGGGAGAGCGCGCGTCCGGGGAGCCTTGGATGTTTGATTTCTTTTTTTCCTTTTGACCTCGCGATGTCTCTCCCGTGCGTTATCGCAAGAATTTGGCGGCGCACCCATTTTTAGCGCTCGTTCTGTGACACTGCCCCCCACTTTAAGAATATTATCTCATAATATTCAAAACCACACAAACGAGCGCGAACAGTCACCACACACTTTCGAAGGCTGTAACATAGTCCATCGCTCATGACACGTCACATTCACAATATATCACTCAATACAATTGGATATTACATTTCAATCTCACACACATGATATATAACCGCAGCTACATGAGTACAGCGCTTCATCACACATTCCAAACAATACAAACGTACAAAGTTCTGTCTTTACAACAATTATACAACACTATACATCACATCACAGCACAGACACTTCGACACTTGTGACACAGGATAACACAACATTAACACAACATATGGCACTCAGCACTGCCAAACACATTCCGCTTTGACCTCAGCACTTATCCTGTGTACTTTGAGCTGCGCTTGCGTCCTTTCTTGCGGTGCTCGCTCGATCTCTTCTTGTTTTTCCTCGTTCTTTTTCGGCGAGCCCTTTCCAACGACTGTATCTGAGGCGGCGTCTCAGCCATCGTTGTCACTTCCGACACCGTTAACGGGTCATAACGTTCAACGGGTCCTGTCTGTTTATTTACCAGCTTGTTCATGTCACGGCATTGGGCCTGGCTGGCCGACTCCGTCACCTTTACACTGACGGTCTGTTGGGGTCGTGCCGACGTACGTCCAGTTGCCCAGCTCGTGAACTCATTCAACTCGATCATCTTCTCATTCGCTGTATCTTGCGCCGCGGCTTCACCTTGGGCTCTAGTGAGATCCGTCACGGGATGCTCCTTCACTGTATCTCGCGGTCGCTGGGTTGGCGAGGGCTCTATCTTAGGGTCTTCTCCCAAACATTCCGGATTATTCGGTCCTCGCGCCCCGTCGATGTTTCCGATGACAAGGTCGTAAAGGGGGGTCGTCATACATAGAGCGGTAACTTTCCCGCTGAAGTACGGGGTTTCCACCTGAATCTCTGCTTCGGGAAGCATCCGAACCGTATGGTCAATTAGGCAAACTGGTTTCGTTTTGCCTGTTAACTCACTTTCCCGTACCGAATTTCTCCGCACGATAACCGTGGAGCTACCGGTGTCTCTTAACACCGTAATCTTCGTGCCCGCCACTTTTCCAGGCCGCGTTGGCATTCCCTTCGTGCCACCGGTTGGCTGTTTTGTCATTACAGCACCCACAATAGGAATTTTCTTCCTTTTTTTCAACTCTACGAATCCATCAGTGACGGCATTATTACCAGATTTCGGCGCCGCTTGCACACAGGATACCTGGTGAGTTTGACTCACTCCGTTCCGACAAGCATCTGCTTTGTGCCCAGTCTGACCACACTTGAAACATTTTACTACCGTAGAACTCGTAAAGTTAGTACGACAGTTTTTCGCGCGATGACCCACTCGGTTGCACAGAAAACATCGCGGAATGCTCTCTGGTGCACGCTTCTTTTCTTCGGGAGCCAATTTCTTCGAATCATCGGGACAATCCTTCTTGACCTTGGCCAAATTAGTTCCACCTTGCACTTCCAAGAATTGATCAGCCAATTCAAGCATTCCTTCAAGTGACTCAGCCTTCCTCTCTGTCAAGTACAGCGACAGGCTTGGGTGGCAACTAGTGAGAAATTGTTCTCTAATTAGGAGCTCTCTAAGCTCATCGTACTCCTGCGCTGTCCCTGAAAGTTCAATCCATCTGTCGAAATAATGGCTAAGTCGGGCGGCGTACTGCGTAGTCGTCTCACCATCAGCTGGCTTTCCTGTCCGAAATCTGTCTCGGAATCCTTCCACAGTAAATCTAAATCGCTTCAGCAAAGCAGCTTTCACCTTGGCATAGTTGGCTGCATCAATCGGCGTCAGTCTACCGTACACACTGAGCGCTTCACCACTCAAGCAAGTACTCAAAGCAGTTGCCCATTGATGTTCTGGCCAATTCTGGCTCCTCGCAATCGTCTCAAACCGGTGAAGGTACGTGTCAAGGTCGTCCTTCCTTTCATCAAACGCTACAAGCAGCTTGCTTGGGTTCAAGCGGAAACCATGATCTTCCCGTTCGCTGCTTTCAACTCTAGCTTGGGCGGGAGTTTCATTTCGCTGTTGCAAACGGAGGCGCTCGAGTTCCATTTCGTGCGGCCACTGCCGTTTCCTTTCAGCCATCTCCACTTCTCTTTCTTCTTTCGCCCTCTCAGCTGCCAGTCTTTCTCTCTCCATCTCCAACTTCAATTGTTGCTCTTTTTCTTCCTTCAGCTGTCGCTCCTTTGCCTCTCTTTCTTCTCTCGCCCTTTCGGCTGCCAACTTTTCTCTTTCAAGCTCCAACTTCAATTGCTGCTCTCTTTCTTCCTTCAGCTGTCGCTCCTTTGCCTCTCTTTCTTCTTTCAGCTGTCGCTCCTTTGCTTCTCTATCTTCTCTCGCCCTTTCAGCTGCCAACCTCTATCGTTCCAACTCAGCTGCTTTTTCTTCCTTGGCTCTCTCAGCTGCCAACCTCTCTCGTTCCAACTCAGCTGATTTTTCTTCCTTGGCTCTCTCAGCTGCCAACCTTTCTCTCTCCAACTCAGCTTCTTTTTCCGCTTTGGCTCTTTCGACCACCAGCCTTTCCTTTTCCAGCTCAGCTGCCTTTTCCTCTTTGACCCTCTCTTTTTATTCTTTTTCCTTCTGGGTGACCCACTTCTGTAGTTCGGTGCCGGAAAGACCCATCTTCTCACCAAGCGCAACTAACTTTTTGAGATCCATGGTGTCTCGCAAAGAAAGTCTTGCCACGTGTAAAAAGTATCTGCCTAAATCAGTCTATCGGAACACTCCCCTGCACTCGTTAACGGGAATACTGAGCAACACGAAAAATCGTTCCGATAGCGCTATCAACAACTCGAGGCTCTTTCTCACTACTTTGGGCACACTGTGCACCAAAAGGTCCTGTCGCGGACGCCAGATTAATTGTCACATAGGTCCCGTTAATTAGGGAGGCGATCGCCGGGCTAATTCCAAGAGCCGAAGTATCGTCCCCCCGAACCGCACCACGATAGCGTGGACAATTTAGAAGTGGTCCTTAGTGGCGCGCCAGCAGACGCCGGCTGTGGCCCAAAGAACAAGTCAGAGCCGAGAGTTCATAAACAAACAAAATTATATTCTGAATAATGGCAGATCGAAAACAATACACGAGTATTCACACTCCACAATAGTTGAGTACAATATGTCACGAATCAACCAACGTACTACACAGTACAATAAGCCACATTCAAAACAACGGACACAGACAACAATACACACTACAATGCAGTCGCATGCATTTAACAACCAAGACACTTAAAGACTAAAGAGATAGAAAACCTATGCAGTCCAAAGTCCTTGGAACAAAAGTCTGAATGATACTCTTCCGAGAATCACTCACTCAAAGTCCAGCGTTGTTGTCGTTCCGCTGCCCCTGAAGTTTCTCTTCCAGGAAACCTCGCGTCTTCAATTGGCCACTCTTCAAGCTTCAACTTCTTCGCCGGAAACACGTCGGCTTCACACACGCAGCTGTTACCAAGCGTCTTCGCTCGATAGCAGTAAACACACGCTCTTGCCTGTAGCTCGAGCCTTCACCCCTCAGGTGAAAATCCTCTTCTTCTCCTGCTTTGTCGCTACGGACAAAACCTTCGCCGACTACACGGCGGAATCCCTACGCGCTCTGGCGCTAACTTCCGTCTTCTCCTGATCTCTCATCTCCGCTGCTCGGTTAAATACCTTCCGCGCGACATTCCAGAAAGTTCTCATCATTTCGTTGGCGCGATACGATGCGCAGCGGAGGCTGGGGGAAGGTGCGAGACTGTACGAGGGCCGTCCCCGAAAGATGGCTCAACCCGGCATACACGCGCCTTTCCTTCTGGAAATTTCAAGTGCTTGCTCAGCCATCGATGCGGGGCGAGGAGGTTCGTCGGCGAAGCCACGCTTCCGAGGGGAGAGCGCGCACCCGGGGAGCCTTGGCTGTTTGTTTTCTTTTTTTTTCTTTTGACCTCGCGACGTCTCTCCCGCGTGTTATCGCAAGAATTTGGCGGCGCACCCATTTTCAGCGCTCGTTCTGTGACACCTGCTGACACTAATGTGCACGCTCTCACGCCCATACTCACGTCTATCCACACTCACTTATTATCAGTCAAATTCGCGCCTCTCTTTACTCACACTCATAAGTGCGTACTGACGTCCGTACCCCTACTCACACCACCTTTCACACACTTATGCTCACACCGACAACTTTTATCAGTGTGAGTGAGTGTGAGTGAGCTCACTCAAGGGTGAATATGACCAGCTGGGGTTAAATGTAGTTTGTTCTACACCAAGTGGGGATAGGTGTTCTCTGGGCACGTTCGAAGCTAACGTTCATTTGGTCAAGCCCGTTTTTTAGTCGACGGAGCCTGCTAAAATGGCCATGCAGCAACTTTTCAGCACTGTAAAAAGTAGTGCTAATCTGTATTTGAGGCTTCTGAGAACACGCAAGCTAGATACAGTGAAGTACGCGACCTGGGAGTAATGATACATCCGAAAAATATGTTCAAAATCGCTTTCTCTTTCTCGACAAAGCACGCTACAGGTTCAAAGAAAGACTTCTGCGTCACTGGCCAAATATTATCTACTGGCTCATATGAGGAAGGCGATTGGTCGTTACTGGGGCCACGTGTGCGCGTGATTGCATTGCTAAGCCTCGCACAAGAAGATATGTGGGTTTTTATGGCGCAAGGGCCATTCTTGGCCAAAGAGCGTCATGAACATTGAAAAACGAAGAGCAATGATTCGTCATTGAAGAGATATGAAAAGGATGTGAACAATGATGATTTTACGTGGCTGTATATGGGCCTACAATTCCACGATTTAAGGCGGGGTAAACATTAAAGTATTAAAATCATGATAGTGACGTGAATTGTGTGGAGCTGTTATAAAGAATAGTGTTGGTGGTGAGAGTCGCCACAGCCGTGGCAACTCTAAAAACAAAATACTTATCTTGAAAATGTGAACAGTTAACGGAATTCAAAAAAGCGCATCTCTGCCGATGAGCGTCACAGGATGTAGTCTAAGCTGCTGTGAGTACAGCAAAAAAACGGCTTTTTTTCTTAGTTTGTCTAAATAACTACACTGAAACAGAATGTGGAGAGCCGTAAGTGCATCTTCACACCTCTCACAAATGGGTTGGTCCCCACCAGATAAAAGGTATATTTGTGTTGAGCGTGTGTGTCCCATCTGTAGCCTAGTAAGTTTCACTTCTGCGTAGCGCGATCTGACACTGGTGGTTAATTTTAAAGTATCGGTTTGATAACATATACTTTGTTTTTTGCTTGCCTATCTCATAGGCACTGCAAGCACGCCCTGAGCTGCCATCGTAAAAAGGGCTTCAGATAAAATACAGTGACCGCTAAGGATGTATTGACTACGGCGCTCTTAAGCGGATGCAGCTAGCAGCTCCACCAACGTGTTTGCAGCAATCTCGCGGTGTCCTTGCACCCAGCACCCTACAACATGTTGTCTAAAAGCGTATATCTGGCATACGGAAAGTAGAGTGACACAAACACAGTATTTTCATGTTTTTAGGGCTTTCCCAGCTAATTGTACGCTCAACGAATCTGCGTATATTACAGCTAATTGTAGTTACTGTTCCTTAAAATGCTTGACGGCCAGAAATACCATGTTAACTTGTGTGGTGAAGATGCTTTTTTTCGGAGTGCAGAATACCGGAATTAGAAAATTAAAGACCAAAATCTGCACAACGCACAACAGTGTGAGACTTGGAAGCATCCGTTAAATATTTCGGGAAATTGTACTTGTGTTGGTGTTCGAGGAAGTTCGTGCGACTACGTGCAACAGGTGCGTGTTTAGTGACGTCCACAAAATATATGTTGCACTCTATAACCTACCACTGCCACGGTGGCGGATATGCTGTGGGAGTCATCAAACAGTATTTTAAAAGTGACACGCCTGTTTTCTCAGCAAGGCTTCAAAAACGGAGTGAGTGAGGCTGTCTCAGTGAAGGACGGTTATTGAACGAGGCAGAACTTGACAACGCATTAATTGCAGAGTGAGTGGGAAGTGCCTCTCCTGCAATAAACTTGAGATTGTACAGAAACGACATGTAACCTTGTGGCAGAGAAGGCGACCACTTATTTGATTGAACATACAGGCTTTTTACGGGGCTAGTATGAAAAGAATTCGTTAAAAAGCGAATGCCTAGATGATAGGCAAGGGTCGAGAATTTTTAATGCTAATCATGTCACAGATATAGCAAGGTAGTATAGGCTCGTGTGTACGAGGCTTTAATTAGTATTCATTAGATATTTTTGCCACAACGCCACATAGTGCTTGACAACACTTTAAAATATTCATGGTTTTTAAGTGCCTGTTTTTTAAACTTTTTACGTATGAGATAAAGGTTAGTTTTGTGTCTAATGTTAGTCGCAGAAACTTATAATTGGTCTTCACAAACAGATGTTTACCATGCAGGGCAGTGTCGTGGTCGAGAATGGGGCCTGTTTTACGGTAGAAAAAACGCAAGTGCTCTTTTGCGCATTGAGTGTAAAACCATTCTCATGTGCTATTGAGCATCCTTGTTGAATCCTAGTTAAAGCTTACGTTCGCATGATGAAAGGTTGCGCGATATGAATCACACTTGTACATCCTCGGCATATGTGCAGTTAAATTTATTGCGCGGAAAAGACAGGCACAAGTAATTCCTTTTGTCAATGAAAAGTGTGCAACTCAATACACCTTCTTGTGGTACTTTTGCTTTTTCGACAAATATTCGACATAATACACAGCCAACTTGGACATGGAATGTCCGGTTGGACAGGTAGCTTTCGATTAAATTTGGCATTCTACGCCGCACAACTTAATGTGACAGGTCTTTTCATTTTTATATTGAAGAACACAGAACAAAATTCGCTTTTAAACAAAAGTGTGGGAAATTTGTACCTCGATACAGACGAGGTAGTCAGTGGTAGACCAAGCTCCTCGAAACTCACACTGGTATGGGTCAAGTAGGCCATTAGTTTTGAAGCAGTACATCAACCGCCTGTTACTCAATTTCACAGAGACCTTGAAAACAGAACTAGTTATTGCTATTGGCCAGTAGCTGGAAACTGAGGACTGGTCTCTTCCTTGTTTTGGAATTGGCATAACAATGTCTTCTTTCCAGGTTGAGGGTAGCTCGCGGGAAAAACATATCGCTTTATACATGTGGAGCAGGTCTTTTTCGGTTTCAGTAGGAACGTTTTAAACATTTTATATGCCACACTGTCCGAGTCTGATTTGATGGATTGATCTGTGCGGTTTACCATCCCAAAACAACCACATGATAATGAGAGACACCGTAGTGAAGGGCTCCGAAAATTTTGACCACCTTGGGTTAACGTGCACCCGAATCTGAGCACACGGGCATACAACATTTCCGTCTCCATCGGAAATGCAGCCGCCGCAGCCGGGATTCGATTCCGCAACCTAAGGGTCAGCAGCTGAGTACATTAGCCACTAGACTACCGCGACAGGGCACTGTCTGAGCCTAGGATAGATTTATTGCAGCAGGTAAGTGTGACTTGCAGTTCAGCCAAACAAAAAGTTCCATTGAATGTCTCGTGTGACGTGGATTTGCGCTCAAGTCTCTGTATAACTATTTTGGTTTTGTGTTGCAGAACGCTTCACTTTAGTGTTATGAACTTGACGCCTGTTTAAAGTACGTCCCAAGTGTGTTTGCCTGATCTTCCAAGCTGTTGCCTTGCATATCCACCAAGGAGAGCGAATGTGTTTGTTTTTCGTCTACCCATCTCACCCCGTTCTAGACTTTATCCTCTTGTGTAGATGATGTGATGCCCAATCAAAATGTATGCCAACTTCCTCTCCTCACTTGTACGAGCATCCTTTTTGCTTGCGACCAAAAGTAACTGAAGTGTATAAGATTTGCGACTGTCGGGGAGTCTCTAAGGTACTTCCACGCCTTATTTTGTTTTGTTTTTTTGCGCGCATTACGGCAGTCAATATTCCACCATGAGACACGTCTTTCGCCTGCTGCTTCACATCTTTGTGGAATACAATTCGTTGCAGCATGATTAGAAAATCTGTAAAGTAGCCCACAGCTGCATCTATGCTTAACCATGTAAGTCCAAAGTAAGAGATTTAATTTTCGAAACTGTTCCCAATGCACTTTGTCGGTGAGCTACTTGGGAACCTGTGGAGGAGACGCATTTGCACATTGATGTGCTTAGAACTATATGAAAATGGTGACTTCCGCATGAAATAATGAAGATTTCCCATTAAATTAGAGGCAGGAGTGATGGAGATGTTATGCTGAGGTTCATTGATGAGTAGGTATTGTTAGCAATATTTTATTACGATGGCTGTTTTCAATTCAGGAGGCAGGTGCTAGAAGAAAGAAGAAACTGTTCAGTCAGGCCACCGTTTAGGGCTTTCATTACTGTCCCTGTCGTTACTGGTAAGATGGTAAATTCCTCTGGGCTAACTTGCCATAACATCCTGGTTCTTTCAGTTTCTGTAGAGCAGTGCCCAACTTACCGAAAAACTAATTTCAATGGGGGAGAACACAAGCGCCGCAATAGGACTTTCTTAAAATGATACCGTTGACTTCAGACGAACTGCCTACTATTATTCACTAGTAATCAATTCAGCTGCACTAAATGAAGAACTCTCCGTGCATCAAGAGACGCGGTGAAATGCGGCTTGTTTGTTTCTGCGTGAGTCATGAAAAAAAAAACACTAGACGTTGCTTTGGGTAATGGTGGAAGTGGTTGAAAATTTAAAGTATTGCGAGGTTGAACTGGACAAGCTCATGTCATCTAGCGGGGCGTAGTTGAACCAAAACACGTTTGCCATCGCGGAGACAATGACAAGAAATCAATCAATGGCCATCGTTGTCGTTGCTGCTGTGACTTTCGCTGCTGTCGTTCTCCTTACTAGTGCCAGTGACCGAGCAGTAAAGTCAGGTAACGTTGTGCACGGCAGTAGTGACGTGAGTCAATCGGCTTCTAGAGGCGGAATATTTGAAGTGCGCTAACCCAATGTAGGCCACTAAAACGTGAATTTCTTTCAAAATAAGCCTTTATTTGATCCTAAAGTTACACTACAAGGCTTCAGGCCCGGTATTTCAACAATCAACGCCGACCTTATAGTTGCCTTTAGTTTGCCTTTAAGCTTGCACCCTGCGTGGCGACCAACGATATGTGCAGTAATGTTTCCCCTTTACAATTATCTGGTCGCCGCTCATTGTCGACGCTCCTGTTGCCTATCCGGTGATCCCAAGAGTGCTCACTAGATGACGCGCCGCCACCCAAGGCGTAGGTTTAGGATAGCCCACACGATCGCCTCCTCGCGACTACGTCCACTTTGCTCTTGTCACTTTGTTGGCACGGCAGCACGGGAGAAGTTCGTGCAAGGAGTGGTACGCACGGGTAACGATATCGTTCCAAGCCCCCTAACCTGCCTGCTCTCAACTCTATTGAAAAATGTCTGATAGCTCCACCCCTGCCATTCATGAGCGTTATGTATTTGACTCAAGGATGCGGCGAGTATCGCACAAAAGGACAGGTGGTGAACCTGCTAATCGATGACGTAGCCAAGACTGTGCAGTGCCGGCCGCGGAACGTGTCCGAAAACGCTGTCTTTGACGTACACGTCATGCGCGAGCTCATTAACAAGCCTTCATACAGAAACATCTTTGTTAACCACCCCCCTCCAATGTACTTCCAAGCAGGCTTCTCTGACATCATTGAGTTTGTGGATATCGCGGTGATTTTCAGGAACGAAGCCCCTAGAGCTTGGGCCTGTCTATTCCTTGCCTGTATGTCCGTGACTGCCTATAATTTCTCCTTTGCCAACTGCTCAATACGTCATCCTTTCAAACATGCCACTACTGCCCGTCATCGAAACACCACTTCGCCGAGCGTAAAGCAATAATTGTTGAGAAGTAGGCAATCTAAAAGCAAGACGGTCATGTAATTGTATTTAGGTGCGTGTTACAGAACCATAAATTGTTCCACTGCGTCCATCTTTTGTTTTTATGTGACCACCTATGGTTCCACCTTAGCAAACGGCCCACTACTTCGTCCTTGCAATTATTCCACTGCGCCCCATCAGCGGTTCATCACTTCACCAATCATAAAGCCGCTGTAATAAATGGAGAACGAAATTGACGTACAGCTACCATTTACAAAAAATAAAATTCATTGCATAAATATATACAGCGTTTGTCACATCATTAACGATGAAGTGGGGAATATTTACGGATGATTCATGGTTTAGCAATGAAACCCTCCAGCACTTAACCCCCCTGATCATCATTCACTCGGGGATATGTTGTGACTTTTCATGTGTGTAATACTTTATGCTCTTTTTTAATTCTGTCAATGTAAACTCCGACCTGTAAATGTAACTAGAAAAAGTTTCTGTGTCTGTTAATTACGACTTGTACTTTCGCACCGAAAACACGTAGCCTTTGCGAGGCTAGTTTTTGTATGAGGAGGGGCGAGTATGGGAGAAATGGCAGTGTCCTAGTAAGTTACCCTAAATAACAAAATGTAAATATTTGTGTCACTGCAAACAAATGCTTATTGATAATACGCTACGTCACAAGCACTAGTCAACGAAACTACATATGCAGGCAACTGCATGTTTCCTCAGTGAGTTAAACTCCCTGCTAGTGAAGCGCCAAAGTCACAAATACAGGAAACGCTGTCAGTGAAAATGGGGAGGTTTCTCCTATAGGAAATATTCATTCATCTGAAAATTTGGGATCTTTCACGGAGGGACTTATTATGGAGGACAAATTATACAGGTATAAAGTGACAAAGAGAAATAGGAACGCTGCTAACGTAATAAAGATATCAATTTCGGAAGGAACTTGCTTTGGTAAAATATCTGCGGATGACATGATGCTCAAAAGCAAACAAAACAAATCTCCGCTGGTTTTTTTAGCTATGTCAAATGCAAACCTTATTGCCAGTGAGTGCTATATAATGCGCGGCAATGCAGCACTCGCGCTCGCTCTCTGCTAAATGGCACTAGCAACCAGTCCCAGACTGCAAAAAATGTTCCACGTAGTCATTCATAACATACGCGCTAGCATCCAGAGTAACTTTGTTCAAGGTGATTCTTGCACATTCCTGAAGGATTCAATAACAAAACGAATAACAATTAGCAAAGCGGTAAATAAATGAGGGCAACCTAAAGGGTCACTAAGGGCCACAATTAGGTTGACGTGAATTGTTAAAATAGCGGTTCAAAACTCTAGTAGTGTTACTTTTGTGCCAAGAAAGGGCTTATTTTGAAATAAAATCACGTTTTAGTCGGGTTGCGCACATCATATTCCCGCCTCAAGATGCGGACTAATTCATGCCACTATTGCCGTGCACAAGGTTGCCTGGCTATATTGCGCGGTCGCCGGCACTAGTAGACAGAACGAAAGCAGCGGGAGCCACAGCAGCAACAACGGCTATTGATCAATTCCCTGCTATTGTTTTTTTTACGGCAAATATCTTTTGATTCAAATGCACCCCACCAGATGGCACGACCTGCCCATTTTTACCACGCGAAACTTGAAATTTTGAACCACTTGCGCCATTCTTGTGGTTATTTTTGGTGAATCAAGCAGAAACAAACAACCAGCATTTATTTTATCTCTCGATGCATAAAAAGTTCTTTATTTAGTGCAGCTAGATTGATTACTAGTGAATATTAGTAGGCGGTTCGTCTTACTTAACGGTATCTTTTTGAGAAAGTCCTACTGTGTATGCATGTATTCCTTTCAATTCATCTTAAGTTTTGGTCAGTAGAGCACTGCTGTTAAAAATATTGTCGTTTTAGATTTTGTCATAGATTGAGCTTTCACTGTGACTTAAATTGTTATTTGACTTTGGTGTCCCTATTACGAGCAAGCCCCTAAAACTAAGCACCGCACTCTGCCTCGTTAAACCTGCTTACAGAGGTTTATTGTATACCTCACTAGCGTATTGCTTTGATTTTCCTGCGATACCTCACTTTGGGGTTTCTCAAACAAGATTACTTGAGAAGCGGCGTGTCATTTTTTTTCAGCCTCTGGAAAAACATGCGTCGGCGTACAAGCGTCCTGCCCTAATGGTCTGCGCTCGACCTGCAGCTTAGATGGCGATGTGTGCGCGTGCTTTTGTCGTAAGTGTTCATCTAACTTTTTCAAGAGAATCCCGTAGTTTGAATTTGAAGCACTTAGAAATTTTCCCCAGTACTAGGAGGAGCTTTGAAATGCTTTCTAGCTTTTAGTAATTTAACTTTGAAGTAATATTATTTTGAAATTTCAGACGCATGACATTGAAATGTTTCTTTATATTTTATTGCACAAAGGCAGAGTATTTTTTCACACTTTCCATACAGACATGTGCCATCTTTTTACAACCGACGTTGAGAAGTGCTTACTGTGAGTACAAAATATTGTGTAGAAGTAACATTTACTTTTAAATTAAAATTATATACGAAAAAGGGCCATAATCTGTTACTTTATCTGATGAAATCTGTGTACTGCTCAAATTGTGATGAAATAAAAAGTGTAGCACGTCCAAATTAAGCCGTAAAGCATGTGAAGTAGCATGAGGTTTGGCTACAGAAAAATAAAACAAATCAGGTATACAGTTCAACACTCAATGGCAGCTTTCAGAAACGATGCACTTATTTGCGGTTGAGAAACACATTACGAAGACGCAAAGAAAACAAGGTCATTTGGGTATGCTACCATAGAGCTACACCAGTGAATGTAAGTACCATGGAAATGTACCAAGTAGATTTGTCAGGCCACGCGAGGTCCCACTGTAGGAACTATAGCATAACGCTTCATGTAGGCGCATATAATTTTACGTTTGGGGAAAATAACAGACTACCTTGTCTTGGTGAAAAGCGGGAAATATGTATGATTTTCTTAAGCATTATCATTTATTATTAACCGTTTCAGCACGGCGCGCGATGTTGCGTAAGGCTATTTTGAACTCGTGCATTATTTCCATAGAGCAGATGCTGTGTTTTTAACGTGCAATAAGTGAGTGGAAGTTTTTTAACTAAAAATCAAAATTTTCAAACTTCATCAGAAGTCATTGAGGCACTTCACACATCGCTACCAAATAGCTGGGCGGCTGAGAATTAGTAGGGCTAAGACTCAGGAAACAGTGCAACTAGTAAAATTCCCCTCCACTATACACTACTTCTTTTTCGCACCACTCATAAAAGTATATAATATATAGCTATTGTATGCTTCACTCTTTTTGTTCGTTCTTGTCCACATGCTTCCTTTCTCCTCACTTTTCCTGAGGCTCACTTTCGTTTCTCACTCCTTCATAAACTATACTACAGATGGGCACACTATACTTTCTTTTTCTCAATCTTGCTTTTATGTGTCTTTCAATCGCACTCTCTCTCTCTTTCTCTTTCTCTTTCTGTCACGTTCTTTGTCGTTTCTCTGCTCTATGTTCTCTGTCTACCTATTTCACTGTTTTCATTTAATTGTAACTGTTCCTTACTATCTGTTTCTTTTCCTTCTTCTCCCTACTTATTCTCCGCCCATGCACTTTATTACGTAGATGGCAAACAAATCAGCCCTTCAACACCCTTTTCTTTTTTTCAATCATCTCGATATTGCCACATTTATTCTTCAAGGTTTTTTATCTACCTGTTACACGGTACATTTGAGCGCAAACCACGCCCACACTGTTCGAAAAGCTTCAGAACTGTAATAAATAATATTGTTAGGATTACGAGCACAACGCGAACATTACAGCTTTTTCTCCAACTTACGTTGTGAGTAGCGATAACACGGGAGTAATCGACGCACATGTATAAGCGCCAACGTGCTTCACCGTCAAAACAACGAACCAACAGAGGTTGGTTGTTTTGCACGAATTTCTTTATAACCCAATTGGCAGTATAAATATGGTCTATGGTGCAGTAAGTAGCCTGCACGGAATACTGCTGTCGGTGGTTACGGTGCTCGGCTGCTTTTATGAGAGACACTTGTTTTATCGTAAGCGAGGCTTTATTACTTTAAAATAGGCAAAAATCCAAGAGTATTTACATTCACATTCCTGCGTGTAGGTGCAAAATCGCGTAAATAACTTGAGGTGAAGAATATTTCCGGCACCCTCTGCCACGACAGAGAATGAGAGACATCCGCTACGAGCTAAGCGTGTGCAGCAGCATATAGTTTTCCCATTCGAATACTCCTCTATGGCGGACCTCCTATTTATATTGCAGTTTTGACACGTAAAGCTACAGCCAATCTTCGTACTACTATGTGATCGCTGAAGGTTAATTTGCTTGTACTTTCGCAAGAGCGTTCCACCCAGAATTCTTGCTGCAGTACCAATTTTGTTTCTGAAAGTGGGGCAAGTATACTTCTAATGTTTGACTATTTGTTATTACGCAACTCGTTATTTAGTTTGCAAAAGAAGGGCAACCAGGGTTCTATTTTAGTCAACTGCAGCCTCAATGAAGTATGATGAAAACTATATTTGTAGTATTACTCAGCGTTTTCAATAAGCAAAAACAGATACTATTTTACACCTATCATCACTGGCAGAACTAGCATGAAGGCTATGTTACCGAATTGTCATCGTCATTTTCTACGTACAGTGCTGCTTTCATTCGTTACACTTTCTTCTCCCCCGAAAAAAAAAGCAGTCTTGGTGAATTCCTGGAAGAACACCACGGTACAGTGATGGTTTTAGCTGGTTCATACGCGCTATCTCATACATTGTTGGTTAGCAGTGTTGCCGGGAACGCGTCGCAGTTAACGGAGTTATCGGTAATGCGTTACTTTTCTGGGAACTGTGCAAAGCACTCGTTGCTGTTTCACAACAGTGTCAGGAAGTCTGCCGTTGTTACTCTTTAGTTTTCATTCCAGCTAGGCTGTCTGTCATAAAGACAATTTATTCATCTTGTAAAATCGTCTCTATAAGAACTTACTCCGACGTTTTTCAGCCATGGCGGGGAACTACGGCCGAACTGCCATACGCTGACAAAGCGAAACCAAATGTAGTCTATTTTCGCTCCGTGCAAACTTTAACGGGAAGCAAAGTCAATGATCTTTTTTATTTGCTATAGCTTCGGCTACGTTGCTATTAAAGTTGAAGTTATTATATATTGTCAATAAAGCGCGACATCATGCGCTCATTATAACCGTCAATTGCAAACCGTCAAGATCTGCTAGGCTTGCTGACATCAAGACACGGTGTGAGCACTAGAACAATGGAGGATTACTCTTCGCACATCTTTTCTAACTTAATCGAGAGCTAGAATCGGTGCCTTTTTCACCCATAACATTGCCATGAGTGGACTTAAAAACTTCTCAAGTGTATTCACCACCTTTTCCTGAAAGTGAATTTAGCAGTGCCATTTATACAGCGCTCATTAAGCTCTCATTCAGAGTTAGTGTGGATGTAATTGCTGATAAGCCGACTAACCTACCTTACTGAAGGTTTCAAATGCAAGTCTTTATTGCATACGCTGGTTTGTGGTTACGATCGCTAACTGCTCCTGCATTACTCTGGCACTCTTCATAAGCTTCATACTGTGTGGTTAGTATTTAAAAGGAAAAGCTGCTCCTGTATCACTCCAGAAGATTTCTTAAACTTCACAATAGGAAGTTTGTAGTTAATATGGAAAGATGCTCGTACATTACTCTAGCACAATTCCTTAACTTCATACCGGGCAGTTTTAGCGCAATGAAAAACTGATCCTGCATCACTCTAGCACTCATTATCAACTTCGTACAGAAAATTAGTTTTGATTCTTTCTATTTTTTTTTTGCCCCTACGTTTCTAGTCGTTGAACTCCTGAGCAGGCCAGGCTGAGCTTGGGCACTTTTACGTACGCAATTGCAATATTCGGGGCAATCGTACAGGTTTATAGGAAAAAAAAGTAAACATGCAAGCTATATTTGGCCACTCCTACAACACTCTAAACTAAAAGAAAACACAAGTAAGTTAATGGCGCAGGTCAAGTACGTGGCTTGCTGCACCACATGCTATAAGCAGTGCTACCATGAAAGAAGTTTTGTTGAGCTACCGGGTATAACTCAAGTAGTACAGAGCCACACTAGTCAGTTGCGGGCATAGGACGCGCAAAGAGGCTTTGAGACGGCTCGACGGTGGGTTATTTCGCGAAGGGTAGCTACTGATGGCTGCTTTTCACGAAATTGGCTAATTTATGAGGCCTGTGCCGACCTAAAATACGTGGATAGCAAAATGGCTCGTCATCTGCTACGGTAGTTCCACTTCAAGGAATAACCGTTCACTGTTCCAAAGTGCCTGCTGCGCATTGTAGTTGAAAAAAAAAGATATGTGCAATTCTGTAATGCGTTTATTGTCGCTTGCTTAGTCATTGTGTTTAGAAAAATTTTCGCAAATGAGCACATATTTCGAGCATCTGCAATAAAGAAGCCAGAAGTAGGAATGCGTGAAAACGAGAAACGGTGAGAGGCTGGGTTCGTGCGCATGCATGCTTTGAAACACGTAATAATACTTTGCAGAAGCTCCTAGATTTCGTATCTTGGGGCCACAAATGGTGGCCACCCTAAAATCACTGACACATGAGAACAGATGCTGCAAAATGTCAATGTTGCTTAGGAACATAAGTACCTGTAGTCTGCTTGATAAAGTAGGCCAATACAATATATTTGCATTGCATATTTTGTTGTTGTTGCTGTTGTTGTTGTTGTTTTGACTGTTTTGCTGTGGAGAGGTTGAGGAGCCTATTGCCTCGGCTACTCCATATCACAGAGTTCTGCAGCGAAAAATAAAATAATAATACAGAACGGTACCCAAAAATTAACAATACGGAAAAGGAAAAAAAACACATAATAGCACACTGAAACCAGTTCAAATAACATGTCAATACACAGTTTTCTTCACGCAGTTCACACAGTCATAAACTACATTCACGCACACCTTACTACTCTAATGCCAGTATATACATGACCACACTTTACATAATACTCATTTCTGGCTGTCAGTCATAGGCGCTTGTCCAGTCCGGTCTCCACTAAAAAGTCTGTCAGGAAGATTATTGCCTTTTTCTGAAGATGCATCTCAGGCCATGGTCCAAGTAGTTTCTTTATTGTGAGGGGCCGTCTGTCCAAACTTGCTAATTTGTTCTTTAATTTTTCTCTTTGTTTCGCGTATTTAATGCACTCCAAAAGAATATGGCGAACATTTCCTTCTGCATGACCACAATGGCATTCCGGTGAGTTGGATCGATGTATCTTGTGCAGGAAGCTGTTTGTGTATGCTACTTCCAATCTAAGTCGGTGGATCAATGTCTCTAGGTGTCGTGGAAGGTCTGTCGCTATGGAAAATTTTCTATGTGGATCAACTTCAAAAAGTACCGTTTCCTTTGATTTAGGGCTCTCAAACCACTTTTCCATCGAACAATGGTTAGCTCCTTGCGATATAAAATGTCGAATATCCGTCCCAGATATAGGGATTGTGCAATCCCGTCCTTCCTTCAATGCTTTCTTCGTGAGACTGTCAGCATCTTCACTTCCCTTTATTCTAATAAGTCTCCATTGGAATACGATGTTGTGACCCTGCGATGAGGCATATTCCACAGTTTCTGCGATACATTGTGGTATTTCACCATTTCTGTAAGGTGATCTCACATTTCTGATTAGCTGAAGAGCAGGTTTGCTATAAGTGCATATCACCCATTTTCGTGGATCTGGATTCTCGCAGATAAGCTTAACTGCTTCAAAGATAGCCACCAATTCTGCTGTCGTCGATGAAGATTTGTGCGATAATTTGTACATCTTCTTTTCCTGAATTTCGGGTATAAAGACCGCACAGGCTGACGCTTCTTCTGTGCATGATCCATCTGTATATATCTTCGTTTTTTCATTATGCATTACATGAAGCTGATGAAGTACCAACTGTGCCGCTACTAGAGGTGCCATGGCTGCTTTCTTCTCTATGCCGTCTATTTCACGGATAACGTTGAGAAGTGGCAGCGTCCAAGGTGGTTTTGAAGGTTTCCATTGTTTAAATTCTGGTACTACTGCTTGAAATGATGATATAGTATCCTGTAGTCTCGTTGCCGTTCTTTGTGTTAGTGCACCAGATAAAAAATGACTTCCATGTTGCGTGAAAATTCTAAATAAATTTCGAGATGTTTCTTTAGTTCGCAGTACTGCCAAAGGTGGCTCTCGAGCCTCCGCATACACTAAATAACTGGAAGTTGACCGTGGTAAACCCAGACATGCCCTCAAGCTCCTTGCCAATAACAAGTGAAGTCTCCTTTCGGTGGAGGCTGGGAGTCTGTGCAGCAGGGGCAGTGAGTAAGTTACGATGGGGCGTATCCAGGCAACATGTAGGGCTAATAACGACTCTGTAGTACCACCCCATTTGGCCCCGCAGAGATGCCAGAGGATTCGAATGGCCTGATTCACTTTTTGTTCCAGGGACTGGACATGAGGCGACCATGTTAGTCTCCGGTCTAAAATTACTCCCAAGAATTTGTGAGTTTTAACCATATTAATAGGCTGATTTTGCAGAATAATCTGGAAATTTCCAGGTCTTTTTAATGTAAACGGAAGTATGGCTGTTTTGGCAAGACTCAATGCCATACCTCTTTGTTTTAGAAAATGGTCTACATTATCCAATCCTTCTTGTAGAGTTTGTTGTATATCCAAAAACGATGGACCAGACGTCCATATACTTATATCATCAGCATATACTGAACATCTGATGTTGGGTGGAAGATTATACGGGAGCTGCGCCATGACTGCATTAAAGAGAGTAGGGCTTAGTACGCTGCCCTGTGGCACTCCTTGGTTGACGACATGTTCTGACGTTGGGCCCCTCCTGCGTAACTACAAAATTTTCCGGTGCTTCAGGAAGTCAGCGATCCAACGCAGTATCTTGCCCTTGAATCCCTGTAACGCCAGGCCTTCCAGAACGTGAACGTGACTCACTGTGTCGTATGCTCGGTGGACATCAAGGAATACCGCGACAGTGATGTTTCCTTGCGTTCGTTGGTTTTCCACATCTGTGACCAAATCCAGAATGCAGTCCATTGTGCATCTACCTCTTCTGAAGCCGGCTATGCTTTCTGGTAGTAGTTTTTTCATGTCTTGCCACCATAAAATTCGTTCATTGATCATTTTTTCCATCACTTTTGAAAAACAACTTGTCAAACTAACCGGCCTAAACGAGTCCAACCGCATAGGGCTCTTCCCTGGCTTTAGCAACGGTACTACTTTTGATATCTTCCAACTTTCCGGAACTTTTTTTTCTTGCCAAATTTTAATATAGATGTCCAACAGGTGTAATTTTCCTTTTTTGCACAAATTAGCAAGAGCAGCGTATGTAACTCCATCTGTTCCTGGTGAATTTGTTCGTTTTACTGAAGACAACACATATTGGAGCTCCTCTGGTGTGAAGCTGTCATCCAGATCTGATGAACTGATCGCAGAGAACTTTGTTACAACCGCCGAAGCTGATTCTGCTGAGGATTTATATTCGCTCGTTTGGGCGGTCTCTCCATTTCTCAGTATAAGATCGCAAAATTCTTCGGCAATCACCCGTTCGCTAACTCCTAGAGACAGCGCTAGAGCCTGTAGTGGTCTCGAGTGGACTACTGGCTGTCGGAGGGCGCGTACCATGTTCCACAGTTGAGTCGTCGAGGTAAATGGGGAAAGTGAGGCACACAAATCTTGCCACCTTTTGGTTGAAAGCTTCTGCAGTTGGTTACGCATTGTAGTGTGTACTTTCTGTGCAACCTTGAAATCTTCTAAATTACCTGACCTGCGATATCTTCTTTCAGATCGGCGTCGTATTGCCCGAAGCCTCTCATACTCAGCGTCTACATCCGAATACCCATCTGGAATGGGTACTGTACGAGTTGCTTTTGTTAGAAAATTTTTTATCTTAGATGCATACGTTTCTGCGTCAGAACAGGGTTCAAGATTTCGTCTCTGTAGTTCTCGAAAGATTGCCCAGTTTGTAATTCTTGTTGTGCGGTTATTTCTTGTTTTCTTCAACTTTGGGTGATATATGAATACTGGCAAGTGGTCACTTCCTCTTGTGTCAGCGTCTGCAGTCCAGTCTGCTCCAGCCGCTAATTCAGAGGAGCACACAGTAATGTCTAGTACGCTGCAGTAGTTATGCCCCCGTAGAAACGTTGGAGAACCATCATTTAGTATAGTGTAACCATAATCTTCGCATATTTTTACTATAGCAGATCCCCTTACACTACAACGCTCACTACCCCACAATTCATGGTGCGCGTTAAAATCACCACATATAATTATGGGATCATGGTCAGATCTACACACTGCAGCCAACTCTGCGTATGAAACGTTTGCTTGAGGGTGCACGTAAACACTAACTACAGTTACAGTAACGTTACCAAACTTCACTTTGCATCTAACAAATTCCGGCGCATCTGTTTTTGAAGTAGCCACAAGTGTCGATGGAATATCGCGTCTCACACACAACATCACTCTGCTTTTTGCAGCAGGACGGTCTGCTTGGTACACCACATAATTGGACAAGCGAAAGTTAGTGGATACTCTTGTTTCGGAAATACACAAAATCGGAAACCCGTGCTGAGCGACGAATTTCCGAAAATCTCCACTCTTATTCTGCAAACCGTTGCAGTTCCACTGGAATATTGCACTTCTTTTGTACCAGTTAGATAGTCCGGTAGCCATGATTACGACAAGAGAAGATGCTCAACATCTAGCAGCAATTTCACTTCTGGTAAAGAACCTGCTTGTGGCAGGGATCGTAGAATTGCTTTGAGAGCCGCAAAGATTATTGGCAAAATGACTTGCTCGCTTCCGGCTGTCTCCGCCGAGATCGCATTTCTCGAAGAAGTTTTACTCAGCAAGCTGCTGTGACCCTTCCCTTTGGTAGTCAGTGGCTCCTTGGCTGTGTCTGGCCTGGTAGAAAGTTCCACTTCAGCATGTTCCTGGGCCCGGACTTCTTTTCCAATGCGATGTTTTGGTGCTGAGCGCTTCAATACTTCCGAGTAAGAGTCGTGGCGCCACTGTTTTGCACTTCTTTGTGCCGCAGGAACATCTTCGACTATATCCGCATTGGGTGCTGGACCTTTTTGTATCTTATGGTACCCTTTTACAATTCTCTCTCTTTGTGCCGCTGATGCCAAACGGTTTCGAGAGCAGCCTGAGAACGACGCCGGATGTGGTCCAGCACAGTTTGCACACTTAGGTTGACGCTTCGAGGTGCATTCTTTGTAATCATGTGCGCCCGCACATACCTTGCATCTCTTGGTTCCCCTGCAAGTCTTAGCCTTATGCCCATATCTCTGGCAGTTGTACACCTTACCGCCGGCTCAATGTATTCCTCGACAGTGTGAACCGTAAAGGCGAGAGCAACTCTTTTTGGCAATGGCATGTCATGTCTAAACTAGAGTATTACATTTCGTATGGGCTGCATTGTGACACTTCCATCTTCATTTCTTACCCATCTCTTTTGTCGTGTGACCGAGATTACTCCAGCATCTTTAAGATAATCCAGTAGGTCATAATCACTGTATTCGAGTGGAACATCTCTTATCTTTGCTAGGGTCTTCATGTAAGACTGAGGTATCATCACTTGTACAGGCAATCCAGCCAGACTCTTGATCAGCAGTAACTTGTTTGCCGAGTACAAAGACCGTACTCCAACACAAAAACTTCCGTCTCTGTTGATTCTTGATGATGTCACTTTCTCATTGATAGCAGAGATTATCTCAGACGCTATGCGATTGGGATTCACCTTCCAGAAGGAGTCCTCGGCAGCGATTGGTCTGAATACCACCGGTATCCCCGTAGCTCTGTTCTTGTGATGGGTGACCACCGTGTAAGCTCCCTCGTCTTCCTTGGGTGCTTCTGTATCCATCTGTGTCATGTAATTAAGGGAGTACGTCGATGTAGCGTCATCGTTGTCAACCTCTTCCTCCTCTGTACGCGTCTTCTTGCACTGCGAGGCCTCGCTGCTCTCTGTAGGGGACGTCGATACTGTTGCTGAGCCTGCAGCAACTTGAAGTCGAGCGGGATGGATAAGTGGGGCTCCTCTTGGCGCTAGCGGCATCTCGTTGTCCCCCATACCCGGGCTTCGCCAGGTATGAGGCACGGGCCCGCTAAGGGGCAACTCTGATCGCGATGCGTAGTGAAACTCCGACTCACCGATGTTTAGCTGCCACTCTGGAGACAGTCCACCCACCGCACACACTGTAAAAAGATCCTGAACTCAATATAATAACTGAATTAAGAGAGCGAAATGAAGCAACGGGCTTCTTCCATTCACTTCTTCTTCCTCCACACTTAGAATATTTTGCATCTCCTGCTGTCTGTAATATTTATGGGAATATCTGAACGCGTAAAAATCCAAAATGACCGCTCAGTTAGATGTATTGTAGAACATTGAACGAATTCTTCTTTGAAGCAACAAGTTTTATGGTATGACCTCTCTGGTTTGTCAGAATTGGAAGCGTGAAGTGCCGATAGGCTGTGTTTTACTCCGACTCAAACCTCTAAGGAATACGTTTCACAAGTATATGTTGAGCATGTATTGAAATACAATGTTTGAGTATGTGAGGCAGTGACAACTGAAGGGTGATTGAAAGGCAGAAAGAAAAATACACAAATTTTAAGCGTATTAGGTATTTAAAACAAAAAACAGTTTACTGTTGCCATTCGCTATATTGAACTCGAGATGGTACTTTTGAAACACAAAGGTAAATTAAAAGTTTTACGAGTGAGCAACATGAAAGACAATCTAGGGGTTTTTTGGGATGCTATGATGTGCTTGGATATATTTTTATGCGGGAAAACATCCTTTGCTGCAAAACCATAAGCATGTGTCTAGAAGCGCGTGCTGCTTCAATGAAAACATGATCACTTATACCATTATAATTACCTCGTTGTGACTACATTTGCTTTTTTTTGTCTAAAGTGCATGACACTCAGATATCTAATGCAGGAAGTTATTAGAAAAGGCGTTCGCGAATGTCAGGTGGAACACTCAGAAAGCGGTGGCATTAGCATGAATGCCCGTTGGGTGGCACGGCATCTCGAACCGCAAGTTGATGCAGGCGAGCACCATAGCCCACAAATCTTTGACCAAGACTTCGTTTGCTCTCCGACAATTCCCGTCGACCTTTTGCGCTGAAAAAAGCACTAGCTGTTGGCCGAGGTGAAAAGCCAAGCAATGTCAAGGCCAACATTCCTCCGTCTTAAAAGCTAGGGCAAGCACGCATAAGAGGCGCTCTGAGGCTCATAGGCAAGGTGGGCACAGCCACGTGGAGATTCGGCTAAAAAGGTGACATCCAACAAGGCATCTGAAATGTATAGAGGGCCACGTCAGAGAACCAGTCACTTAAATACTGAATGAGCGCTAGTTACCTAATAATAACTTAACAAACTCTATTTACTATGAGTTCTGTCATGTTGGACTGTTATATATTCTGCGTTGATAATGATGACTACAGAAGTATGCTTATGTTTATTCTTTCAGTGTCTTTAGGCAACTGGCAGGTCAGTACGGGTGACTTACGTGCATAACTGTTCGACTTATGTTTGACATCCATCCAGCTTTTCAACTTTGAGTCAACGTCGAATAATGTGGCGTGCCGAATGCACTGGTCATGCTTCGCATTTTATGAATTGCCAAAAGACATAGGATGAACCAGTTTTATAGGTCATCAATTTTTATCTATGTAATAGAAATGGCAGTAACGTGCTGAAAGTACCGGCTCGATCATACCACTGCAAACAAAATTCTTGATGAAATAATAATGAAGATCGCACATGCTAAGTGCTCCGCTATAGAAGCAAAGACAGCTGGGCGAGTTGGTAATTCATCTTAGCTGAACTGCGCACAACATTGGCGTACGTGTTGTTGTCAGTGTTTATATATAATTGTGTTTTTTTCTAATGAAGTGTCAGTTGTTTGTGTGCGCTGGGTCCAGGTGTCTATTGTTGTTCTGCGGCGTTAAAAAATAGGTATAACTACCAAGAAAATTGACTGCTTGGCTTTTTAAGCACTAGTTTACAGATTTTTCACGTGTGCCATTTTACCAGCCATAAATTCATATCAAAATCTTTTAAAATACATCCCCAAGCGATAGGCTCTAGGTTTCCCCTAAGCTGCATGCTATTGACAATACCATCGCCCAAACACAGTACACGCACGCAGAGACAATATTCATTTACCTGCAAACTATAACTTTGAAAAAAATTGTTTATATAAATTTTATTGGACAATAAAATGAAACAAAGTAACCTTTTACCTTCGAGAGGCACAAAATTTCAAACATAGTGGGAAAGTAATATATTTGGAATGCAGCAGCGACACTTGCGAATAGGCGCCAAGCATACGTCATAAACCTCCACAATCACTCCCGTATTCAACAAATATACTGTCGTGACAGCTTCGGTGCCCAATACAACAGCTGCGTGCACTCTCAGGTGAACGCGGCCACGTGAAATTATTGGCTAAAACGACAACGAAGGTGACGACAGGGGTGGGGGGTATTCTCTCTACCTCGTATTTATTCGCTTTCGGCAGCGGCCGAAAGCGAATGCATAAATACATCAATACATAAATACCGAACATGAAATTTCTTTCATGACGTCACTGCTTGGATCCCCCAAAAAAGAGAAAGGAAGGAAAATAGAGAGGAGAGTTGCAGAGGAAGCCCTTCATTCCCCTTTCACATGCAAGCGAAATGCGCTTGTGCCTTCCTTCAGGCCCGGTGGCCACTTGGGCGACGCGGTCATTCGTAGAATTTTGTCATTCTTCTTTTCTTCTTAATTCTGTTCGTGTTTTTTTATGAGGTGAAGATTAACCTTAGCAACCTCAGGCTATAGCGGCCGAAAACTCGGCTGCAGCTTGAAACAGACGACCGCATCGATTGGTTTTCTCACAGTTGCTTCGGGGGCGCTGTCGAGAAATGTAAAACTTACGCACTGCAACCTCCACGGTGTTCTAGGGGGTATAGCACTCGGCTGCTGACGCGCACGTTGCGAGATCAAATGTCTTGGCCGCGAAGGCCACAAAGTTGGTGGAAGCGAAAATGCTTGAGGCATGTGGGCTTAGGTTTAGGTGCATGTTAGAGAATGCCAGCTGGTAGATATTTCCGGAACGCTCCAATACGCCGTCTCTCATAACTAACTGGTGGTATTGTGGTGTTGAACCCCAATAAATAATATGGACCTATGTACGCTATTCTTATCCTTCAGTCACGCCTGACTGATAGCCTTGATAACGTAGATAGGTCATCAGCTTGACTACTGGCCTAGTCGTAGAAAGGATTAGCACCGAAAAAAGGCGCCGTTCCACGATTTACGCCTTCTGTGAGCGCTGAGAAAGTCCCGCCGAATGTACAATTGTTACCGCTAGACATGCTTTCTTGTTTTAGTAACGTCGGCACGGAGGCCTTAGTACTTGTTCGTGTATAGCAACATTTTTCCATTACATACTCTGTTTATTATAATATATATATATATATATATATATATATATATATATATATATATATATATATATATATATATATATATATATATATATATATATTATGTTATAAACTTCGAGAATAGTGCAGTATAGGAAACAAAACAATAAAATATTTATTTATTCCTAACAGTTTCGGCTGGTGGACCAGCCTTCTTCGGAGGATGTAAGTGAAATGATACAAGTTCCCGTAGCAGAGGGTCAAGGGCTGCTACGGGAACTTGTATCATTTCACTTACATCCTCCGAAGAAGGCTGGTCCACCAGCGGAAACTGTTAGGATTAAATAAATATTTTATTGTTTTGTTTCCTATACTGCACTATTCTCGAAGTTTATAACTTTTATTACGGTAGCCGGAAGAAACTCTGATCATCTATTTCATCTATATATATATATATATATATATATATATATATATATATATATATATATATATATATATTGGGCATTCGTTATGTACTTATTCTCATATATGCATTATCATAATCACCATCATCTGTCTGCGTCTCTCTCCTCATCTTCAGTGGGTGTCATCACAATCATTATTGTATGTCTGAGCGCTCTGTCTCAGACTGCCCGTTCACTGCTGAGCCCTTGGGCTGAATAAACTCTGTCGCAACCCTGACGTCATACGCCGTGGGGGTGGATTTGCGGTCCTCGGTCCACTCCCACCTCACTCAACTCCCTGGAACTTCGTTCTGACTGCTGTTTGCCGCCACTGACCGGCAGAATCTCACAGAACGAGCCTGCTAGCGCTGTTGCCACCTCTCCCTTGCCGTCTTCAGCGGCGCCTCTTGTTTACGTAGGCAGCCACCAGCGTGATCCCCCTCTCTTCGTGGGTCTTCGTGGGGCAGACATGGAGGACTGGCTCGATGAGTACAGTCGAGTGAGTGTTGCTAATCGCGGGGACGATAGCGCCAAGCTCCGTTACATCTCTTTTTATTTGACAGGTGTGAAGAGAACCCTCGACACTCGCCAAAAACTTTCCGGTGAGTCGTACACGTCGTACATCGAGGACATTCTTGTGCGCTGCCAGCGCACCAACTCATCTATGCCAGAGTCCCACAAGTATGCCACATTTTCAAGGGTATGGGCCCTCTTGCCTTCAGTGCGGTGGTTTCAGTGCGACGTCAAAGCTGGCCACCATCTTTGACGTCGTCATGACATGTCAGCGCCTCGATACTCTGGACTGAGTTTGTCGACAACCGTCTAGACATTGGCGAACATTCTAACAGACCTATCCGTGACCTAATGAGAGACTTAATACGTGAAGAGTTGCAGAACATGAATTCCTCACCTCCTTCACCGTGTTCTTCACAGTCTACTGGGGCGAAATTACGTGACATCATCAGAAAGGAACTGATATCTCTGAACTTTTCTGCTCAACTCCAGTCAACACCATCTCGGCCCCTCCGAACCTACGCGCAAGTCGCTGCCACGCCTTCCAGCGAAGTGAACATGGCATCACCGGTACCTTCGTACGCGTCGGTCGCTACCGCTTCTCCTCTGAACATCTGTTCGTTCTCACCTGACCGTTTCTCTGCCCAGCTAACTGCACTCTATTCAAGTACTACGAATGCTTTCTGCCCTTCCTTCCCCTGGTGTCTTCTCGCCAAGTTTGCTATTACTGCGGGTATTGCGGCGCCATATCTCCTTTCTGCCGAAAGCGCAAGCAAGACGAGCATCGCGGTTATGACATGCGTGAACGAGATACTTCGTCTTATTAAGATCAAGGCCATTCATCGCCTCCTTACCGGTCGCCATCTCGACCCGCATCGAGTGCATCACGAAACAGCCGGAACTCCAGACGCCGTTCACACTCACCCTTTCGCCGCTCCCCCTCCTCACTTCGGCCTGCCTCGTTCATCACTGTCAGTCATTCAGAAAACTAAGTGATGCAGTTTTGCGGGTAAAAACTGCATCACTTAGTTTAGGAGGATAAATTAATTCCTCACCAAATTTGGTGGAACACTCCAAATCAGGACTATCACTCCTCCGTCAGGTCCGTCCGAAATGATTTCGGTGGTAGTGTAGGCAGTGTACGAGGATGCTCTGGTGGACACGGTGTGCCATTTTCCGTTATGCTTGTTGATTCAAGCCAACGCCTAAAGAAAGTGAAGACCCTTTACGATAGACCCACGTTTGTTGCTACCCAAGTGTATACCGTTGGCCCTTACGCTTTAAGTGCAACCCGTGTTTTAATTGATGGTATCTGACATCACATTGAGTTCGCCGTCCTGACTGACTGCTCTCACCAATAATTTACCGATTGGATTTTCTGTCTTCTGCCTCCGAGCATATTTGCTGTGGCCGACGCATCGTCCACCTCACCGACACGGACTGCATGCTCAACGATGATACCTAGAGCTAAAGGCCACTTCGTTTTACAGCTGCGGAAGATACCGAATTACGACCAGTCAAAGAGCGAATCGTAACTATTACCTCCAAAGACGTCGACCATAGCGACGTCTTGGTCTCACCGTCATTTAGATGCTTCGGTAAAGGCATCCTTCTCGCTTCCGATGTGGTTCGTTTTCTCAATGGTTCCGCATTTGTCACCGCCACGAAAACAACATTCGAAAAAATTTCACTTTCTCAGAACACCATGGTGACCTGCGTAACCGATCCCGAGCCTGCGTGCGTCGTGCCACTTCATGCCGTCTCCTTTAACGGCCACGCTCGTGCTGAGCCTACTTTTTCCGCATTTGCTACAGCCATTAGCGATGACTTGACACCTTCACAGATGCAACAGCTGCTTGCTTTTTACAGAAACACGCAAGTTACTTTGATGTTTACTCCTCGACGTTGGGCCACACCACTACTACAACGCATCGAATCCGCGCAGTCGGAACATCTGTTGTATGCCACTGGCCCCACCACATGTCTCCTGTTAAGAGAAAAATGATCGAAGAAAACATAGCTGACATGCTCCAACGAGAGGTGATTCACCCTTCATCTAGCCCTTGGTCGTTGCATGCGGTTATGGTTCGTAAAACGAATGGCCCTGTGCGCTTATGCGTCGATTACAGGGCGCTAAACAAGATTACTCTTGAAAATCTGTACCAACTTCAACGTATTGATGACGTCCTTGATCGTCTACAAGGCGCGAAATGCTTTTCCAGCCTCGACCTGCGTTCAGGATGCTCGCAAATTCCCATGCATGAGAAGGTTATATAGAAAACGGCATCTCAACCCGCGACGGGCATTACAAATTCAACGTTATGTCTTTCGGGCTGCGCAACGGCCCCGCTACTTTAGAGCGCATGAATGATACCATACTGCGTGGCCTCAAATGGAAGTCCGGCTTCTGCTAATTGGACGACACCGTTGATTTTTCATCAATGTTTCCTCAGCTCCTGGAACGTTGGGATGACATTGTGATGAGCCTTGTTACCGCTGGTCTCTAACTCAACACTAAATATTGCCGTTTCGCCACAAAATCTATCAAGGCTTTGGGCCACGTCGTGACCAAAGCTAAATTCAGCTGGATCCAGAAAAAATCGCTGCAGTGCTTTGCTTTCCGTCCACCGAAAGGCCGAAGGAGTTGTGAAGTTTTCTTGGCCTCACATCTTATTTTCGCCATTTTATAGGGAACGTCACATCAATAGTGGCTTTAATGCACCAGCTTCTTGCTTCCGACGTGCCCTTTCTGTGGTTGGAAGAATGTCGAATGGCGTTAGACATGTTAAAGTGTACCCTCACTTCTGAACATGTACTCCACCATTTTGATGAGGCCGCACTGACCATCCTACATACGGACGCTAGCGGCAGCGGTATATGTGCCTTTCTGCTCCAACATGACACATCTTCCCCAGAGAGAGTAGTTGCATATACCAGCACAGAACTAACCGCGACCAAAATAACTATACCATAACCGAACAGGAGTGCTTAGCGATGGTCTGGTCAGTGCAAAAGTTCCGCCCATATCTCCACGGCCATCAATACACAAGTGTTAAGGAACACCACGCCTTATGGTGGCTTTCCACGGTGAAGAACTTGTCTGGACGCTTGGACCAGTGGATTGTGCGTTTACAGGAGAATCACTTTGATATCATTTATAGGTCTGGTAGAAAACAATAAGACGCTGACACCGTTTCGCGCTGCCCACTACCACATACCAAGCTCCGCATCGGTCAAAGTTTGGCCATCACTTCTACTGCAGCGCCCACGCTCGCCTCAATTGACCGGCTGTTTCGGACGACAAGCGCACACTTCACTCTTGCCAGTTTGTTGATCCGTACTGTAAGCGTATTATGGACCAGTTCTCAGGAACTTTCTATCCACCTAACATGCAACATCGTCACCAACTCTTGCGACTTAAGCTGAAAAATGCAGTTCTGTACCGTCACATTGAAGTCGCTTCTACTGGCCTCGTATTTCTTCTAGCATCGGGCGCTACGTCGGTTCCTGCGCCCCATGCCAGCGACCTAAAATCCAGAAATCCGCCCCGGCTGGGCCTATACAGCCGATTGCGTGCCCCGCAAAGCCATTTGCGGTTGTAGGTATCAACCTTTATGGCCCTCTTATCCTCACATTTACTGGAAAACGATGAATAGTGACGGCTGTAGACCACCTGCCACGCTAAGTGGAGACAACATCTGTTTCAACTGCCTCTGCTTCGAACGTTCTCGACTTCGTTCCGCACACGATTGTTCTGTGCCACTGCAGCCCTTGTACATTACTGAGTGACCATGGAAGGGTGTTTCTGTCAGAAGTACTAAATGAAGTAGTGCGTGCCTCTGGAATAACACAGAAGACAGCTTCAAGCTACCACCCACGGACCAAAGGTCTCACCGAGAGATTTCGCCGTACTCTTGCTGATATGATAGCTGTCTACACCATTCTAGACCACAAAAACTTGGATACTATTCTCCAATTTGTTACCTTTGCCTGCAACACGGCCGTTCAGCGCACCACGGGATATTCGCTGTTCTATCTCGTTTATGGACGTTCCCTACTTTCTTCCTCGACGTTTCCTTTTTTAACACCGACTTCAACTCGTCTCCATCTTCCAGTGAAGAATACATTTCAAGACTAGCCCGTGGTCGAGATCGTGCTATCATAAAAACGGAAGCGTGTCAAAAGGTTGAAAACCTAGTTATGACGCATTCCATCGCCTTGTATTCTTCCGACTTGGTGACGAGGTGCTCCTGTTCATACGTATTTGTACACCCAATCTGTGTGAAAAGTTTCAGCAAGACTTCATTTGTTCTTAAATAGTGATCAAGCAGACTTCGAGCGTTAATTATTGCATGACCTCACTTGTCGTCGCAACAGAACGCCGTCGTAGTACCACAGAGATCGTGCACGTGAATCGCATGTGGCATTTTAGATGACGTTCTTAGTGTCATTGACTTGCTACGGCCAAGTTGGCCGCTTCCGTGTGGAGGGAATTAGTGTGCGCATTTGTTATACGCTTTTTCTCAAATATGCATTGTCATAAGGACCATCATCCGTCTGGGTCTCTGTCCTCATCTTCATTGTGTGTCACCACAATCATCATCCTGTGCGCACTCTGTCTCAGACTGCCCGTTAGCTGCTGAGCCCTTAGGCTGAATAAACACTGTCGCAACCCAGATATGAATATATATATATATATATATATATATATATATATATATATATATATATATATATATATATATACGATGGGGCGTATTTGTGCAAGAACGAATGGCGACAGGTAGCCGTGCCGACACCGGGCTGCTTCCAAACAAACCACCTCGTTCTGCTGAGCTCAGCTAGGCGACGTGTTTCTCTGCGTGGTAAAGAGTCTCGAAAATGGAAGAGTTCTCATGAGAATGAAAAGGCAGAATGGTGTCAAGAAAGTGGTGGGGTCGTCTGACACAAAGAAGATAGAGTGGCCTGTAGCCAGAGGTTTAATGCTTTGCCGTGTTATAGGCGTAGGTGATAAATGGCAAGATGTCATCTTAGTTCTTGTGCCTGGACTCAACGTAAATCAAAAGCATGTCGGTAAATGATCTGCTGGTGCGCTAGACGAGAATATATGTCTGCGGGTGAGTGGCGAAACTGGCAATCACAGAGACGCAAGAGTTTTCTACAACATCGGCTATAAACTGTCAACTATGATCACTCAGAATATTCCAAGGGGTGGTCCATGGCGCAGTATCACAGAAGAGAAAATGAACTTCGATACATTGATGGCCGTGGCTGTCGGTAGCGCTTTGGTTTCCACACAACGTGCCATGTGGTCGACGAAGACTATAATCGAATGGTTGTTGTTCAATGAGCGCAGAAATGAGCCGCTCCAATCATTTCGAAAAGAAATTAGGGTGACGTCAAGAGGGGGAGCAGACCAAACAGGGTTGTACTTGGCCGCTTGAATTGCTGGCATTCATAACAACTGGCCACATACTGTTCTGTATTGCGTCGCATGGTAAACCAGTAGAATTGAGCCAGCAGGCGGTTGTATGTATTGCCTAACCTCAGGTCCCCACTGATGCGTCGTCGTGCATAGAATATAGAACGTGTGTTCTTCAATTCTTGTGGACCACTAAAAAAAGGCGTGCACCATCAGTCACGTACTTGTTTTTTCTTTGTAAACAAGCCATCTCGGACAATAAAGCAATAGCTATCAATTTGTTAGGCAGCTGAGACAAAGAGATCATTCAATCTGCGGTTGTTGCGCTGTTTTTATAGAAGGTGGCGAGGTGAGGACAAGCGCTATCATCAATAGCAGCTAGAAAATCGTCAAAATCTTCGCCTTCGCATAGAGTGATTGGTAGGGGTAGCATCGAGAGACAGTCGGGGTCTGCATGATGACGGGCACTCTTGTAGCATATTGTAGAGTCAAATTTCTGCAAACGCAGCGCCCACTGCACGAGGCGACCAGAAGGGTTACGGACACCAACCAACCAACATTGTGAATGGTGGTCGCTCACGATCTTGGAGTTCCTCCCATAGAGATATGGACGGAACGTACGCACAGCAAATACCACAGTGAGGCCCTCTTGTTCAGTAACGGTTTATTTCTTCTCGGCATTGCTCAACGAACAACTGGCGTAGGCTATAACATGCTCGGCGTCATCGAAGCGCTGGATAAGCGCGTTGCTGAGACCGATGCCACTCGCGTCGTTGTGAACTTCTGTCGTAGTAGACGGGTCGAATTTGCGAAGTATGAGTTCAGACGTGAGAAGAAAATGAAGTTTACGAAACGAGAAATTACATTCCGCTGTCCAAATGAAATCCTTATCTTTGCAAAACAGTGAAGTCTATACGTAGGCAGTATCAGCAAACTTGGGCACAACTCGGTTGAAGTATGAACAGAGACCCAGAAAACTCCTTAGTTCGCGTTGTGACTGTGGTTGTTTGAAACAGCTAACTGCAGCAACCTTCGGAGGGTCTGGGCGCACACCATGTTTGTCTACGAGATGTCCAAGTACGCCTGCTTCTCACTGACAAAAGTGGCAATTCTTCGAGTTCTGGGTAAGGACAGATTGTTAAGGGCATGTTAAAAGAATGTCTATTCGATGGTTGTCTTCCTCTAACGCACGCCCAAAATTGACGATGTTGTCGAAGTAACCTAAACATTACTTCCATTTCAGACCACGCAGTACCGTGTCCATACACCTTTCGAATGTCGCAGGGGCGTTGCACAAACTAAACAGCTATGACATCGAATTAAACAAGCGATCAAGTGTAACAAAAACGGTTTTCTTTTTGTCGATGGAATGCATAAGAACCTGCATATAGCCCAATTGGAGGTCCACAGATGAGAAGTAAGATGGCAAATAAGACAGTCAATAACGTCGTCTATACGGGAAAGCGTGAACATCTTTATTTGTGAACGAATTCAGATGCCGGTAGTTGACGCAAAACCACCAGGACCCGTCTTTTTTCTTCACGAGGATGACTGGCGCAGTCCAGGAGCTAGAAGAGTCTTGGATGATGCCCTTAGCCAACATGTCTTGCACCTGTTTGCCGATCACCTTGCATTCCGATGCAGACAAACGGTATGGTTTCTGCCTTACGGGATGCGCGGACCCCGTGTCGACCATTTGGCGAGCCGGCGTATTGGAAACACGAACTTCGGTAGCGACCTGGATGAAATGAAACAATGAAGCATGCCTGCTAAGGACGCTGACCAGGGCTTGAAGCTTGCCAGAGGGTAGTGCCTTGTTAATTGTGTTTAAAAGCGGTGATGAGTCTTCAGGGGCACCAGGGCTAGTCTCATGCGCACGGAATTCGTTCGAGGCTTCATTGCTTAAGGCATTATTATTATGCTTGTATACGCTTGAAACGAAGCAATTTGCATACCGCTTAGAAGCACAACAGACTGGTTACATAAATTTAACACCCACATTTTACTTCTGCCACTGGCCACAGAATACAGTGAGGCACGAGCACACCCTTTGCAACGATTGAAGGCATCGGCTAAACAATAGCGTCGAATACATCGTTGTCGGCAACAGCAGCAATAACCTGAGCGCTGGATAATGAACGGTGTGGGACGACGGAATCTTCACTGATGGCGAGGGTTTGCGAACAAGTAGCAGGTTGGTCGGCAACAAAAGAAAAGGCAGAAAGGTTGCCGGTACCGTAATCATGAGTAGCACCCCACTGTGGCAGGAAATCTAGACCCAGAATCACATCACGCGTTCATTTAGCGAGCACAGTGAATTCGACTTGATAGACGTTTTTAGAGAAATAGACGTCCGCAGTCTATTTCTCTAATCGCTAGAGAATTGATACGGACACACCAAGAGTCCATAGCGATTCTCCATTTTCAACATGAATTGTGTTCACATTATTCCACCTGAACATCAGCTCATGGCCTAATTGGGTTTTGAAATCTATGCTGATCACGGAGGCACCCGCTGCCGTATTCACTGAAGCTGTCGTTGTAAGATTGTCCACAGAAACACATATCTTTTTATGACACATGGTCACTGGTGGAGGCACAGTGGCTTGTAGCCGAGGATTACTGACGACCTCACTTCCATCGTTGGCGCTGCCTAGTTTTCCGACGGCGGTGAAGTGGGACGTCGTCGAGAAGTTGGGGATCTTCGGTTGCGTGATGGTGGTGAAGTCAAGCTCCACACAGACGCCGGTGAATCAATGCGGTGATTCGCCCAATGGTTTGGCCTGATGTCAAAGTCTGAAGGCCAGGGTGTCTCTTTAACGTTCTGACTGCTGCACCAGTAGAAAGTGCGTGGACGCCCATGGCACGGCGCTGCCGTTTGACGGCGATTGGGGCAAAATCGGGCGACATGACCACGGATGTCACAGTGAAAGCATATAGGACGTTCCCGAGGTGTGCTGATGTCAGCAGAAGGATAAATGGCCCGGTCGTTCCAAGCCTGATAAGCGGTAGTTGGTTCGCGTGCGTACTCATTATACAAAGGGTAGTAGGAACGCTTAGTTTGGATTGGCCTTTGAGGACGAGGAGCATAGTTGTAGGTATCTAGAGAGGTGGCGTTGATAGTCGTCGCGCTCAAGTCACACTGAGGAAAGGGTTCTCGGACATTAGGTGCCGGCCGAGAGGCCACCTCACGTAGGTCGAGCTCTTCGCGCACTACTTGGCGAATCATGGACACGTGTTCCGATGGGGATGAATGCACGTAGAGGCTGGCAACAATAATGACGTTAGGCGGGCGGCCGAACTTCGCGGTATGTCACGGCGCATTTAGTGCTTCAAACATTCGGCAGTTGATGACTTCACTTACCCGCTCCAAGCATTTTTTTTGCGATAAGTAACTGGTAAACTACCCCCGCGATCCCTTTTAGAAGATGACTGACCTTGTCCTCTTCTGTCATCCAGGTGTCCAGTGCCTTGCACAACTTCAGCCCCTCCTCGATATACACCATTCGCTGCCGAAAAAGTTATCTTTTCACCCACTTTTCTTTCTTCTAATATATATTACAATTGGCATATATATATATATATATATATATATATATATATATATATATATATATATATATCGCCATAAACATATGACTGTGGGTACATTTTGGGCATCTTAATGCGCCAAGTATGTCAGAGGTTGCGCAGGAGCACCACATGCTTTTCCAGCGCTTGCTAAAGCTCGAACGGTGTTATAAAGAAGCTATTTTGAATTTGCGTGAATGCGCACGACTGCTAGTACGCGCCCGCATTTATACACAAAACAGCAGAAAATCCTTTTAAATATTTACTGAAAACACACTGACAAAATGTCATGATTGCTATAACTAAAAAAGGGCTTCTTTGTTACAGAGAAAATATTTTTGTGACGTATGTGCAAATAAATATGCTACTTTTTTGTTTCTCTGCACTTGTATTATTCATATAGTAGTTTTCTTTCTTCGTGAGCTGCTGGAGTGGTGATTGCTTGTTTGCAGAAGTGTTGTTTAAAATTACCATTTCCCTTTGCTCTAATAAATTGCAGGTCCAACTCATCAGCGTCCTCGTGGCCTCGGAACTCCGTTTCATTAGGACCTTGAAATCCATATCCACGAAGCTATCGCCACATGAAGGAGAGAGAGACAGAAATAAAATGAAGTTGCTTGTTCAGTGACATTGTTCAGACTTCTCTTTCTGTTTTGCGTTTTTTGTCAGTCACACTGCTATAATTTATATTTGCGGTTAATATCTCTTTGGCACGTGATTTCTCTCATACAAAAATATCCAAATTACTTAAGGCAAGACAGAAAGCAATACTCAAATCTAATGTTTTTCCTACGCGAAAGTAGCGAACCTCTCAAATCACTGCCGTTACCTAAGCTAAATACGGTAAACACTGATTCGAGGACAATTATTTTGCATTTTTTGCAGCAGTGTAAGTAAGCCTAATAAATGTATTTATTTTACGTTGAGAACCTTCACAATTCTAAGCCACGCTCTTCGGAAGAGGCATTAGTCTTGTATTCTGGGAAAAGTGCATCAGCATTACCACTTTTATGCAGTGCACAAAAGTGTTGGAGGATACTTGAGTGCCGTTTCCAAGAGTATAAAGTGAGAGCATATCACGACGTGGTTCACAACCCCATCGTGATCTCAAGCCTCACTTCGCTTGGCAATGGACACCTGAAGCATGTGGCCAAAAAAGCAACGCCAGGGAAAGTAAAAATTTTTTTGAGCTGTCGTGCAATGCCTACATTAAGCGCTCTTGCGCAGTGTCTACTGCGCAACAATTATTCTTTTCCTGAGCCTGCGTAGAATCTGCTAAGCTTCCTTGAAGCAACGTCCAACGTTGAAGAGTTGAACCTCTAGGAGTTGAACGCGATAGGAATATCTTGTGCCTAGTGCGTACTTCAAACACTTAGTGCATATAATCTTTTCGAAAACACTGGGCACCCGCCAAGTGGCCTTAAGGTTATGGACGCAGTAACGCGTTTGCCTTGTGTAGTGGCTGACTGGCTTCAAATGTTCATTTTTTTATGAGAATCAGAGGTTCTGATGCCCTATGGAATTGTAAAATTGTACAAAGCTATATTACTGCAGTATCTGATGTTGTATAGTGAATAGTGTAAAGACGATGCGTCTGTTTTAAAACAAAAAAAGCATTTGGCACTGCATTTCCAAGCACTAGTGTTTTTCCTTGGATTCACAAGCAGATGCGTGGCTGTGGTAGACCACCCCCTTGACACAGAGACAACGTGGGTTCAACCACAACTCGTACCTGGAAGTTTTTATTTTGAAAGACGATAGCCTTTCTTGGGGACCTTCGACGCAAAAAATTTTGGTCTGCCTGCCTGCATGTCTGCCTGTCTGTCTGTCTGTCTGTCTGTCTGTCTGTCTGTCTGTCTGTCTGTCTGTCTGTCTGTCTGTCTGTCCATTTGTCTGTTTGGCCACTCCTAACAGCATCCGCAACGCCCACCTATGTTGCTCAAGATTCCGCGTTCCTACTTGTACAATTGTCGATTAAAAAGCAATTATTGCGCGTGCCTGGGCACCTTAACAACACGTGTATAATCTTCATGCGCGCTTTTTACTAGAAAAGGAATACATAAGTAAATTTAAGGGCCGTAGCACTTATCACGATGCTCTGACCATCTAACGCTTGCAAGGAAATACGAGTGTTTCCAACGCTGTGCTAAAACGAGACGGTAGTGGCACCTACTTGGGCCTTGGGTTCTACACCTTATCACCTCTGAGGCCGGTGCGCACACCCGTCTAAGCCACGCGCTTTGTTTTTGAAAAAAAAACTGCCAGATTGTGGTCATGTCTCACGTGTGACGTGACTTGATGCACTCGTTCACCTCCGCTGCACGCTCGAGGCACTCTAACGCAGCGCCTCCAGATTACGATTCACCGAGTTTCTTGAGCAGAACATCAAATAAATGGTGTGTTCGCTTTCTCCGCACGCAAGACTATCGTCTTTCGACAACATTCGCAGCTTAAATGCAGATACGGGGCCAATTTCTTTTTGTGTCTTGTTCAATTTACGATAATGCAAAATATAATTTTTAGCTAACAAAGAACGACGTCGATGCCTGAGTTTCTGCAAAACAATCTCTTAACGTTATAGCGCTAATATAACAGCGGTATCTGGGTGTTTAGTTTGTTTTTCCTAACTTTGAATATGGTATACTGGGCTGCCCCTACGTAAAAGAGCTCTGATATGACTGTGTCACCTATACACTTGAAAGATGATTTGCTTATTTCACAGTAAAGTTGTGTATTGTGTCAGTATCATCTAAGGTGCGTGTGTGCCACAATACATGGGCATGCGTCATCACCGAATGGAGCACGAAGAAGCTCTAAGCAAAAAGTTTGCTTGACAAATCATAGGACGTCAAATACCTGAAAAACTGAACGAAACAACCAAGAAATGAAACAGAAGAGAGTGACAAAGACATAGGCAGAAAGAAAGAGAAAGCTTAAAAGAAAATAGCGAAATAAAGATAGAAAAAGATGAACATACTCTGTTCCAAAGTAGTTCCCTACAGCACTGTGGAGGCTAGAGGGCCCACAGCCAATGGCAGAGATGATATGCCCCTCTACGTGTATTCATCTGCGCCGTGTCGTCTGCTCACCGTCTTCACGACGTCGGCTCACCTAATTGTCCTATCACGCTCATTAGAAGTAGCATGGCATGTTTATTAACTTAAAAATAAGTAGAAATATTAAACAATCTCTTACTCTTCATGAAGTTTGGCGTCCTAACAAAATTATTTGTCACTCTAATGAAAAGAAAGGTCACTGCGGTAGCCGGGGTGAATAGATGCTCTTCACGTCGGCTTCGTTCTCATGGAATGATTTTGCAGCAAATACAGCCAAGCGCAGCTCGAATTTATATACCATCTGATTCTTCTCGTCATCGAAAATCCAAAGAGATCACATCCTAAGGTGGGTGGTAATTTTTTGAGATTTTACGACCGAAAACCAGCTCCCATCAAGAAGCGTTTACTATTCCTGCGACCGGCGCTCCGCGTCGACTGGGGCGGCCTCACGATAGCCAGGCCTCAGCGTTCGTGCCATACAAGCTGTAATCATCAAAAATGAAGGTATCGCAGCAGAATGAAGACGCCACCCAACGGTAAGATGACGCAGGCAACGGATGAACAGAAGTTTGAAACAGGAAGTGTGCTAAGCACGCTAGCAAACAACGCTATGGTAGCCCTACACGAACGCCTAGAACGCCCGGTGCAAATCTGACATTCCGGATCACCAGAGCCAGCAAAATGCCAAGGCTGCCTACATGCGGCTACAGGATAGTTATAAAGCCAAGAGGAGGACTGCAGCTATTCAAGCTCAGCTTATATAATGGAGCTAGACAAAGCTGTGTATGAAGCAGCCGAGATTCCCTATAAAGAAAGAGAGACGAACACGACTTGTCCGAATAATTTCCAGAACATCTTGGGGGTCAGCACCCTAAATTGAAACCATGCAGACAATTACTAAGGTATCAAGCTCATAAAAGCCAACGACAAGTTGTATGAGGTGGGAGCATGCGAGAAGGCCCCGGGACTCACTGCCAAAGGTGTAATCAAAGGAGTTCCTGATATACAAAACCCCACGGGACATCACCGCAGCAATTATTACTGCCCGAAATGTTACAGCAATCGCAGCCAAAGGTCTTGGCAACACCACGAGAGTGATAGTCCTTTCTGAGGGCAGCAGAGTTCGGACACACGGCATGTACAGAAGAGTGCTCAGATGCTGTTCACTATATAGGAAATAAGTTTACTTTCGCAAACAGTGCAACAGACTTGGGCACAGGAGCGACGTGTGTTCGAGGCCAAACGACAAGCTATGTGCGGGTTGTGGAACGCCCGATTCGAGTGAAGACCACTACTGTCAGCCACGATGTCTGCTGTGGGACAAAGATCATCCCACGCCCGAAAAACTCTTCAAGGCCAAGTTAAAGGCACCCTACATCGTAAAACAACACCAGTGGATCAGACAACTTCAAGAGACGCACCTCTCAGTCTCCGAGACTGAGATTGCGCACTCCATCCCGTTCCAGATCCCAGTATAAGCCAAAAGGTGGCAATGGCCATCAAGGGAGCTCGGCATTCACGGTGAGCTGGTCAGACGTGGCTAAAGGAACGCACCGTGAGCCTTCGTGGGAGACTGCGCATAATCTCAGTGATATAGTCAAGCTGAAAAAAAGAAAACGCTGAGCTTAGAGAATTGATATCACAGTTTACTCGGGAAATTCAAAGTCTCAAAAACTGCACAGACAGAACGTCTAATCAAATGCGTTCCGTGGCTGGAGAGTGCCTCGAAGAAATCCCAGATTATTGAACGAACGAGGACAGTACCCCACCACCTCTTAAAAGAAAAGCTCAGGTGTCTAGTGAAAAACGACGGCGCAAACCTCGAACATTTATCGAACATTGTCTGAAATACGGAAAGCAGTTAAAGAACAGGTGGAAGCAACCAACAACCTCTCGCTTGCAATATCTATGATCATGAATAGACTATGTAAACTCGAAGCCAACGTAGCCAATCTCAACCCTAGGACACCTTTGGTACTCCCAACTACCAACCTTCCGATGTGCACAGAACGCCATTCACACCTATCTCAGGGCCCCACATGAGCGGCTATATCAACTAAGTTCAAGAGGGCTGCCTCCTTTCACCCCCACTCGCTTTTCGATAGCCAACTCAAACAAGGGAAGCCCAGAAAAAGAGACTCGATTATATTGCAGTAGAATTGCAGGAGCTATGAGGGGAAGAGAGCAGTCCTGCAACAATACCCTAGGGACAGAACCAAACCTGAAGTTCTGAATTTGCAGGAAACCCATGGTTAAGCTGAGCTACCAGGATATCAGGCAATCGGCCCCACAACAGAGGATAATAAAACACTGACCACTCTTGTAAGGAAGGGACTTGTAGCAACCTGCCACGACACCCGCATCACAGAAATTGAGCATATACTCGTACAACTTGCCCCTACACGAAAAAAATCTCCGAGTATATTTATTCTGAATTTGTGCAGCGATCCCTCAAACATACGACGACCTGCCTTCTTTTTTTAAGAAGGCCGTAGAAATAGCGGGACCCGGTCCACTCGTCATAGGTGGAGACTTTAACGCTCCCCACAGTGCTTGGGGATATGGATACACAAGAGCAAAAGGAAAAACGCTACGCCAGGATATTCAAGAAACAGGCTCAACTCTCATCACCGACCCGGACTCCCTTACGCGTATGGGAACTGGGCTTGCGAGAGACACCACTCCAGACTTAACGTTACTTCGTAACGTGGGGACTGCTAAATGGCAAAACACAGTCGATGATCTGGGAAGTGATCGTCGAGTATTAGAAATCAGCATAGAAACCAGGGCTGCCGCGGAAATTCAGAGACAGATTAGATGGAACAACTGGGATAGGTTTCGGAAAGTCAGAAACGCGAAAAAAACAAAACCCCATCTGCAATATTGAACATTGGATCAAAGACGACAATACCGACGTCAGTGAGACAACGTGAACCACCACTTCAAGTCAACTCATAGAGCAGATTGATTGCCGTCTCGCACACATGTGGGAGGCCAAGCAATTACTGCAGAACAGATGGCGGGGACAGAGGCACAAGACTTTTGCGCAAACGCATAGCCAAGATGAACAAACAGATCAAAGAACATTGTAGGCAGCTAAAGAAACAGCACTGGGACAAAGTTTGTAATAGTCTCGATGGCCAAATGAATGCTGGTGAGACATGGCGCATGCTCAAGCACCTGCTAGAACCAGATAACACCAAATCAGGACACAAGTAAACCTTGCGTAAACTGGTGCACCGGTATAATGGCAGTCAGGAGGACTTCATCGCTGAGGCTAGCAACAAGTACATTCCCGCCATGCCCGTCATAGAGCACGGACAATGTACCGGAGGCCCGAACGACCTCTTAGGTGAAGAGTTTACCGTTGCTTAAATCAGGGCTGCGTTACAGAAGCTAAACACCAAATCTGCACCAAACCCAGACGGGATCACCAACAGAACACTGCTAACCTTGACGACCAAGCCATCACGCAATATAACATCGCACAATATAATAACGGGTGCTGTACCAAGGACACTCTTTCGAAACAGCGGAAAAAATCCAAAGTAATCCTAATCCCCAAGCCCGGGAAACCCCCCGATCTGTCAAATTTACGCCTCATATCACTAACGCCCTGTGCTGGGAAGCTGATGAAAGACGCTTTTCTAGACAGAGTCAACACCTACCTTGAGGAGAACGAAATCTACCCAGATTCCTTGTTGGGGTTCCACACACGGCTCTTCACGCAAGACGCCTTGCTGCAAATTAAGCAGCAGATTCTAGACAACAAAATAAGCGCTACCCGAGCGATCTTAGGATTAGACCTCACAAAAACATTTGACAAAGCATCGCATACGGCAATATTACATCAGATCTGTCAGTTAAGCTTAGGATCGAAAGTGTATAACTATGTCAAGGAGTTCCTATCACAGAAAATGGTATCCATCGTAATGGGAGAACTGAGATCTGAGGAAAGGCTTATGGGCAGTGCAGGTAACCCACAAGATTAGGTAATATCAACAATGCTGTTTAATCTCATAATGATGGGGCTTCGGCACGGTTTAACTCAATAAACTGAATACATCATTCAATATATTCAGATGATATCACCATCTGGGTGTTTGAAGGTAGTGACGTAGAGAAGGTAGTGATGTAGAGAAATCGGTGGACGCTCATGCCAGTGGATAACTTTACTTTGTGGCTCTTCGATGCTCTTCATGGTTATGACATGACTGCTTCTTTGTCAACAAGTTTTCTCCCGTTCTCACTGCAATGCTTCTATCTTTTTTTTTGTTTTACTGAAGGAGCATCCCACGCACGCGCAACGCTGTGCGAGGTTGCATATGCGATATCTGAAAATGCAGCGTTCTGCGTTTTCACAAGTGTTTTCACACCCAAACAAATGCCATATTTACACAACCCTCTAATTTTCAAGACACTTATATCTTGGACATGTTTCACTGCGCAAGCGATAGGCTTTCTTACAGCCCATAGCTTTGGTAGCTCTGAATCAAAGTGGTGAAATAGAGTATAGGACGCTGTGTTTTTGGTTATATTAAAAATTACGATGAAAACTCTCCGCCCAAATATTTGAAAATTGTAGTGTATTTTGTCAACTCTGATTTTATTGTTAATACGATATAGTTTCCTTTTTTATCGAAAGGGCATGTTCGAAACGCTCATTTGAACAACTTCGATCGGGTCTGACAAATCTAAAATTTACTGCCCACCAATACTATCTCGCACATCGCACCCATCGCACATTTCATAACGGCATTGTCACACACGAAGCGAGAAATGTTAACACTTCAACAACTGAACGCCCCTGAAGCTCGCGATGGCATCTTCTATTGCGGTCGCCTGGTGACCCTAGAGCCCGCCTGGCAACAGTGGAGCGTGGGCGCCTAGACAACATTGAATATACAGGCCCCTTGCGCTGCCGCTCTCTGGCTGCGTTGCCTTCCTCAACAGATTTTATTGCAGTCAATTCAGCAACAAAGAGTATCGAAGTGTTTGATTGTTTTGCTTTATATGTGCTGCCTCTAAGAGATCCTGAGCCACCGTGGCCATGTTTTACTAAGAGCCTGAATGTTATTCAGGCAAGACTCACACGAGTGTGTACTATAATGGGCCGGAGAATGGGCCGATTCTTGCTTTTTCACGAAAACTTTTGTTTTCACGCACACGTTCATCCACGCACATTTCGAACTGGCCAACATATGCTATGCCGCAGGCTAGTAAACATTTTTGACCAACCTTCCTTTGGGAGATCTGGTAAGAGGTCATCTGATTAGAGGTGAGAGGTCTGGTGAGAAGTCCTCCTAGTGAGAGCTGAGAGGCCTCTTGTGGGTGGGCATCTGTAGTCACAATTATTACTAAAACACTTAAGTTGTTGCTTTGTGTGCTTCGATGCACAAAAAACAATAATTATTCTTCAAACGCCTTTACCCACATAGTTGGCTAGTTGCTAATAAATGGTAACAATACCCGTTTTGAGAAACTGCATGCCAATCTCTACATTTTTTCAGACAGACATACATTATTCGTGTTGAATGAACATGAATAGCCACGAAATGTTCCGGTGTACTTTTATTAAACCGAAGGTCCTGAAAGAAACCTTGAAAAGGTAGCTCTAAGTTTGAACACATTGTTTGATATTTTCGAAAAAGGTGAACATCCATATTTTCTGAAATTCGCTAAAGTTAGGCCACTCTTGTAACCCGGAGGCATAATTCAACCATACAGTTGAAGCTCCAATGCGTCATTTAGACAATGTTTGAGGCCAACTTGGCGTCATAAAGCAACATGTTTTCTCTATGTTCGGAATTTTCTACGGAAACATGCTAACCTGGCAACTGCGACTTCAATGGTCATATAAATATGCCAGTCGAGAATAGTTTCCTATTCAGTCACGCCAGAAGCTTGTTTGTTGAACTTCAATGCTCTTCGAGTGACTTTCAGCTGTCAAGTGGATATTACACGCGTGTATAAAAAAGCGTCTTGTGTTATTGCCTTCACTCTTGTCTTGCTATCTTGGCACGCTGATAAAAAATAACTATAAAAAACTGGCCAAAATCTATTTTACTGCTTTGTCACGTCCTAGAGATAGATAGATATGTGGGGTTTAACGTCCCAAAACCACCATATGAATTATGACAGACGCCGTAGAGGAGGGCTCCGGAAATTTCAACCTTCTGGGGTTCTTTAATATGCACCCAAATATGAGCACATTGCCCTACAACATTTTCGCCTCCATCGGAAATGCAGCTGCCACAGTCGGGATTTGAACCATTGACCTGCGGGTCGGCAGCCGAGTACCTTAGCCACTAGGCCACAATGGCGGGGGCTATGTCACGTCCTGAAGATACGTTTGTGGTGCCAGTGAGCGCAAAAAGGGAAGAGTTAAAAATTCATGAATACTTTATTACGAATGTATTACATTGAGCCGAGTAGGCTGGTGTCACAATCATTTTAAAGGTAAATAAATATGTACAAATGACATGTCATTACGCCGCTCATTAAAGCCGCACTACTCCCTCTGAGTGTGCTTAATATTTCTCACATCTTTTAGCCCTCACCCCAGGCAGCATGCTCTTCATCGATAAGGAGCGGGATAGAACAGAGGTTGACTTCCTTGGCAAGACAGGAGTGGAACCCCTCCTCCCCCTCTTCGCCCGAAGTAAACTGCCTTACTTTCGATAAAATTTATTTTTTCAGTCTTTATATTGACCAGAACTTGCAATCTGTGCAAATAGAGTGCAAAGAAGCTGAAGGATTCGCCTAAAAATTAGCTGGTTTACACTTTTTTTGGGCAGCTGCCCCTGCGTTTCTTTATCCCTCAATAAATGTTAAAGGTCATTCGGTAAAACCATAAGCTTTGTGAGTGTAGTAATCATTTGTAGTTTCTCCAAAGGAAGACGAAAAATCACAGCGTATCTACGGATGAATTTATGATGAGTGGGGCGAAGCGTCCTTCTGTTCAATCCTCTGTGTGTCCGTCTGTCTTTACATGTGTCCACGCGTCCGATCACGTTCGAGAATGCAGACGGTGCGTGGGTAACACCGACGAGACGCAAATGAAGGAAGCCGAGCGCAAGTGTCTTCAACGCGTCCGCCATTCTGCTTCATCCTTGCTCCACCATTGATTCACCGAGTACAGCGGATATTCAGGAGACTGAGAGAGGCACTCGTTCTCTGTGCTTTCAGGCAAAGCACGCGCAACAGCTAACCGAAGAGCAGCGACACTTCAGAGAGTAGCGGCAGAGTTCCGTCATCTAGGAAATGGGACGATAAATCATTATCCATTTTTTTTCCTTCTTCCTTTTCTCATCTCTTGTTCTTTCAGTTATGCGTGACCAGTGACAAGGTGAGACTATAAGAAGAGCTTCGCCTTTGAAAAAAAAAAAGCGAAATCGGGGCACTCAGCCAGGGGTCTCGCACTTAGCAGCTCGCCACGCAAGCCACTACACCACGCAGTGTACGTTGTTAAGCTCGCTAACGGCAAGCCATTACATTACATTACATTACATTATGTACACTACATACCGTTGGCAGTCCTCTGAACTTCAGCTTGTTTTCGCGACTAGTAGCGAGATGGCGCCACGTGCTCGCGTTGGGTGCCTCTCGTACTTTTTTTTAGCACAAACCTTGACGGGCACGGTATCTCAGTCTGTCCTAGGTACGCACTCATGAAATAAGACTCGTGGTGCAGGAGAGTGCAATGATCACTTCGATCACTGTCATGGCCGCACTTACGAATACAGCAGACTGCTCACATACGATGAAGTAAGAATTGTGACAGTTGTTTACATTGGTCAAGTGTACACTTGTACTTTCTTGTGGGGCGCTTTGGGTGCGCATTTTGAGAGAACTGCAAACCTGTACCCGGTCACACAATCGTCGTATTGACGTGTCTTCGCTTCCGCAAGAACAATAAGGAATATTCATTCATGTATGCACAGAAATAACGAACAAGTTATGATAAAGCCTCAATGCATGTGGCCAACAGCAAGATCGAACAATGGCTGTCTATAAAAAACAGCAGTAACATCCTGGAAACTATAGCTGCTACTTCGCCTACTTAATATTTTTTTAGTTAAGCTGCTTTGTTTTCGAAATATGTTGCGCTCTTGTCAATATAAGTGTGTCAGTTGGGGCTGGTAGTAGCTCGCTTGTTTCAATTAAAGATGTAATTCTTATTTAAAAACAATAATTATGAATTGTTACTTGTGAAACGGGTTGTTGAACAAGCAGAAGTTGACTCGGCGAACGAGAGCTTTATTTAGCGCAAGGGCTAACTGAACGCAAGCCTGCGATCACAGCAAGTCTTCTTTTTATACTCGAGCTCCATGCCAACTGGCCTCGTTACAATCACACCTGGGCGATGATGGAGCCGCCCTGGCGACCTAAGGACAGGTGCACACAAAAGGGTCATGGTATGGTTTGAGCCGAGAGATGTGTACGATTTCTTGTACCCGACGGCGCTTGTCCAGAGATGCATCCAGCTGCTCAACAACTTAGTTCACAGGGGATGTTTAGCATACAACTCGATAAAGGTCATGGTTCCTGGACGAAAGATTGTGGGAGAGTCCTGGAGGAGTAGAAGGAATCTATAGCCACACCTGTAAGTTCGGAGCAAAGCTCATAGGCATGGTTGACGCATCGTGGCGATTTTTTAGCACGGCTGGTCATGTGACGTGAACGCACGAGAAAGCTTCCGACATTTTTCAGCGTGTGCTGCTGCTCGAGAAATGGTAATCATCTCTGAAGGGTCCGGTCAATAAAGACGAATGGTACCAGTGCTGATGATGGCTCGCGTCCATAAAGAAGGAAAAAAGGCGAAAATTCAGTGGTGCTTTGCGTTAGAGTGTTGTAAGCATATGTCACAAAGGGCAGTATGCAATCCTAATTAGACTGGTCGGTTGAAGCGTACATGGCCAGCATATCCCCAAGTGTACGATTAAAACGCTCTGTCATCTCATTAGTTTGCGGGTGATAGGCTGTGGTAGTGCGGTGTATGATGCGACACTCGCTCAACAGCGCTTTGATGGCATCGGAGAGAAAAGCGCAGCCTCGGTCGCTTAGTAACTCCCGAGGTGCTCCATGCCTTAAAACCAGATTTTGCAGTATAAAACATGCAACGTCTTTTGAGGTAGCAGAAGGTAACGCAGCTGTTTCAGCGTACCGCGTTAGATGAACGATAGCGACAATTACCCAGTGGTTGCTACTCGAAGTTTAGGAAAGCGGACCGTAGTGGTCGATTGCGGCACAATCGAAAGCTCGTGCTGGACATGGCAACGGCTGCAAGGGACCTGTGGCATGTTGACCGGGCATTTTGCGTTACTAGCACAAAAGGCAAGACCTTACGTAACGGCGAACGAAACCTTGCATACCACGCCATTCGTACCACAGCTGTAAGCGGGTGTATGCTTTTAACACACCCGCGTGGCCACATTGCGGATCATCGTAGAACGTGGCGCAGATGTCAGAGAGCAGATGTCGGGGAATGACGAGTAAACACTTATCGCCGATCGAGTAGTAGTTTCGGCGGTAAAGCAGGTTATCCCGAATAGCAAAGTGTCCTGCTTGACCGCGAAGCGTCCTGGAAACTGGAGCGGGCGTCCGGCTTGAGAGAAAGCCTATAAGAGAAGATATTGATACGAAAATGCGGCTAAACACGGCTGCAAGAAAGAGGAGGACGAAGTGGGTTTTTCCGTTGGATGCTGGTCTGACGACATCTTGCTCCTCGGGTTCTCTGCGCTGTAAATAGCTCATTAAACAAGTTACTCGTAACAATATTGGTGGAGGTGGACGACCCCCGTACCTCGATGGAGACGCGCAGCGGTCGCACCATCGGCGACCTTTCGACTGCTTCGACTGCTGGTACTTCCTCTACGCCGCCCTCATCAGTCCAAGCCACCACCTACGTCACAATACCGCACCTCCGGCATCCCGGCACTTTCTCCGGTGATGGTACGATCGATATCGACACTTGGCTGAAGCGGTACGAGCGCGTCAGTGCTACTCACCGATGGGATCCTACGCTCATGCTCGCCAACGTGCTTTTCTACCTGGACGGCACTCCCCGAACATGGTTTGAAAGCCACGAAGCAGACATAACGAGCTGGGATCTCTTCAAAGAAAAGATACGTGACCTGTTTGGTGATTCATCTGGTCGTCAGCTCGCTGCGAAGAAGACTCTTGCCACACGGGCCCAGTCTTCTACCGAATCGTACGTCTCTTACATTCTTGACGTCTTGGCCCTTTGTTCCAAGGCCGACCAGTCCATGTCGGAAGACGAAAAGGTTAACCACGTCTTGAAAGGCATTGCTGACGATGCTTTCAACTTGCTGGTTTTTAACAACGTCTCGAGCATCGACACAATCCTTAAAGAATGCCGACGGCTCGAACAAGCTAAAGCCCGCCGCGTAGCCCAAAGCATCGTGCGCCTTCCGAACACAGCGGCCACTTCTTCATGTGACGACGCCTTCCACCAGGCCCCTCGATGTGACAACCTTACATGCATCATCCGTCGAGAGGTCGAGGCAGCACAACCGGTAGCCACGACATTACCGACGCCTGCGCCTTCCCCGACCACGATCTCTTTAATACAAGCGGTCGTTCGTCAAGAGCTATCGAATGTCGGCCTACATCCTGTTCCTACCGTATACTCTGCTGAGCCTTCTTATCGTACCCCTCTGCACCTCGCATACAACGGAATCCGTCCGAATGGCGTACTCTTGATGACAGGCCAATATGTTTTAACTGTCGACGCGTTGGCCATATCGCTCGTCACTGCCGCAGCCGCTGGGCTCCACCGTCCCATTATGCACCTCAGTATCACACCACTTCTGCTCGCCAGGCGTCCCCACCGCTTTCTCCATCAACGCCGACCACATTTCCCGCTCCTACAGTACCTCTGAGCAGACCTCGCTACGACCGGTCACCGTCCCCTGCTCGTCGTCAGTCCCGGTCGCCCCCAGAACGCCGCGCTGCCTCCCCGACCTATTCGCAGCATCTCCGACCGGAAAACTAGACCGTGCAGCTTCTGGAGGTGGAGCTGCGTTGACGACCTTCATAAGAAATCCTCGATTAACATTAACAACGAACCGGAACCTTTTGGACGTTACTGTCGACAATGTTCGTGTCAGTGCATTGATAGATACTGGCGCGCATGTGTCCATTATGAGTGCTAATCTTCGCCGCCGACTTAGAAAAGTTGTCACGCCCGCCCTCAACCGAGCTGTACGAGTCGCCGATGGAGGAACTGCTGCAATTCTTGGCATGTGCTCTGCGCGAGTGTCTATTGGGGAGAGAAGCACTGTCGTTCTTTTCGCCGTCATCGAACATTGCCCTCATGAACTCATACTCGGTATGGATTTTCTAGCCACGCACTCTGCCCTCATAGACTGTTCAGCTGGTTCTCCACATCTAGATTTACCCCTCTTTTCCGACCCGACCAGCCCTCCGCAAACCAGCCTCTGCTGCATTGATTTCACGCGCCTTCCTCCTAACTCTGTCACACATGTCGACTTATCCTCCACGCCGCCAGTACCTGATGGTGATTACATGGTGGCCCTGATTCCTGCAGTGATGCTTACACATGGGGTTGCTGTGCCGCATATGATTCTGACGATTAAGAGAAACCGCACCTTCCTTCCACTGGTCAACTTTTCACTCACCACCCAAGTTCTGCCACAGGGTATCTCCCTGGCAAAAATTACTGCTCTCCAAGATGACCATGTCGAGCCCTTCAGAGTTGACGATTGCTGCAGCTCAGTCAGTGGTTCCACTCCATCACGTTCTTGGGGCGCTGACATCGAGCGAATGGTGTCATCGGACCTTACGTCTGAGCAAGCTGCAGCGCTTTGCCACGTTCGTGAGGGCTATCGTAGCATTTTCGACTTTGCCAGTAACTCTTTGGGCCAAACGACGATTGTCACCCATCGCATAAATACTGGCCATGCAACCCCCATTCGCCGACGCCCCTACCGTGTGTCGGCGTCAGAGCGTGCAATATTACAACACGAAGTCGACAAAATGCTTGCGAAAAACATTATCGAGCCTTCATGCAGCCCCTGGGCTTCTCCAGTCGTCCTTGTTAAAAAGAAAGATGGAACATGGCGCTTTTGTGTCGATTACCGTCACCTTAACAAAAATACAAAAAAAGACGTTTATCCTTTACCTCGCATCGACGACGCCCTCGACTGCCTGTACGGTGCCACTTATTTTTCAACTATTGACCTTCGATCAGGGTACTGGCAGATAGCCGTCGACGAGATGGACCGCGAGAAGTCCGCATTTACCACTCCTGATGGTCTTTATCAGTTCAAGGTGATGCCTTTTGGACTCTGCAATGCACCAGCCACATTTGAAAGAATGATGGACTCATTGCTCCAAGGGCTGAAATGGTCAACCTGCTTGTGTTACCTTGACGATGTTATCGTCTTTTCGCCCACATTCGACTCGCATCTTGATCGTTTGTCAGCTATTCTGGACGTTTTTCGTCGAGCCGGACTCCAGCTTAACGCCTCCAAGTGCCACTTCGCTCGTCGTCAAATTTCTGTGCTCGGTCACCTTGTCGATGCCCAAGGCGTGCGTCCAGACCCAGAGAAAATTCGCGCAGTCACGAACTTTCCCGTTCCGAAGACCACAAAGGATGTCCGCAGTTTTGTGGGGTTGTGCTCATATTCCAGACGCTTTGTTAAGGACTTTGCGACCATTGCACGCCCGCTCACAGAGCTCTTGAAGAAAGACACCTCGTTTACTTGGGGCCATGACCAAGCGTCATCATTTTCACAACTTACGACATTGCTTACAACGCCACCAATCTTGGCTCACTTTGATCCATTAGCTCCAACCGAGGTTCACACGGACGCCAGTGGACATGGCATAGGAGCTGTGCTATTGCAGCAACAACGCGGACACGACCGTGTTATAGCCTACGCAAGTCGACTGCTATCTTCAGCCGAGCGCAACTATTCCATCACGGAGCGTGAGTGCCTCGCCCTTGTATGGGCAGTCGCCAAGTTTCGCCCATACCTGTACGGGCGCTCATTCCGTGTTGTCACGGATCATCACGCGCTCTGCTGGCTAGCCTCCCTGAAGGACCCCATGGGACGTCTCGCTCGTTGGGCTCTACGCCTTCAAGAGTACACGTTCTCTGTGATGTACAAAACAGGTCGATTACATCAGGATGCGGATTGTTTATCCCGCTACCCTGTTGACGAAGCAACCGATACTGACGCTATCACGGACGTTTTTTCCGTGTCGCAGTTGTTAAACATTGGCGAAGAGCAACGTCGGGATGCTTCTTTACGAGCCATCATTGACAAATTGGAGTCAACGCCTCGCGACCCGTCCCTACGAATGTTTTTGGTGAAGGACGGGATCCTATATCGCCGCAACCTTGATTCCTTCGGATCAGACTTACTCCCTGTCATCCCAGCGCACCTGCGTTCCACTGTCCTGCATCAACTTCATGACGCTCCCATGACGGGCCATTTGGGCGTTTCTCGCACATACGATCGGGTACGACGTCGGTTTTTTTGGCCTGGACTTGCCCGCTCGGTTCGACGCTATGTCACCGCTTGTGAGCCCTGTCAGCGTCGCAAAACGCCGTCTGCCCTCCCAGCCGGCTACCTTCAGCCGATCGACGTTCCCAACGAGCATTTTTTCGAGTTGGTCTCCACCTGTTGGGCCCTTTCCCACTCTCCACAGCCGGAAATAAATGGATTGCTGTTGCCACGGACTACGCGACGCGGTACGCAATCACACGAGCACTCCCGACCAGCTGCGCTACCGACGTTGCGGACTTTCTGCTGTACGACATAATATTAGTGCACGGTGCTCCCCGTCAACTTCTCACCGACCGTGGCCGCACGTTCTTATCAGCTGTCGTTCATGAAATCCTGAGGTCTTGTCATACAAAGCACAAATTTACTACTTCATACCATCCACAGTCAAATGGCCTCACGGAGCGCCTTAACGGGACCCTAACCGATATGCTTGCCAAATACGTTGCACCAGACCACCATGATTGGGACATTCATTTGCCGTATGTGACGTTCGCCTACAACTCATCTCGTCACAACACTGCCGGATATTCGCCCTTCTATCTACTATATGGCCGGGACCCAACTCTACCTTTAGACAGATTACTACCTGCGGCCACTGAATATGCTGGTGAAGCCATTGCCCGCGCCGACCACGCGCGCCAAGTCGCCCGTAACCGTCTACAGGCTTCACAGGCGCGCCAACAACAGCTCTACAATTCTCACCATAGGGACGTGCACTTTTCTCCGGGTTCTCTCGTGCTCCTCTGGTCACCTACTCGGCGTGTGGGACTGTCGGAAAAACTGTTGTCGCCCTACACTGGACCATTCCGTATTGTTCGCCAAGTGACAGACGTCACGTACGAGATTGTTCCAACTGATCCAACAAAGTCATCGTCAGCTCCGAGCGACACCGTTCACGTGGCTCGGCTAAAGCCCTATTACCCCCCTTCGACATCATCTGCATAAATTTAGCACCGGGACGGTGCTTCTACCGCCGGGGGTTATGATACGAAAATGCGGCTAAACACGGCTGCAAGAAAGAGGAGGACGAAGTGGGTTTTTCCGTTGGATGCTGGTCTGACGCCATCTTGCTCGTCGGGTTCTCTGCGCTGTAAATAGCTCATTAAACAAGTTACTCGTAACAATATCAAAGCATCGTTGCGTTGCTCGGAAGGCAAGTCCGAAATGCTGATGGAAAAGGCAGCACTGGTCGAGATAGGCGAGCCTACAGGCTCTGAAACCTCGCCGCGGTGGTCTAGTGGCTAATGTACTCGGCTGCTGACCCGCAGGTCGCGGGTTCTAATCCCGGCTGCGGCGGCTACATATTTGATGGAGGCGGAAATGTTGTAGGCCCGTGTGCTCAGATTTGGGTGCACGTTAAAGAACCCCAGGTGGTCGAAATTTCCGGAGCTCTCCACTACGGCGTCTCTCATTATCAAATGGTGGTTTTGGGACGTTAAACCCCACATATCAATTACAGGCTCTGAAGCCAATGGCGAGCGTGACTAGGGCATCGGCGTCGGAATGCTTCCGGCCAGAACAGTAGATAACACGGATATCGAACTCCTGTAACCGCAATGCCCAACGAGCGAACCGACCATTAGGATCTTTTAGTGAAGATAACCGGCAAAGCGCATATTGGTTTGTTACAATATCAAATGGACTTCCATATAAATAACGCCGAAATTTTCCAATTGCCCAAATAATGGCGAGGCACTCCTTTTAAGTTAAACTGTTATTCTTCTCGGCTTTACTGAGGGTGCGGCTGGCATAGGCAACGCCGTACTCGTCAAAGCCGTCCTTGCGTTGGGCCAGTATGGCCCCTTGCCCGACACCACTAGCGTCCGTATGAAGCTCCGTCGGAGCAGACGGATCGAAATGTCGGAGTATGGGAGGCGTGGTGAGGAGCCGTAGGCGTTCCTTAAATGTGCCATCACACGCCTGCGACTACGCTGACAAATCAGAACTTCCGGCAAGAAGATTGGACAAGGGGGCGATAATGGAGGCGAACTTGCGGACGTCTATAGTGCCAGGAGTACGAACGTAGGCCGATGATGCTTCGAAGCTCTTTGATGGTGGTTGGTTTTGGAAATGCCGTGACTGCTTTAAGTTTTGTAGGGTCCGGAAGAATGCCGTCCTTAGAAACCACATGGCGGAGGATAACAAGCTTGCGAGCGCCGAAGGGGCATTTCTTCTAGTTAAGTTCAAGGCCCGCAGTGTAAAGGCACGTAAGAACTTGCTCGAGGTGGCTGAGGTGAGTTGCAAAGTCGCTTGAAAATACCACAATGTCGTCCAAATAACAGAGGCGCGTTTTCAATTTCAGACATCGCAAGATGTTATCCATCATCCTTTCAAAAGTTGCAGGCGCATTGCAGAGGCCAAAGGGCATAACGGTGAATTCATATAGTCCATTCGGTGTTAAAAAGGCTGTCTTCGGGCGGTCACCCTCTGCCATGTGCATCTGCCAGTAGCCGGAGCGTAAATCTAACGAAAAAAGAACTCTGCTCCTTATAGGCAGTCCAAAGCATCATCAATGCGTGGCAGAGGGTATACGTCTTTGCGCGTTATCTTGTTGAGTCGGCAGTAGTCAACGCAGAAGCGTATGGATCCATTTTTTTCTTGACTAGAACAACCGGTGAAGCCCAGGGACTGTTGTAGGGCTTGTTGATGCCACGTTTCAGCATGTCGTTCACTTGTTCTTTGATGACACGGCGTTCATCAGATGAAACATGGTACGGAGGCTGTCTTAGCGGGACTTGTTGTCGGTATCAATATGGTGAACGACAGCAGAGGTCCGGCCTAAGCATGACTGGTCACGATGGAATGAAGAGCGAAAGTGGAATAGAAGATTTATAATCTCTTGGCGCTCAGTTGGTGCAAGCTCAGAGTCGATGGCATCAGAGAATACGTCCAGAACATCATTAGGCGCGTTGGTAGGAGTGACAGCACTAGTTGGGAGCGAAACCGTAGAATCGGGTATAGTAGCCGGGAAAATGCACTCGTAAGGTTCGTAGCTTCTCAGACATTCTCCACGTGGTAGGTATGATGGGCTGTCCGAGGCACTGCGCACATAAATGGCGGCGTGACCGTTGCGAAAAACGACGACGGCAAACGGAAGCATGAAATTTCTGCGGCACGCAGATGTGACTGATGGCATGAACAACACAGGCGATTTTGGAGGGAGGGTACACGACACCGAGACAAAAACAGCTGAGAAAGGCGCAATGTCAACGTCAGAAGCAACACTCTACACGAAGCGCCCTCGTCGGGGTCATAGCACGGCACAGATAACGCGAGTTCGGAATGGGCACAGTCGACCAAAGCAGAATTTGACAAAATAAAGTCCCACAAAAGGATAACGTCATGCGAAGAACGAAAACGAAATAAAACCACAAATGCGACGACGTACATCGCACATTGAATGACGACTCGTGCAGTGCGCAAAGCTGAAGGCTAAATATATTGGGGTGTAGCTGTCTGCAAAGATAGGTCACTAAGTTGAATGGTCAAGTTTGGGCACAGTTTCTCGCTAAATACATATATGGCTGCTCCAGTGTCATTAAGTCCGTGCACCCTAATGCCATCAATATAGAGTTCGATTTCGTTCAGGGGACAACAGTAAAGTCTTGAAATTTTCGCTTCCAACGCAGTTCTTGCCTCCGGAGTGTGGCAGCTTGGGCTAGTTGGTTCGGCATGACGGTAGTTATTGCGCGAGAACAGAATGACGACACAGAGACAAGAAGGACACAAAAGACGCGAGACAAGAAGGACACGAAAGACACGAGCGCTCGTGTCTTTCGTGTCCTTCTTGTCTCTGGGTCGTCATTTTTTTCTCGCGCTATAACTACCGTCATGCCTTCGGAACTGTGCCCGTCAGTTTTCCCCTCGCTGTCGGCTGTTGCGACGTAACATTGGAGAAATAGATCGACGACGAGGAGAAGGTAAATGGCTTGAGCCGGATGGTCAGCGACCAAGACGTGCGTCTAGAGGTGGATCGGCAGGAACAGGATATTGCGGCTGAGTGGGCATGGTGGGCATTTATTGTGAGGCCTCTGCAATGTCATGAGAAGGGAAACTGCGATGATGACAGTGACGAGCTACGTGGCCTGGGATGCCACACGAAAAACATATCAGCCGATTATTTGTAGTGCGCCATTGGCTCACGGTAGGGGCACTGTTCGCTGATTAAGGTACCGTAAATGGTCGTGCAGGTGGTGGTGGCGTCATATATACGTTCTGAGCTGTTTCGTATACAGCCGGAGATAGGACGGTCAGCGAGCGGGAAAGTGGCGTCGGCGAATATACGTGGCGAGTAGCTTCGTAAATGGCCGGAGACACTGGCACACGTGGCCGAGAAGCTGCGGCTGCATACGTTAGTGGTGCGGTAACAGTTGGTGGAGCCTGAGCTGGCGGCAACGCTTCGGCAACTTGCGATTGATTGACCTGACGAAGCGAAGGCGACAAGGGGCCAGGCAGCACACGTCATCGTCAAGCTATTAACAGTACACGCATATCATCCGACCATCCGTTGATGAGTGTGCACCCGGTAGAGAAAAAGCTTCAAGGCAAAAAGCTAAGTACTTTTAACTCAGCGCTCGTGTCAGGCTATCTGCCCCGCTGTGGATTTCGTTCTCCAGCAAGTGTCAGCGCGCGCACCGCTGTCGGTCAGCCTTGTCCGCTTCACAAACATCATCCGCAGTATGACTTCTACTTCAACGCTCGTTCTCTCATGAATTTCAGTCAGCGCTGACCTTATAACCTTCCGGTGCGCTGGACAAGCACAAATGGTAGGCCAGAGATGGGTTGTAAAACTGCACCTTCGGAAAACTGCGGAAGCTGACGCTCGACATCAACAAATAGCAAGAAACTCTCGCATATGGACGAATTACTTATAGTTTAAAGCAAGTGCTGAGTGGTTAATATGCATTGCTTCCACAGATTTTTTAGGCTCCTAACTTCCGTCAACAAAGAATCGTTGTGTTACTTGGTGGATGACTTAGCAGGTCCTCAGTTTATTTGATCAGTGATATAAAAGAGCTGAATATATAAATTTGCGGCGTATCCGCAGAGTGAATGGTAATGAGTGGGGTGAAGCATCCGTCTGTCCATCTATTTGTGTGTTTGTCTGGATGCCTGTGTGTCCTTGACGCCCAGATGGACGGACGGACGCTTCGCCCAACTCATCATCATTCACGCTGTGAATGTGTCATGTATTTCTATACGAAAACCACTAACGCCACCTTGTGATAATAATGTATCTAAAGACATATACACAAAACACCAATCAGTGAGCAATTCTTAAAACTAACCAGAAGTGACTACTACTACGGCACAGTACTACTACCAGGAAAGTGCCCACAGCCTAAGGAGCTTCGCCCAAAAAAATCACAGCATATCCACGGACTGAATGATGAGGAGTTTGGTGAAGCGTCCATCAGTCCATCCTCAATTTAGTCCGTCCGTTTGTTCTTGCTGGCGTCGGTGCGTCCATCCTTCCATCCGTCAATCTATGCGTCCATCCGTCCTTCTGTGCATCCGTCTGTCCATCCATGCGCCCCTCCATTCATGCGTTCATGCATCCATCCTTCCGTCCGTTCATCCGTACGTGCGGCCATTCGTTCATCCGTTTGTTCATGAGTCCGTCTGTTCATTCGCCCATTCATTCAGCCGCCCATCGATCCACCCTTGCGTCCGCCCCTGCATTCGTCCGTACGTTCATCTATACGTCCATACCTCGATTGTGTATTTGTTCGTGCGTCCATCCGTCCACCCGTCTGCTTTTCTGTCTGTCTGTCTGTCTGTCTGTCTGTCTGTCTGTCTGTCTGTCTGTCTGTGCATCCATCTGTCCACGCATTTTTCCGTCCATCCGTCTGCTTGTCTGTCTGTCTGTCCATCCATACGTCTGCATGTTGTTCTGTGTAGCTGTCCAGTGGTCCGTCTGTCTGCTTGTCTGTCTGTTCGTTCGTCTACTTGTGAGTCTGTTCATCCATCTGTCGACCTAGTGAGCACTCCAAGCACTGCCACCTATAGCCCAGTGTAAAGTTTCAGCTGGGCCATGGGGAAGACACGACGCACGTTGTGTTTCCATGTGGTCAGCTGGTAATGCTCAATGCAAAGTTGCGATGCATTTTTGTCTGATACGTAGAGTTTCACGTTCCACAACTACCATATGATTATGAGATACGCTGCAGTGGAGGAATCCTGAAATATAGACCGCCTAGGGTTCCTCAACGTGCACCCCAATCTGAGGACCCGGGCCTACAGCATTTTCGTCTCCATAAAATTTGCAGCCGCCACAGCCTGGATTCAATCGCACGATTTGCGGGTCCACAGCTAAGTACCTTAGCCACTGGACCACCCCGGCGGGGCAATAAAACGCCCTAAAAGTTTTTAGGGTCTTTTTTTGTCTTTGAAGTCGGCCCTGGCAAAGTCACGCCACAATTGATAATTATGCGACAAAGGCCAAATGTAGAGTGACAAATCTGCTTGTCCAAGTGTGAAAACTGGAGAGTAAAAGATTATTTTTGTCCAAAATGAAATATGCTGGCATTGGCGCAATCACTTCTTGTTGAGTTTTTACGCATTAGGTTTTCTTCATTTGTAGGCGTGTAACTTGCTAATAAGTAGATTGTGTTCCAAAACATCACACAACTAGAGAAATCTGAAAACATGCAATAATTTACTTGTTTATTTGATTGATATGTGGGGTTTGACGGTCCAAAACCACCATACTATTATGAGAAACGCAGTATTAGATGGTTCTGGAAATTTCGACCACTTGGGGTTCTTTAACGTGCACTAAAATCTGAGCAGACGGGCTTAGAACATTTCCGCCTCTCGGAAATGCAGCCACCGCCACCGGGATTTCATCCCGCGACTTGTGGGTCAGCAGCCGAGTACCTTAGCCACTAGACGACGACGGGGTGGCAGTAAATTACTTGTATTATATTTATTGCTAAGGCTAAATCATAGGCGAATTCTATTTGCTGCGTTATACACAAAAAAGCTTGCCTGAAGTCATGTTAGTTTACATTTAATAAATTGCGCATAACAGGATGCGATATACTACAACTATATATAAGGCATTCACTTACTTTTCATGTAGTGCTAGTCAAGCACCAAGGCCTATATGTGTTGATGCAGTTTTAGGTCCTCGTTTTTAAACCAGCGTGCCAGTTTTTATTTGCTAGTCAGTAGAAAAGTCACCATCATCCAAACACATTTAGAAAAGACGGCAAAAGTACGGGCGCTAAGAATCACAACAACCACTAAGCATTTCCGTTGATATATCATCTGGTCCAGATGCCTATCTGAGAGAAATCTTTCCTAGAAGCTTTTATACACCCCCCACAGCAAAGTTAACCTGAGGCATTTATTCAATACAGAATGAAAAACGCCCACTAACTACCGAGCCTTACAATCACTAAATACAAAAGATGAGTAACCCCTAAATACTTATTTTCGCGCTTTTCATCGACAATAACGTTGTCTAAGTTTTCAAGAAGAAAGACGCTTGAGACGTTTTATATACTGCTAAGATTCTTTCGGGTCATTTACCAATCGTACCCAAGCTTCACGAAACAGGTTCTTTTTGTTTGTTTTGGTTCGATTCTTCCAATACAGTGGGAGCCTATTATTTTCATTAGTTTTTCGAGGACCTGTGTGTTTTTGTAGTTTGATTAAGCCCTCTGTAGCCTGCGCAGCCAGAAGCGTAGTTGCTGACTAAATCAGGGTTGGATGAAAGCATCCAAGCCGGAAAAAACTCATCCCAGAGATAGAAGCTTTCTAATGTTCTTCAATAAGTGCTCAATGGTCCAATCACCAAATGTTGAGAAGTACGGATCTAACGGCTGATTTATAGGGTAGTAATCACCTCTACAATATAAGAATACTTTTCTCGAGAGTTTCTTCACTACATAATTATTTTTAACAGTGACGTCAGCTACAACAGCGTTATGGTCTTTCAAATCGAATACCATATATACATCTGTTACAATACCACAATTATTACACAATAATAAGTACAAGACATGGCAAGAAACATCATCGCGAGACGCATTAAGGACGTATTGCTCAAACGCATGAGTGACCAGAACATAAAAAAGGAGTATAAAATACCAGTAACAGTATTTATGAGAAATTTTCATGATCAGTCATTTTTCGGTAGGTTAAAATCACTTTTAAGAAGACACGCTTGTTTTTATGAACATCCCAGGAAGTCTGAAAGCTTGGAAAACTGCACGTACATTCTTGCTGGGTGATAGTGAAAGCCGACCACCATGCGTTTTCGGTTTGACAGCAGTATCCTGCAAAAAACTGCCTTATCTTAAGAAAGTGTGTACTGAAAGTGAGCGGAAGGTATGCCTTTTACTTCAGAATAAAAGCAACTTTATTGTGACAGCTTTTATGGCATCTAAAACAGTAGTACCTGGTCTGAAAGATTTCAAAATCAAAAGATTTGAGTATAAACGCGACTCTTTATGTAACAAAATTGCGGGTTGAATAGTACGTATAATGAATAGAAATTCATCAATCCTATTTTTCATGCTTCTGCAGGTAAAACGGTCACAGGTGAACTAGTTCTGCCGTTGAATTATCGAGCACAAAGCAGCTTCCTCGTATTGAGGCTATGATAGTTTATAACAATGTTCTCACTAGGCTGATTCATTATATTTTCCTAGTCCCACAGCTCCTTTCTTCTTTCCAGGATTGAGTGCTAAAAAGTGTCACAAACATTGTAACTGGTGATGCTGAGTACGTAGACAATCAAAAGCACTGATGTACAGTTTTTATCAGAAATAAATTTATCTGTAACTGGATGCTGTGTCCCTGTCTTGTATGCGGCTAAGCAGTGAGCACACCCAAATGTGGAGGCCTGTGACACCAAGCCTCTTCGGTACTATTCTACTTTTCAGATTTTGCACCTGTCTCAATCGTAGATGTTTAGTCCAAGTAACGAAAGACTTAATCGTTCATTTTTTTGCCTGTTCTCGATGTCAATAATCTTTCAAATAAGGGCAGTTCATGCCACACGAGCATTTCGTTGTTGGTCTGCCTTAGCTGCGACGGTAACGCCATCAGGATCAACTTTGTCAATGTTATCCTTCTGGGAAATAATGTGAGCCCTTAGTCCGTGACGTCAAGTTTGAGTTCATTTTGTTGTTTTTGAATAAAATATAACGTCGACACCAATTGACTTTGCTCATCTAGGAGCTTCGAAAGTTTTATATCATTTGGCATTCAGTTCACCACAATATCTCCAACACGCAGCAACAAAAGTAACAAAATAAGCAACTGTAGTGTAAAAAATTACGAACAAATGCTTCACTAGCATTTTCGTTTTTCGAACGTGAACACGAAGAAAAGACAAAACCGCACTTAGGGGGGCAATGATATGGCAGAAGAAAGTTGTTTGTTAAACAAAATATCGAGAGGACCAACCTGCTTAAGCAGCAGGGAACCAGTTAACGCTTCTGCCATTCTGCCGGTTCCACGCCCTTGAAGGCCGGGTGCACATTGTTGTCGACTTGAGTGGCGGAAAACGTCAAACTGTGCCTCAATGAAGCATACTTGAAGTGTTGCTGGACAGAAATCAGGTATTACATCATTTGAAGGCGGCAGCGGGTACACTTTCTAGGCCGTGGATGCCACAAGCAAAACTAAAAAAATCCACCAAGATCCTCGGTTAGGCGCAGTTCGCAGAAAAGGATGCCGCAAGCGCCACTGGAGGAACACTACCGCAACCAGAGAGCCTGCGTAAGAAGCAGAAAACCGGTAAGCGCTTTCACCACGCTGCCGAATCCACAGCCTCTGAATTGTACTTCAAGTAGTCTTTAAGGTGCTCTTCGCAGTAGCCCCAAATAATTCAGAAGTCGCGCAGCAAAATTAAAAGTTATTCAGGTTTTATTGAATAGATCTGCATATTAACGAACACGTTTTCTCTTTCATCTACGTTTAAAGTACTTGGAGTGGTTTCCCGAGTAGATATGCCTGCATATTCACGCTGCTTACATGTGTTCAGTCTGTCATGGTATGTTCAGTTTGTACCTCTCCAAATCTTGGCATAATGTCGTGCCTCTGGAAGTGTTTATGGGTTCGTACTCACGTTGGTTCTCGGCATTCTTTGGCTGCCACAAGTGAAGGTCTTCACTTCCTTTATTATTTCTGCCCTTTTGCTGCACTGATTCAACTATTTCAAGCTGTCCGGCTCTTTCTTGTTATTCTTTTTTTCTGTATGCCTTAAACATGATGGTTGTAGGAGGTCAACTGCATAGCATGGTTGTGCAGAGGTTTTTTTTAGGCTTTTCGTCTAGATGGCTGAGACTGTAATTGACATGGATGGTACGAATTTCCACATGGTATTTTACGGGTGTTTTTGTACCTACTAGCTTGCAAACTTTTATTTCTCCCCTCTTTGCTCTTTCTGTACTTCTGGCGCGAATTTGACGCTCTTATTTCTGGCAAGTGGCATCTGTTATTCGCTGCATATAAAGTATTCCTGAAATTGTCATTAGATCTCCCAGAAACAACAGACGATAAAGCATCGACTCCTAAGATTCTATTCCCGGCACAATGGTTAGAGCTTTTTTAAAGACAACGTCTGTTCACTTGGAGCTTCCATCATTTTGTGATCGTTGGTACCACTTTTTCCGAGAGCCGCATTGTTTAGACAGCGTCACGAATTAGCAGCAGATATCCTCACACGAACAGGTTTGGCTTTGTTTACATCACCGGGCATTCTGTCACCCTGCTAGCAAAATCAAGCTCAACTGACAACTGTCACTGTACTTTTTGTTGTGCAAGTGTGCACAACGGTCTTCTTTAGTTCGTGCGGTGGAAGTTGGCGTTCTGATGACGCTCTTCAAATACACTAGTCGGAGTTTTTGGAATATTTGAAGTAGCATTTTTGTTCTTCAGAAGGTATAGCGTAATAAATCTGGCGGTCGACTTCTTTTAAATCCTGCTTCATTGATTGAAATAAAAACAACATTCTTTAACCTTGCCGATTTGTGGTGGTGTAGACTAGAATACTCGGTCACATTCTTTTAGGGCTTCTTCAAAGCTCTGCGCAGTGCTCTTCAGGCATCTCGGAACCCGGAGGGAAAACCATGCATGAGAGCACGGTGATTAACTGGTTCACTGAAAAGTGACGTAAATGTAAATTATGCGGCATATTTTTTTAAATACAACATGACAGAAGCCCCCGCTGTCGTACAGTGAATCTACCAAAAAAGAAGTAGGAGAAAACGTTAAAGGGGTATTGACACAAACTTTCGGTGCAGAGATAGCCTGCGCGGTCAATTCTCGTGAACATTCGTGTATCGAGCTGCAAGATATCAACAAAGAATACAGCTTGGAAGGTATTTTAAAGTAATTTTGAAGTTTGTGTGAGCGACCGACTCCATAGCGCTATAAACACCCTCGGAGGTGACCCCGAGGTGACCCCCTACTTCCCTCACGTCACCACGTTGTGGTCAACAAATCAAGTTATGATGACGTCATAGCCATCATTTTACTTTTGCCGCGTTAGTTTGTGAAGTCTATATTTCTCGGCGCTGGTTGCTAGTGTGTGGCCGTGGTGCACGCTTAGAAAGTTTTGTGTTTGGCGACATTCCAGTCTTGTTTCTTATTCGAAGGTAATTCTTGATGCAGACCGTGCGGAAGTGCATCACAGTTCTGTGTGCTGACGTGGTCAAGAGCTGCACATGCCAGGTGGCGAGAGTTGCACCCAGTTTTCGGAACTCTCTCAAACCGAAACAGAAACTTATTGATAATGAGGGGCCTGTAAATATTTATCTGTGGTGTACTGCAGCAAACGATGTGTCGTGTCATGACTAACAGGCTCCCAGCAACGCATTGCAGCAGAAAAATGCGAGACCAAAGTTTCTTTTTAGTACGCCTTTATAAAACATCATGTAAACACACGTTTTATTCATCTGATTCTTATCCCACTTCTCTCTTGTTTACCAAGCAATGTACTTAAATTTTGGTCATAAGGTACAGCGTGCCCAATTTTCTTGTGGGTTAAAGCCAATATCTTTTAGGTGAAAAAAGACTAAACGCTTTGCGAAATTCGGCCATACATTAATTCAGCTACGTTATATAGGTACGCGTTTTAGAACTATTATAAAAAAGGTTAATCACAGCCATCTTGGCGCTATCGGGGTAAATAACAACCTTAATTGTTTGACCTATTATAGTAGTGAAGCCTATCAGATACACAAAGCATATTCCTCACAAAATCCCGTATATGGACCTATATAAAAATTCCCATATATGGATACGTCCGGAATTAGGCATATCAGGCGTTATAATGTAACAGGGAGGATGACAGAAAAGAAGTGATGTTTACAGTCTACAGTAGTGATGGCGAAAACAACAAAGATGGTGAGAGCAGGCACCACCTAGTCCTTTTCTTCTTCGTCCTCTAGGTGAGCGGCACATAACATTACGCTCCGGTGGCAAAGTCACTGGCTCGGTGCTGCCGGAGAAAGATGGTAGTGAGGGTGGTCACTATAAATGTGTGTTGGGGAGTCTGGTGTAAGGTAAGGCTTGAGACGACCAACAAGAATGATATTCGTGCGGAGTGTCTGGACGAAGATGAAGACAATTGTGAGATTTCCTACGTGACGTCAGTCACTTGTACTTTTGTCGTTTGGCAGCATTGAATTCGGTTATAGCCACCGGGACGTCTGCACTGTGGTTAATTGAAACAAAGCGATTGGCATGTTAATCTTTCTATATATATATATATATATATATATATATATATATATATATATATATATATATATATATATATCATTTTAGACCCACCTTACCTCTGTCTCAAATCGCACTTGATAGCCTGCATCGCTCCCGGCTCAGATATACTCCTTTTTCGATTTTCGGCTTTTCTATTTTCTTTCTATATTTTTTTCAGCCCAAAATTACGTTTTGTTTGAAAAACCATTAGCCTTTTAGTTAAGATCCTGCCACCCGGTTCTTGGCCGATCCCCCTTTGTGGGTGTGCGCCAGAGTGCCAAGGATCATCATCATCCTCATCATCACTTGACGGCGCACACAGTATAGGGAAACAGTAGCTTCTGAGAAAACCAAACACGGCGAGTTATAGACCACAGGAGGACATAAGATCCTGGGGGAAAGTAGGCGTTTCGATGACAGTTGTCGTATCAAAATTTTTGGCCCACTTGTGAGTCAGCCGAACGCACGGAAGTTACCGTGCATAATAGGCGTGAGCTATAGCTTTTTGAGCGTATTGAGTGCGTGAGTACGTCAAAGGAGGCATCACCGTGTTCATAAGAAAAATTGTGTTTCTGGCAAGTAAAAAAAAAAGGCGAATAGCCCGTCGTCTTATGCCGCGACGTATTGTAGGGAATACGACAAAAAGTAATGCTGCATCCTAATCTTGGTGGTCGGCAGACGCGTACGTTGTCAGCTTGTCAATGATGGTTCGGTTCATCCGCTCCGTCATGGTTCGCTTCATCCGTTCCGTTTGTTCGAGCAAAACCCGAGGTAAAAACTGCCTTCTATGGTCCCTGGGAAGCTGCCGCGGTGCTCCGTGCTGAAGCATGACGTTGTGGAACAAAAAGTCCGTTGCATTGGTTGCGCAGCTGGTGGGAAGTGCGCGAGTAATTATGAACCATGCGGCATAGTCCATGGCAACGGCGATCCATCGATTTCCCGAGAGAGACGTTGGGAGTGAACCAAGCAATTCGTGGCCGACACGATGAAATGGTTCATATGGAATGTTGAGTGATTGAAGACAACCGGCAGGTGGGAGTGTTGACTTCTTCCGGCGCTTACAAAGATCCCACGAGGTGACCTAACGACGTAGTGACCTATACAATTCTGGCCAGTAGAACCAATGGCGTGCACGATCGTAGATGCGGGAAACGCCGACGTGCCCCGCGAGAGGCACGTCATGAAGCTGGGCCGGAACAGTTGAACAAAGGTGTGCCGGAATCACAAGCTAGAGGTCAGGACCATCGGGTATCAGACTACGACGTAGCAAGATGCTGTCCCGTAGCTCGAAGAGACGAAGGGATGAATCGAGAGCTGTAGAGTTACAAAAAATAATGTTGCGAAGAGTACGGTCATGTCATTGCTCAGCAGAAATGTTGAGCACACTCTAAACGTTTTGCACCCATAAGGATGTATTTAATTTGTTCCATGGGCAACACCTTTTAGGGTGTCTAGGAACATCCCAAACAGTAGCGTGTTTAGAAATACCCTGAAACCGTAGGGTGTAAAGAAACCTTACACCCTACTTTAGTAGGTGTTTATGAACACCCCTAAGCTATAGGTTCTAAATGAAGCTACACTCATGCGAGAGGGGTGTAAATAATGGCAGTTATATAGATAGGCATACTTTAATAAATGAAGTTCAACTAACGAGACAACAAAACCAGCGACACAGGAGGTGACGCTTAGTCTTGTGTGCTGAGGAGAGCCGTAAATAGCACTTCATTCCATCAAATTTGCATCAACAACTGGCCCAAGCCTCAATTGTTCTCAGGGAGAAACATGTACGAGCCTTCTCTGCGGCTGACAGAGAAGAAGGAAGATACCGGTGTCACCCACTGCACTCATACCTGCATGCATGCGGCTGATAAAATAAAGTGCCGTGGTCTTGAATGAAGTGCATAAGCCCAGTGTATATATGTGTTGGTAAACTGGGCCGAAAACAACACAGTAGGACGCGGAAGGCACTTACACACACACACACACACACACACACACACACACACACACAAACACACACACACACACACACCACACCACACCACAATAGTGCAAGCAGTAACCTGTAGCGTAAGGTTCAACCGAACAAAACGCCGAAGCTAAAAAAACAATTAAGTCCGTATGTTCACATCTGCCTTTATTACAGAAAACCTGCAAGTCTGACAAACAGGACTCTGATAGCATTCTGCAAAATTTTAAAATATCTCACCTGACGAAGTTTTTTCTCTCTGTGATAGAAATTCACTGTTGTTAATACAATAAATCTCCACAACTTTCAAAAACGTTTGCACTAGTTGGGTTAACGACTGAGAGGTATTGCGTTGATTGACACCTATACAATAGAAAAAAAACATAGAAAGAGTAAGCGAGTTTCTGGAGTTACATTTACAACCTATTATATCTCGCAGTATATATTTCGACATTAAAAAATGAGAACGTTCAACAAGGTAAGTATTTGGGGTTGTATTAAAGTAATGGCAGTGTTGGTATACTTCTAACTGCAAAACCACAGCTCCTCACTGCTGCTTGCACAATCATCTTCCGCTGCTGAGATGACTGGGGTCTTCGAGAAAAGTGGGGCGAAGCTGTTCTTTCTGTACAGGAAATTCAATCCAGGAAACCTAAAATAAATACACAAGGAACAATGACCGAAATTTCACAGTGCAACATACAGTATGCATCCTGAATAACTAACTGCTTTCTTATGTGTAAGTATAAATTGAGTGCATAGCAAGCATATTCAGTGGCGTCGGGCTCCACTGTAGTAAGAAATGCTAGAAAAGGTATGCTGAGCAATAAACGCTATAAAAAGCGCACTATGGCAGAATCCTTACACCATTCGTACCGTAGATATGAACCTTACTTTACCCTTTCAGTTCGCTCGCGCAGGCTAATAAAAAGCGCAGCTCCAAGTTGATAATGTATAATTAGCTGTATGCATCAACCAATCAAGTGAATGTCAAGTTCTATGTTTAAGTATGCGTCAACGCAGCTATATGCTTGTGTATTTCTGTAGATCTATCATATGGTACTCATTCGATTAGTTTATTAGAAGGAATACAGTATGACGCGCAACAACATACACATATTTTATCTGTATTGCACAAAAACACAATGCCACTCAGCATACATGACCGTAAGCGCATTGAGAAGGTATTCAGTGCAGGTAACTTGTAAAATTAGGTACTCTACAGTTACGTATTAAAATGCGAATGATACTAGTGTTCTTCAACTGGCTGACATTGACACGATTGTATAATGGAAGCATTGGCTATTGGGTCATTCCACGTCAGACGTCCCAGCCATTTTGATGACCATCTCAAATGTATTCGAAAAAATTGCGCTGATTTTACGGCATTAAAAACGTTACTGCTAGAATTTTTCGCAGACAAATAATTTTTTGGTCGCGTGACTGCTTCCTGAACTTCCCGGAATTTCATCTGGATGTTTGTGAAAAAATTATTTCTTAAGTATCTCTTCTTCTTCCGTGCCAAATTTTGTCTGCGAGTTAAGTGAAGGGCTTAAGTAAAGTGTTTGAAGCTCAGTAATATTATTACCATTTTTCGATCACATAGGCCTCAAATAATTAAGCCAAAATGTGTTATATCTGCATTTTTCTATATCAGTACTGCACTTTAAATTAATATCTGAGGAGTGAATACTTAATCCACATAAGGTATATTTGGAGGAAAAATATTTTAGAACTCTCAAGTTGTCAAACTTTAGGAGAAAAAATCACAAAATTCACAAAATAGTTGTTTAGTCTATAATGAGATGCAACTTGCACCACGTGGTGGTTGAATTAAAATAGACTTTGTACCTAAATCGAAAGCAAATAAACAGTTCTTTTCATTTGCCAAATTTTGCATGGCAATATATGTTTTGAGAAAAAGATCACAGCATATCCACGGAGTGAATGATGATGAGTGGGGCGTAGCGTTCGTCCGTCCGGACGCACAAACGGATGAACAGACAGTCTGACGCAAGTATGGACGAACAGAAAGATGGCAGGATTCACGGACAGACCAACACACGGAAGCCCGGACGGATGGATGCACAGACGAACGAGCGAAAGAAGAAATGTACGGACGAACGATTCGCCCAACGAATCATCATTTTGTCCGTGTATATGCTGTGAACACCACTAACGCTATCTATTGTGCAACTCATAACTTGGCTACATAATACTAGTACGACTACAGAGGAGGGAACGACCCACGGCCTCAAGAGCTTTGCCCCTAAATGATTTTTCAAGTTCCAAGTTACCCATTTGCCATTTGGTCATACGGCAGCCGACGCCTCGTAGTTCCCCATTGCCGTTGATGGAAAAATTCAAAAGTTATTTTATTCCTTGAAATAGAAATTGTAATGATGAATCTTTTGACATACAAAGAACTGTTTATTTGCTTTCATTTTAGGTAAAATGTGATTTTTAATTGGACCACAACATGGTGCAAATTGCGTCTCAATGCGAACAAAAACTACAATTCTGTAAAATGAGTGATCTTTTCTCGTAGAGGTTAACAGCTTAAGATGTCTAAAAATAATTTTTCATCAAAATATCTTTTCTGTGAAGTAAGTAGTCACAGCTCAGATATTTATACAAACTGCAGTATCGCAATAAGAAAATACAAACATAACACATTTTGGCTGAATTCTTCCAGACGTATGATGGCCAAAAATTCGTAATATTGTTACTGAGTTTCAAACACCTTACATAAGCCCTTTTGCTTAACATGTACCAGACTTGGTATAAAAAAGGAGCGGTAATTGTAAAATTTTTTTTTCACACACAACACTCAAACAACATTAAGGTAAGTTTAAAAGGCAACCACGAGACCAAAACTTTCTCTCCGAAATATTCAAGCAGTCCACTGTTTTGAGTGCAATAAATCAGCACGAATTTTTTTTCAAACACATTTGCCATAGCCACAAAATTGGCTGGGAAATTAGGAATAAAGTTACTTTCACTCAATGACCATTGCATACTGCTAAATTAGGGCCATTTGTTTCAACCATGCTGGCAGGCTGAGAAAGCATAACTGTGTCCCGATGCAGCGTAGGCTGTTCAGTGGCTGTACGTTATGTGTTCCCAGATAAATATGCTGCCCAGTCTTACAATTTGGCTGCTACACAGGCTTGTATATACCGTGCAGTATGTATAATATTAAAGTGTTTTGTGCAACAAAAAACTAATACTACGCTTCACATAGCGAAAATACCTTTAAGATCTGAAGTACTGAGCGAAGTTAAACGCTAAAGCAAAACGATGGCAATAAAACTCTGTATAAGCAGAATATTTTGACAGTTACACATGATGGAAACAATCTGAATAAAATGTGCTCGAGCGTTAGCAGTTGTGTTCAAAAAAGCGTTTGCACTGTTCAATTAGGCAATTCGACCACACACACCGAACGACAAAAGGTCTCTTCAAAAAAAGTCCAGCTTCAGTGCTTGATCCGCTACAAAGGCACGGCTGTCGGCAGTGTCACGCTACGTTGTGGGTTAACTAAAATACCGGTGAAGACCAATTTAATGAAATTTAATGTATTAGCAAGAAGGCAAACTTCGCGAGGTGCGCATAACGCGCAGCAATATGCTGTGTTGTCACCCGATGCATTAACCCGAGTTATGACGGTAGTGTTACCGCACAAAACGAAAAAGAACCGAAACGAACGACGTGGAGACCACGCCGTTGTTTTCCGTTCTCGGTCTTTTTGTGCGATAAAAAAAGAGAGTAAATGAACTACCAACATGCCCAAGCATATGCGTCTTAGATACGGTCAATGCTTAGAGCTAACAGGCGCTGTCCCCACACATGTAATAATTAGTAAACTAAATTTGATCTGCATCACGAGTGGGCCCCGTTAAAAACGGCTGCCAACAAAGGGCACCGCGAAAAGCTGTTCAATTTATTCGCTGAACCTCAGCGACGCAAGGTCAGTCTAAAGAACAAACAAAATAACTTGCCCACAATCACACTTCACCATCCTCCCCATGAAACAGTTCGGACAAATATTCTCACAAAGTGAACAAAAGCTGAATTGTCGTCAACTAGTTGAAAACAAAATTGTTTGAAGGCGTTGTTCTCGTGCTCACGCAGTTAACAAAGCGCTGAACGGAACAACGTGAGAGCGGTACTCACTGTTTCACTTCGTGTGCTCCACAATATGGATCCACAGGTCCAGTCTTCAGGATGATGCACCTTCGCAATAATCAGCACTGACAGAACACACAGGTCGAGCACATGGCACAGGCACATTTCAATCTGAACACCGACTATTAAACTCTACCGATCGAGAAGCCACGCGCAACACACGCACACACACGGGGAGGTTTTTCGCCAGCGCACGCAGTGACATGTAAGACGACACCGTGCCCTTTCCCGGGCTCTTGCGCTCGGGCACGCAGCAATACCGGGTAGTCGAGGTTGTCTAGGCGAGGAGACCTCACGGCGTCGGTGCGCTCTCAGACCGGCTAGAGGCGGTTTAACGCTAGCTCCGGCTCTCTACTGAAAGCGTGGGCGCTGCTTTTTTTATTTTTTTGCGGCAGTGATTTGTTGCGTTATACGCGTTCTTTAACAGTGCGTCTGAATCGCAGTGAACATTGTCACGGTGGAGTGCGGCCAGCACGAGCTAGTAGTCAGAACGCGCATTTGTAATATTAGGGAGCAATATTTTGTGCCCCTTGACCGACCTAAGGTAGTGAATATTGCTAAAAAAAGCTAAGCTGATGCTTTTTGCATAGCTCTATGGGTCTTTAAGGACTGCATAATCAGGGTCACGCAGGCGATATTTTATCAGCACTTTCATTTCGGTAAAGACATTGCAACATTGCATCGGCCGTCACACTATTCGGTGAGAACATATTGCCACGTGCGTACTGCTAGGAAGACAAAGACGACAGCGCATACGCGCATCTGCACGCTTTTATGCACCAAGCATTAACAAGAACGAAGAGCATTGCTCTTGCGCGCAGTAAATAAAAATACTAGCCTGCTGCTACTTTCTCAACCTGTTAATTACTACTTTCGCCTTCACGTTGCGACAATACATTTGTACTTAGCTTGCAGTTCTTGGAACAAGACCACGGCTGAAAATAGTTCATCAATGTTGTTTTCTGACTACCTACAAAGTCAAGTCTTTGATCGAAGGACGTCTGCTGGGGAAGTTACACAAATTAAAAGAAGTGGATCTACAAAAAAATGGGGAGAGAGAGAACTAGAGAATGCCTTTCGGCTCCCCTGAAGAGAGCTTTGTTCGCAATTTAGTCAACAAGGCTTCCGTCATTCTGAGCAAGGCTGCGTCAATGTCATCGAATTGTCCTTATTCTACATTTTTCTTTATGGTCTGTGTTGTCTTCCTAATTTCCATGACGCACTTTTAAGGACGCATGAAGAGGAACATTCGCTACAGTATTTAAAAAAGACGCGCCTGCTAAAAATACATGACGTCAATGTTCGTTTTCAAGGGACCTGATGGCCTGCTGACGTGGTGTTTATGGCTAAACAACTGGGCTGCTGTTTTTTTTCAGGTAGCGGACGTTTTATCTCCAGCTTTAAAAGCTTCGATCTTATAGGGGGATTGGGAAGGGGGAGTGTTCAATGCATGGCTACACTAATGTGCGTTAAACCCCACAAATCAAATCAATCATACACTAATGTGCGCAACATTACCTTGTTCAGGCAAATCAGTGCTCTTTTGAGTGTTGACTAATAACGCAAATGACACAGATGAAAGAAACAGATACAGGAGAATTTGCCCTTATTCTATTGAACAAGCGGCGCTCCTATTGTATCTTCCGGCTTATAGTAGTTTGCGTGCTTTATCGATGAAAACTGCGTTTTCGTCACATTACTTCCTGCTTCGATTCATTACTAGACCCGCAAGCAGCTAGTAGTAGGAGCTTTGCTGGTATCAAGATGGTTAATGCATACTAACAGTATAAGCAAAACTGCCTGAAAATGTCATGTATTTGTAGCCTTGTAGGCACGTGTGCTCACATTTGGGTGCACGTTAAAGAACCCCAGGTGGACGAAATTTCCAGAGCCCTCCACTACAGCGTCTTTCATAATCGAATGGTGGTTTTGGGACGTTAAATCCCACATATCAATCAATAATTTGTAGCCTTGTTCATAACAACCCAATTGTAAGGGTGTAAATGGGGTGTTTTAAGGGTGTTTTATTCACGAACATCTCAAATTTAAAAAATAGAGTGTAAAAAGGGTGTTCATAGGGTGATTTTATTGCGTACACCCGTTTTACACCTTTCAGGGTGTAAATATTTTTAGAGTGCAGGTCAGTTATAGCAAGCACAGACCGAATGATATCGTTCACTGAGGAGCATGGTGTGTCGACGGGATAACGATCGAGACAGGCAGTCGGCGTCTTGATGCAAGCGGCCAGGCCTGTAGACAACAGTGAACGTCTACTGTTGAAGTCGTAATGCCCAACAATCAAGTCGACCAGCCTGGTTTTTGACTGAAGACAGTGAGCATAAGGCGTGGTGATCACTTACCTTGATGAAGGGTCTGCCATAAAGCTAAGGACGAAATACGAAATTTTCCCACAGCACAAACAAGAGCAAGCACTCGTTTACGGTTATAGAATAGTTCCGCTCAGCTGCAGAGTGGAGGCGGTTGGCATAAGCAATGAAGCAGTCGTGCCCACGTTGGTTTTGGCCAAGAACAGAGGCGATACGAGGACCACTAGCATCGGTGCGCACTTTGGTCAGCGCAGAGTTGGCGAAATGAGCCTACACAGGGGTTGATGTGAGTCGGTCGACGCGATAGGAAAAGACCAGTGCTTTGTCAGGTCCTCAAGAGAAAGGGGCGTCCTTTTTTCGAAAAACATGTGAGGGGCTGCGCAATGACTGCGGAATCCTTAACAAAGCAGCGAAAATACGAGCACAGGTCGAAAAACGAGCGAACGTCCTTGCAATAGCGTGAAAGAGGGAAGTTGGTGACAGAGTGTATTTTTGCTAAATTAGGTCGTATACCGACAACGTCAACTAGATGGCTCTGCACGATGATCTCTCGGCGGCCAAAGCGACATATTGAAGAGTTTAGTTAAAGAACAGTGATGCGAAATACTTGCAAAATAGACGACAAGCGTAGCAAGCGATTGGTGAAAGCCGGAGAGAAAACGACAACATCGTTCAGGTACCAGAAGCATATGGACCTCTGGAAATCCCTCAGTAGCGAGCCCATCATGCACTCAAACGTTGCCGGTGCGTTGCACAAGCCGAAGGGCATGACGTTAACCTAGTATAGACCATCCGATGTAATGAAGGTGGTCTTCTGCCGATCATTTTCGTCGACAGCTATTTGACATCAGCCCGAACAAAGGTCGATAAAAGAAAACTACCCTGCTTCATAAAGCGAATCAAGGGCATCATCTGTTTGCAAAAAAAGGCGGACGTCTTTCTTGGTGATTTTGTTAAGGTGCTGGTAGTCAACGTAGAAACGCCAGGTGTTATTTTTCTTGTTTATAAGTACTACGGGCGACGCCAAAGAACTCGAAGATGACCTGATGATGTCCTTAGCAAACATCTTGTCAACTTCCATTTGAATAACGCTGCGCTTGGTAGCAGAGACACGGTAAGGGCGTCGATGAATAAGTCTTGCGCCTGCGGTGTCAATTCGATGGCTAAACAGAGATGTTTGTCTAAGTTTTGATGAAACAAAATTAAAACATAGCTATATGACGCCTACAAAGGGCGTAGGTCCAGGCCTTCAGAAGAATCAAGGTCCGGGGCAATCATGTTGCCGAACGCGTCATCAGGCGTGGGGCTTGCAACAGGACTGCCTGGAGGTGGCTGTGGGACATCAAAGGCCAGGGCAGTAGGCCTGTTTGCGCCTAAAGGTAATAATGTGTCCAGCGTGATACCTTCATGAAGCAGTTGTGCGCAGCGTCCAGCGTTCAGGACCGGTATGCAAGCGTTGTTTGCAGACACAGTCACAAGAGAGTGAAGCAGGGCTACTCATTGCGTCAGAACAACGTCCAAGGAGGCAGTAATTAAGTAGTCGCCATCACGTACCAGTGGGTGTGCGTTAAATGAGACGTAAGTCACTGTATCTGGGCGTAAACGAACAAACTGGGCGACACATAAACCTGGCGACGATGCGATAGTGAGGTCAGGTATAGCATCAAGCTCTAAATGTAACCAACCAGATCAACAGTCTATCAGGGCTGAATGCGTGCTCAAAATAACGTGGCCGAGCATTATTAGGTCGTGAGGGCACTCGTCAAGAACAGCAAAGAGGACTGAGGTCTTGTGATGATTGAAGCTCACACGCGCAAAACACATTCTAAGGCCGGTATATGTACGGCCATGGGCTACGCGAACAACAGGTGATGAGGCGGCTGTAACGACTTTACGAAGACGGCGAGAAACGTCAGTGCTCATGACTGATAATAGGGCACCTGTGTCGATGAACACTGAAACAGGCACGTCGTCTGCTTCAACATCCAAAAGGTGTTGGCGAGTTGCCAGAGTTAACAGAGGATTTTAGGGTCGATAGGTCAATCCAGCATCACCTCCAGAAAGTGCACTGGTCAGTTTTTTGAGCAGGGATCACGTGAGAAAAGTGAAGGAGAGTGACTGGGCATAGCTGACCGAGAACGCCGCTGGGGGAAGGGGGAAGGTGAGCGATCGTAACGTGAGGTCGATGTTCGGGCATTAGGATTTGGTGGGTCCTCACGGCTGTGAAAACAGAAGAATTTCGGGTTGTCTGGAAGGTATGATGAACAAGTGGACGATGGCCGACAGTAGCGACAATAGCGGGAAATGTGCCCGACACCATTGCAGTTAAAACATAATAGCGGCCTGTCATGACGCGTGTGCCACTGGTTCGGATCATGGTACCTACAATACGTTTGTTGTGGCTAGTAGTATGAAGCAGGGCTGACCGCTGGACGACTCACGGTACATACTGGCTGGATGCCTGCATTTTTCAGTTCTTCGCGCTCGACGGCCCGGGTGAGTGACACTGTTGGGTGGGCTTCCTCATGAGTACGAGCCTGGGGAGCAGATAGAGAGGCTGCCTCGATCTCTTAGCGAACAAGACGAAGGAAGTTTTTGGTGCTGAGCAGCGGCTGAATCTGGACGCCTTCGCATGACGACGTGGCAGCGGTGTTAGAGAGCCAAACAAATTGCTGCGTGACTCATTGGCTCTTTGCTTCTTCGAACCACCGACACTCCCTGATAATGTCTTCAATGGTGGAGCAGTCTTCATTCATAAGCAAGTGAAAGGCGTCGTCTGCGATGACTTTGATAATGTGGCTGAATTTGTCGGCTACGGGCATTTGGCTATCAACTTGCAGGCCCAAGGCTAATACGTCTTGTATGTACATCTTGTACAGCTCCGCTAAGGTTTGGGCCCGGCACAAGAGTTCTTCCTGAGCGGCTCATTGGCATACAATGCGCTTTCTGAAAAGGTCTTTCATTTTTGTTTGCAGACGTGACAGCTGGTCAACTTCTCGTGCGTAACGAACCACGCTTTGGCTTTGCCCCAGAGGTAGTAGCTGACACTTGCGAGCATCAAAGTTGGTTCACAGCGGTTAGTCTTGCTGGCGCGCTCCTTGTCGGCCAGCCACTTCTCCACGGGCCCGTTATCAGTCCCGCAGAAGAGACCAGGGTGTCAGGGGTGGGTCACACCTAATGTGTTTGATGAATTCGGCATAGCGGGGGCTGGATTGATGTCACTGTCTGTCGATATGGTGGTCTGTCTAAGAAGTCGCCCGCTGTTAAGTTTCGTCTTGCATGAAGTGGGCACCCCACACTTTTCACCAGTGATGTTACGGGGAGGATGACAGAAAAGGACGTAATATTTGCAGTTCACAGTTGTGATAGAAAAAACAACCAAGATGGTGAGAGCAGGCACCACCTAGCCCTCTTCTTTTTCGTCGTCAAGGTGAGTGGTACATAACAATATGGAATCCCAATAATGGGCCTTATATATCCTTCTATGCCCCATTTCTGATATAGCTATATATGGGCCTTATACAACTATACACCTACCTCCTTATATACCCTTATATAATAGTTGTGGTATTTGACCACATTTGGTAATCATCTATATTTCGTTATAAATAAAGCATTTCTATGAGGTTACACAAGACCCTATATGAATATAATATTATATGGCTATTCAGAAGATTCATCTACACAAATACCGCTTGTGTCGCCGGCATAAATTATAGTCCCACAAGTCATACTAAATCTAGGAATATTGCTGTTTGTTGAAAGGTCTGCATGGAGTAACCATCATCTCCAGAACAAAGGTTGTACATGTTCTCTCAATATTCTTGTTCAAGTTATCTTCATTCACGTGTTCTCAAGAAATAATTGCTAATAATGTAACTTGGTAACTTATATAAAGTTTGCGGTGGGTGCATGCCGCTGCTGGTTCACGTTTCCTGAAGAGATACATTGATTGTGTTTAATTTTATTGCTTCTCAGTCGACACATTATTTAATTACCCACAGCGCAATTGGCATTACAGGGAGGATAGAGTTTACAAAAAGTAGAATACAAAAAACACATAGTCAGCCAAACAAATAATCAGTCACCTCAATCACAATTCACAAAAGATACACATATATCAATAAAAATGCAACACACCTGAAAAGGCCAACACATTCATTCAAAAATATAATAAAACAAATAATTTGAGATGGTAGAAACATGTTCAGAAGGTAGCCGGTTTTATTCTATAACTGTTTTTGTAAAATAATGTTTTGAAGTAAGCCAGTTCTCAAGGCAATATCTCTTACCTTGCACCTACGATCAACAAGGTCTTGGACATAGTACGGTGCAAGTAAATATTTCGCTTTATCTATTCCAACTTGACAATGTTAATTAAGATGAAAAAATTTTAATCGCAATTTCATTTTCGTAAACAGATGGTTCAGTGCTTTTATCTAACACTTTTCTGGCGTGTTGATCGAGCGTCGATAGTTTGTCAAAAAGAAATATTGGCTTCCTGTTGACCGTATGAACTCCGTTTGCATTGAATAGTTGAAAGGAATTGATAATGAACCTTCATTGGGTTTGCTCATAAGTGATTGGTATACATGCAAGCTTTTCATGTACAAGTATTGCGACTGGAAACGATCTGTAGCGTGACTGCTAAAACTGGTGTCTATAGGTCTCTGTGCGCGTAGAAGCCGAGGCTATTAGCAATATTCCTTGCCAAAGTATCACTAAAAATGTCTTTTTTATGTGTAACCCACTTTCCTTTCTATCAATAAAGCATCACTACCGCAATAACGGCATAGAGTTTGTTCTGCAGAAATTTCTGCTAAGGCGTCGGTGGTTTTGAGTGAAAAATCATCTTGTCCGTGACTGAAAACAGAGAAAAACGCAAATAACACAAATATTACAAATTTTCGGGTCCGAGCGACGATAAAATTCATGCAGGACATTTGCATGGCAAGCAAGTGTTCTGCCACACAGCTAAGCGTGTGCTTGGAAATCAAGTAGGAATAACTTCTTCTGGTTGTGAATGCAGGAAAAATAACTGTCGAGTTTGACGAACACACGCATTGTGTATACATGTTTCACAGCACAAGTAATATTGCAGCAACATTGCATGATACAAGCGTACATTATCATCGGGCATCGCAACACGTTATTACAAACGTGACTTTGCGGTTTAAAGACAGCTAACCGTTACAAAAGGCCCACACGCTACTGCGCGTATACCCTCAAGACTGCATAGTGGGTGCAAAGCAAGTTTCTAAAACACTTTACGCACGCGATGTTAAGAAGCACGGTCTGCTGGGAGAGTTCGTAATTCTTATCAACTCAGTTGCGCGAAAAAATTGAAGTACAAAAGGAAGACACCTGGACACAGCGCACACAAACAACTGAAGCTTTGTTGGAGAAAAGAGAGATATATATGCGATCACGAGAACACGTTAGGTAAAAATGATTAGATAAGCAGACATCTAATCATTTTCTTTCAATTGTGCGGACATCGTGCGGTGTACGGTACTCTGCTGTTGTCTGCAAAGTATTACTTTACATTCAAAATATCAAATATGGATCACAAACCTATAGGGCAAGCGAAGCCTGCGATAGGCACGGACCGTTTCTGCTGGTGCGCCCTGGACTCACTACCTCCCGAGGCATTGATGACTACCAGGCAGTTTTCGACGTTCTCCTCGTAATCTGAGAATGCTGGTAGTTTGGAAGCAGTCGGCGATAGTGAGTGGCATGCTGTATTACGAATTGTGTCAGCACGAAGCAGCCTGCTGTTCGTGGGAAGGCCCACGGAAGCTCTCGGTGGTTCTCGGGTTAGTTGGCTTGGAGATCTATTGGGCCAGCTGCAAGCTACAGAGTATCGATTGTGCACAATGATGGCGACGCAGCAGAAGACACTTCCGAGTTTGACGCAAAGAGTGAGGTAGTCATGACGTAGAGTTGCATATGATAACCAGGAGCTCCGCGCCGTTGTTGCTCGAACCGCGCGCGGACCAAGGGGTGACGTCTGAACTAGAATCACTGTGCTTATGGTGGCGGGAAAGTTCTTTCGTAGCTTGGACCTCCCAATTAATCTATCCAAGTCCTGATAGCGCACAGGGCAGACGATGAAACCGAAATCGCGAACGACATTCCCGTAAAAGGTAGGGCATGCACTGTCTGAGGTTGCTGGGTTAAGTTGCTTTCAAGCGACAGGCCTGAAATACACCCTCTCCCCCCCAAATCACCTTTGGGTCATCTCCCATGCGGCCAGCAACCTGCTCATCACTATTATGGCCCACAATTTAAAGTTTTACTGATAAGCATTTTTATCACCTGCAGAGGTGTAAAGAATCGTTTTTATCGAGGTACTCCACATGGTCACGTACTCTTGAAGCGCTCCCGTTAAACAAAAACTATACTACAGAATCACCGAGCAGATTTGGTCATTTTGGAGTACAGTATAAATATTTTGTTGGAATCCTGGCAGCACAGCCCTTTAAGCAATGATCCACATATCTTATACAGGAAAATGTTGAATTCAAATGGCAACAAACGCTGACAGGTCGTACACCCCCACTCCTTTTCTTCTCACCTTCTTCACTGCCCAACCCTTGCTTGACCAAGCTTCGTGACTGTGTTCCGCTGTCTAATGTGAACTTGAAACACTGTTTAAAGCCAAAATGGAGCTGCATCCACCAATGGTGTCATAGGCGCTTTAGGTAGGAATGGCGTTCCATGCTCCATGATCGTGGCAACCCTCACGACGTTGCCAAGAAACAAAACCGAAAACACCGATGAGCTGCAATAACGCGCTTGCATTGTGTAGTTCGCAGATAGCACCATTGTAAAAACAATAGCCCCGTATCTGCATCGTTTACTGCAAATGTCAACGAACGACAATATTCTGCGCGAAAAAAATCGGTGAATTGTATCCTGGAAGCATTGCGTTAGAGTATCCATCCGTGCGGTGAGGGCAAACTAGCGCATCGAGGCACGTTAGACAAGAGCACTATCTGTCCGTTACCTTCGAAAACGAAGGAAGGCTTGCACGCCCACGGAGAAAGATGCACGCCTGTCTTGGAGACGATAAGTTGTAGAACGCAAAGCAACGGACAGGTGCCGCCACTGTGGGGTTGCTGACACCGCCTGTAAATTGGCGCTGCGTGGCTCACGAGTCTCACCCAAAAGCTGCATTTTGGGTTACAACTACTGGCCAGTAGGTGGCGTTGTGTTCACGTTGAATAACGCTATCATCATCAAGGTTACAAATGTAGCGCCCGCGGTGACCCCTGGTGGAAGGCAAGCCTTGGTGGCGGGTGAGAGTTAAGCGAGTCTTTTCTGCGCGCGGTGGTTGCGACTAACGGTTGTCTATAGCGTGATAGCCCAGTGCGTGGCACTTTGGGCTGCGCATCAAGAGCCCTCGTGGTAAGGGAAGCGTTGGTGACGCCACCTTGGGTGTGTTATTGTGTTTGTCATGTTATTGTGTGCTTTTCGTGTTATTGTGTTTGTCATGAAGTGTATGGTAATATTATGTAAGGGTGTCTTAGCGGGTTATTTACAATTGATGTATAATAATTCGGCAGACGATATCGCCGTTCTAAATTATTTATTTAAATGTATGTTGTTTAGTTCGTGCCGACCAAGTCTACTGTGTCCGTCCACTCCAAGAGCGTGGTGGCTCTCACCGATTCGAGACCCCACACCACCTTATTAGCAAAACATTGTAAACACTTGTCTTTTGCATCGTGTTCCACTGTCAGTGCATCGGAATAAACGCTACCGTCCTTAAAATCACCCATGTGTGCCTTCACTAGTATAAAACCATGCATGCAAAATATTTACGTGTTGTTATGGTGCCTCAGATAAGCACAATAATTGATTTTTGATACACAAGCGCATAAGTATGAACGCTAATCTTAAGCAATATTGGTGGGAGCTGCGGACGGGGTTGGCCGTTTCGGGTGCCACTTGATGCTATTTGGGTATCGTTACGGTGGAAAAACAGACAAAAGTACAGAGACACAGACAGACCAAAATTTTCGCGTTGAAGTACCCCAGGAAAGATTATCGTCATTTAGAAAATACGGCTGACTCCACTGTATAGAAATCGGTGCAACACGAAAGTTAAACGTGTCTTCACAAGACGACGACCTTTAAACGCACCCAACGTGAGCCCATTGCTCCTTCTCACCACTCATAAAGAAAACGCACCATACTTTTGTAGGTCTGAGGACTGCGGAACCATAGGTGGTGTCTATAAACGGCTTGCCGTTAAAACTCCAGACAACGTACGCTCCGTGGAGTAGTGGGGCTTGACTACGTTCTTTCCGCGTGACGATGCTTGGCTACTGTTAATTAACATGAAAGTGTTTTACGCTGGTGTGCACCACGGCTCCGCTGAGGTATTTCGGTCTCAGATATGACGTAGTATTATATATACTGAGATTGCAAAGACAAAAAGTAGATGCAAAGCTTCCGTAACGGGGTGCTAAACCAGGGGCCTCACTTTTTGCGCCACGCGACGGCAGCACTAAGCCACAGGGCGTACGAGCAATTTATATACATCATATACTAGTGGCAGTGGTCAGAACTACTCAGTACTGCCACGTTTTCGTCATCAGTATTGGCATGGCGCTTCGTCATCGCGTTAGGCACCTTTTGCGTTTCTTTAGCACACGCCTCCACGGGCGGGGTATCTCTGTCCCTCCTGAGCACGCCTTTATAAGATCAGGCTCGTGATTCCGCAGAGCACGGAGATCAGTTCACTCGCGGCCGTGGCCGCGTTTACGAAAGGGGCACGCTGCTCAAATGTGATGAAGTAAGAATTGTGACAGTTTTTCGCACTCATCCTGTGTATACTTGTAAGTTAGTTTCATGTGTCTTTCTGCTTGAGCAGCGTGCGTTAGGTGTTGAGCTGAGACAGTTGTTTCTCTGCGCTCGTGATGTTTATGCTCATTCCTTGCGTGCTTTCTGCTAGAAGTGCGCACTGTAAGTTTGGAGCTGCCCGTTCTTTGAAGTAAATTAAAATACAAGCTATAGCATTCATAATTTTGCTCTTGTGGCAAAATAATCCAAAATAAATGCTCAACTTGCTCGGTGAAAAGACGTTTCACTTTCGTGTTATACCGATACCTAAAAAGAGAAATCAGCCGTGTTATTTTTGGCAATCTCTTGGAATATATTTTTAACGTCACTTACGTGATGAAAGTGCACCAGTGAAGCCGTGGTGCATCCTGGCATAAAACACTTCCATGTTAAAAGCGCAAGTATTCGGGGCGACCTTTTCTCCCTCCTGGACATCGTTTTTTGCTCGTTCGCACTATCCGACCATGCACACGTCAACGCCTGAGTAAATGTTTCGCTAATGATCTCTCAGATATAAAGATAGATAGATAAAGACAGACAGACAGACAGACAGACAGATAGATAGATAGACAGATAGATAGATAGATAGATAGATAGATAGATAGATAGATAGATAGATAGATAGATAGATATAATGTTCACAAGCTCGCCGTGGTGTCAAGTCTCAATTCGAGATGGGCTGAGTATAACATGTAATTGTCATAATTAGGTTCGAAAACCCACAATAAGAGAATTATTTGTAACACTCAACTTTGTAAAAATATTTCGTGTAAGGTACTATCAACGCCACTAATATTGAGGTTTGTCAAGCCTAACACAGTGTGCCGCTGAAAGAACAAACTGAGATTGTTGCAGCAAAACTGAAACTTTTTACAGAGATCAGTAGTGATGTGGCCGGTTTATACCACATTATAGATAGAACATATGAATCTCGAGCTGCGGTTCATGGGACTCGATCTCCGGATTTCGTGCCAACCGGTTTCGCCCCCGGGATCTCCAAAGACAGCACAGCTTTGGCCAATTGTGTTTAGAAGAGAGTGTTTAACGATTTTGAGTACTTCGTACTCAACTATGGGAGAGCACTGAGCCGTCCCGATACGAAACCTCATCCCAGCCTAGGCTCGCCCTACGCCATTTCCTGACGCCGACAACAGCTCTCGCCGAGTGGTGCCTCGTCCTTGGACTCCTGTGACCATAACTATCTTTCCTGTCTCCTCCTTACTTCCGTCGTTTTCTGTCGTTCACCGTCCCTGCACCTCGCTCTCTCTTTCCTCTCTCTATCGCTCTCTTTACCCTTTAGTCTTATCCTTTTATACCGCCTCCCCCCCTCATGAGCTAATGTTGAGGTGTCCTCCCCCTGAGAGACATTACGGGGATCACTTTTCTCCTCTTTTCATTTAAAATCGCTCACACACTGTCGTTCATGTACTGCTATTTGCTTCAAAGAATTATAAATTTATACTTTCATTCCGTTTACTGTACCCGCCTTAAAATGCATCAAAAGCCAATGAAATTTCATGGTGTGATTTTTTTACAAATCCGAAATTGAGCACTTGAATTTCATAAAAACCGATAGTTCAACGAAATACCGTTGGGTCAGGTAAAGACATTGTTGAAATAACGCCACGAGAATTCGTGGAACGCGCAGCACTGTCATAGCAAAAACCTAAAGAGCGACGTTTAATAGCCTCTACTTTGGGTAACTGTAGCCTCTTGGTGGGTATCGATGACTTAATAAATAGTCATTTTAGTGTAGTAATAGGTCTATCTATCTATCTATCTATCTATCTATCTATCTATCTATCTATCTATCTATCTATCTATCTATCTATCTATCTATCTATCTATCTGTATATCTATCTATCTATCTATCTATCTGAGTATCTATCTATCTATCTATCTATCTATCTATCTATCTATCTATCTATCTATCTGTCTGTCTGTCTGTCTGTCTGTCTGTCTGTCTGTCTGTCTGTCTGTCTGTCTGTCTGTCTGTCTGTCTGTCTGTCTGTCTGTCTGTCTGTCTGTCTGACTGTCTGGCCGCCTATAACGTTTAGCTCTCCTGGCCATTTCAATAATGGTATCAATACTAAAACGTATGGCATAACATGACAGTATGATGAGCATAAGTGACAAGTCACATCTTAAATATTATTATATTTAGGGCATGAACGCCATCATTTACAATTCAGTGTCTTATTGCTATTGCGGTGGTTTCGTTCTAATGACATGTTGAAAAAATCGTATGGTATGACATGACTGCATGGCTAACACAAGCGAAAGACCCAAACAGCGAAATCAAGACATGCGTGTCATGTAACAGCATGACTACAGGCCACATTCACGATGCGCTTGCTGCCGTTTCACTTCGCATGTACCAACTTTGGTGTTACGGGACGTGAATGAACGACTAAGGTATGTGACTGATGCAAACATGGTAATTATGAAATAATAATGAAATGCGTGAGCTCGTGGTTATTTCATAAGCTTCACTTACACAAAATTCGGTATTTCACGACGTGAACAGATGATGAAGGCATGGGACAGGGCAAACTTGATAGCCATCAGGTATGTGTAGTCTAACAACATGACTACATGCTACGCTCTTGATGCACTCACGGCTGTTTCGCTAGCTGCACCTCTACCAAATTTGGTGTTACATAATTTCAATAGACGACAAAGGTATATGAGTGGTGTAAACGCGATAATCACGACACGCGTGTCGTGTAAGCACACGACAACCTACAACGCTCATGATGCGCTCGCGGCCGTTTCTCTAGCTCCACATACAGCAAATTTGGTATCACGTGACGTAAATAGACGACGAAAGTAAATTACACGTCCAAACACGATTTTCATGACATGCGTACCATGTGAAACATGACTACATGCTACGCTCATAGCATGCTTACGGTCGTTTCCCTGGTTCTACATATATCGAATTTCATTACACGTGACGTGAAATAACGAATAATGTAAATGACAGGTCCAAGCATAATAGTTATGATATGCCTCTCACGTAAAACATTACCACATGCTTCGCTCACAGCGCGCTGGTGGCCATTTTGCTAGCGAAACATACACCAAAGTAGGTATTACGTGACGTGAATAGAGGACAAAGTAAGTGACACCTCCAAGCATAATAATCATGGCGCGCGTGTCATGCAAAACTTGACTACATGCTATGCTCTCATAGCACGCTCGCTTTCCCTTGGCTAGTTCGACATATACCAAATTTAGCTTCAGGTGACGTGAATAGTCGCGTAAGGTAAATGACACGTTTAAACAAGATAATCATGACGTGGAAGTTATCTACGATATAATTTACCTCCGCCTTCCAACACTATTTATATTTTAAAATGACATAATCACAGTCCTTATTCGTGCTTCACAAATCATCGATTCCCACAGTACGTGGTATCAGCCAATCTTTTATGCAGTGGCTGATGAGGATAAAAAATTTAGCCTGAAGTGGGTTTGCGTCACACTTAACAGGCGATCACGAACAATTTTTCTAAGAAAATTATTTTTGAAATTTTTAGTGACGTCAACGGGAAACATCAAGGCGAACGCTCTCATATGACCAAATGAGACGAAAGTCATCAATAGAAAACAAGAATTTTAACAATAAAACTTGCCATACACGAATAACTTTTCATTTGCTTCTGGTTGAGTTATAAAAGTGATTTTTAATTGGGCCACCACATAGTGCAAACCTTGTATCATAGAGAACGGAAATCAGAAATTTGTATATTTTGTACTTTTTTGCGTAAAGTTAATTTACTTGAAGCGTCTAAAAATATTTATTGTGTAAAACATACCCTCTACGAAGTAGGTTAGATATTCAATGCTCAAATAATAATAAGAAAGAAGTATTGACACAGAAAAAATGCAAATATAACACAATTTGGCTAAACCCTCGGAGACGTGTGCGGAAAAAATTGCGTAAATAATACTCAGCGCGAAGCACATTATACAAGCGCATTTATCTTATACGTAGAAAACGTTGGGTATAGAAAGGAGGAGCAGTACCTTTGCAACCATTTATTTTCTGAAAGTACACCCACATGACAATCTGGCATGTTTAGAAAGCACCCACGTTATTAAAGGTGTTTTTTTTCTTGCACATATTCTAGCAACTTGCTTTTTCCGATGCCAAAAATCACCACGAATTTTTTCTTGCACAACTGAGATGATCGACAGAATGGCTGCGACGTTTAACGTAGAATGACCCTGTCGCCTTCCACTCGTGGCCGAAAAGTTTATTCGAAATGGGTAGCAAAACCCAGAATCTAAAACTGAAGACCCATTGGAAAGGTGTTTCTTGGATAGTTTGAGCGGTACCTATGATGTGTACTGTTCGAAACTACATGAGACACAAAGTACCCCGCGCTCAACATGAATCACTGCACAGTGTGCACGTTTTATTTTCATTGCATTTGATTTTCCTTGAAGCGACGCCGATGAGTGGGCTTCTATCTGTGCGAGGAAATCACTCATTGCCTGTCTTTTTGCCGCCTATGAACATCGTCACGTTCAAACTAATTTATCTTTCGGTGTGAACATGAGCTGTAAGATTAGAGGGATTCAACTTGAAAGCATGATTAATGAAGCTCACTTGTACGTCAACAGTAATTGATCGCGTGATGCGGCTGCAGTTTACGTCATCAGATATTCAGTAAATTTCATAATTTTTCAGTTCCACGAACACTTCAAATCGCAAGCGATTCCAATCATCGCTGATCTCTATAAAAAGGGCTCGTTGTGACAAGCACAGAAGTAGGTGCTTTATCCTGAGGTAGTGTGCTTCGACGAAAACACAAATATGTTCGTGGTTCGACCAGAGGTAGGTTTCCAGTTCCAGTAGAAAACTGAATCACACAACTTAACTCTGGTACAGTCAACTCTTCTCCTGCATGCAGACTATGCGGGGATTTGATATCGCGGACAGGAAAAAGACCGGTGTGCGCGGACAATTTCCTGTCCGCGTGTTCAAAGCACATCCACCACGTCGACATCCAGCACCAACTGGCCCGGTTAAGTTCACTGACAAACTTATTTTGCAGTGTATGCATGTTTAGTTTGTACCGACGCAGTGTCTGTTAGAGGTGACACAGAGCAGTGGGCTGCACTTGTCGAAACGCCACGATGAATATTTCACGCGGCATCCATCGGCAACGCGAGTCGCATTACCAGCAGCAATGGTCGTGCCTGTACCTACCGAGCGGTACGTCGAGCCCCTTCATGTAGGCGCTAGACGCTGCTCTATACCCATCCTGATAAATGCCCCAGAAATACAAGAGCAGTGAACTCTAAAACACCACGAAAACACCGCCTGGACCATTGAAAAAGCATTCCCGGAAATTGCGCACCGAATGTCTCTTGAGTAGAGCTTTACGCGCGACCCATTTTGTTTACAGAAGCCGTAGCCTAATGGCCAATAAAAAATGCGACTGTGGTGTGCAGGGTGACATATGGTAGAAAACGAACTGTAGCAATTAACATCGTGTTTCCAAGTTAGTTCTTTCTGATTACAGATAAATTAAATGGAATGATTGCTGGAAGCTTTAGAGTTGTGACTGATTGTGTTTGTTGGTTCTGTTCAGCGAAAGCAACTACAAAAAATGGCGTGAAAAAAAATTAAGACATAATATTGCGATGAGAAGACCAGATTGTAAGATTTCGCAAAACTCACCACAATTAGGGCACATGCAATTTGAAGACTCTCAAGAAATCAACAAATGCAAACACTATGAATAGGAAAAAGTATTTTTTGTTATCAAGCAAAAAAACCAAGCAAACTGTAGCATTTGTAATATGCAACTTACTAACAAACTTGCAGCAAAAGAAGATGTGACCTTTTTGCCAAAAAAAAAAAACAAATGAAATCTTAATCAGTTTAGCCTACTTTGAGTGGGTGCCTCTCACCATTCTTTTTTTCTACCTCTATTTGTTCTAAGTCAGCAAGTGTATGTAGGAGCAGGTGCCTCATTGACAAAGAAAATGAAGCCAATGGCTTTCAAATCACGGATGGGTAGGTGACAGTCTATTGCAGCGTCTTCATTCGCGGGGGTGACTGTTCGCAGAAGTGAAGAGGTGCAAGAGGTGATCCGGTAGCCTGGAAATAAAGAACACGCGCAGAATGATTATTAAGGCAAAAAAAAACAGCTCTTGAAGAAGCACACCGCAATTATACACAAATTTGTCAAGAGCGTTTTCTTCAATTAATTTATAAAAGAAAATAAGCTCTCACAAAAAAACAAGGGCGGGAACCTTGTTTTGTAGAGGCATAGGCACGATTAAAATAATTTCCTATCATAGAAATCTCCTATTATATAAAGCCTGGCTTTGTACCTCCGAAAAACGACACCCACGCGTATCTTCAGGCAGCTAGGGGCACGCAGTGAGTGGCTATTGATGGCGTGGCCTGGAAACGTGATGCATCCCTAAATACTCGGGTAAACACATGCGAGTGCGAGCACACTAACGACGTGAAGCACGCACGGAAGTGGCTACCATAATACCGGTTATGTAATATGCTACAATTGCGCCACATAACACCCAGTGTGCACATGCACTTAGTCAATTTTTTATAACGCAATACGCCATTGCAGATGCCCGCGAGTCACCTGAACAAGAAACAGAAACGATGATTAAAGTGTGGAGAGCTGGGCTGGTTGATTGCATGGGACTAGAAAACAGTGAAAAAAAGGACGCGGCGCACAGAATGGGAGCGCACACAGTGCTGACTTTCTACATTCTTTACTGCAAAAACAATGCACCGTCAACAAGAACACAATATAACGACCCCCCCTCTTAGCATGTGACAGGGCATATCACAGGTAAGCTGCCTACAGCACTACAGAAGTTATAAAAATACTTTTACATAGATGAACCGTTTCCTTTTTCATTATTGCAATTGACGGAGTGCGGACACAGTCTACAACCACCTACGCAATCTGATCTACTTCAACATCTTCGCGTGTTACGAGATCATGGTATTTCCTCACCACACTACAATTCTCGAAAAGCAGTGAGCATATGTTTGAGAAACAGTTCAAGGCTCGCCTACTATCTCGAGTACGTTTCACATTGTTGGCATGATCATTTACCCTACCATTAGCAGAGAAGGGAAGCGGGTTAGGGGGAGACAGAAGGTTAGGTGGGCAGATGAGATTAAGAAGTTTGCGGGTATAAATTGGCAGCAGCAAGCACAGGACCGGGTTAACTGGCGGAACATGGGAGAGGCCTTTGTCCTACAGTGGACGTAGTCAGGCTGATGATGATAGCAGAATGACCCACCTGACCTACGTCAAAGTTGATATGCCTGGCTGGATGCTTCTTTTGGCAACTTTCATGGTTCACTTAACTGCAGACAGCTGGTAGTGGCGTACGCAGAATTGACGCAAACCTCTCGAGTACGCGCAACCAGGATGGAATATCGCCATAAACTCCTTCGGTAAGCACATTACCGGCTAGCGTACTGCATGAACGATGAGAATGCGCGTGTCAAGGTTGGCGAGACCATGCTACAGTGAGAAGAGAAAGTGGACAGCTTCGGAGAGACCCTCAACGTGACCGTGGGAAGCAAGGGTAGTCTATAGTACGAGCTGTGTGACTGCTACCTAAAAAAGCGGCAGTGCTCGGTTGTCAGAAATTTATTTCAGACGGTCGGAACTTGTAAATTCGTTCCAATAGGAGCCATTTGGATCACTGCTGTACAACAAAACTGTTGTTCTGCTAAAGTTTCCACAGCCAGGCTTGCTAATACGCACACGGACTGCGTCTGGCGAGCAGCCACGTGTGCAAAACGTAGCCTGCCTGGTTTTTAGCGTCGGGCTCAGTCGTAAATCTTCAAATCTTGAAATACCTCTGCATTACCTTAGTTACGAATGTCAAGCCGTTGCATGTCAAAATATTTACTGCAGTGCGACACCGTAATGCAGAAATATGAGTGAACAGAGCAACAGCTTCTCGAAATACAGGTTCCGTGATGTAGTAGCGAAAGTAAAATTATGACTTATAAATTGTTGGATAGTATGTTTTTGTTGGTAACACACAGAGATAGTTTCAGGAGAGATGTTTTTGTTTGAAAAAAGAATTCTGTGTGAACAACCACAAAGTAGTACAAAGCTTAGCTTCGCCTCGCCTTCACTGTATAGTGCGTCAGCGTGAGGTTTCAGCGGTGGCTCTTCGGCAACTAATAATGCTTGTAATACAACTCATTTCCCTTTTTTAAAGTACTGCAGTATAAGATATCAAAAAGGGGATATACTTCTTACTTTATGAAACCCTATCTTCCCTTTTGGACCATGAAAGGCAGGTTAGAATCAACCGCTTCTTAGGCCCAAGGGGCAGAATTGTAATGCAGTTGATGGCCAGCAAGAGAGTATTAGGACGTTGTGTTCGGGTTGTGATAAGAATTGTAGATGACCTTTTCAATATTTATTGTGATAATTAAAGTATAGTTCACCTAAATGTTTTATGACGTTTGTAGGCCGATGCGTGATCGCCTATGACTGGTTTGCATGATGAAATTATGTATTCTCGGTGTACTCACTCGCAATACTTTGATACCGTGTTCATAAATGACACCTGATTCGCCATTTCCATCTCTCATTTCCATCTTTCATTTTTATTATTTAAATGCCCTAGGGGGGTCGTTGACTCGGGCGTCGTTAGGATCGGCGCCTGAGTCATGAAGAAAACGGTGTCCCAGTTTTCTGCGAAAGGCACGCCGGAGAGGGTGGGCCTGATGACGATGATCATCCAAATGAAAGTATAGTACTCCACACCCTCCCAACCTGAAGTGCCGTGCAGCGCGACACGGAAAGAGGTTCGACAATAACTGCTGCAATAGGTCCCATCCGCGTTACTGTCCTTGACGAGAGAGGCACCACTGCAGATAGCCACCAGCCCCGCTGATTGAGTGGCTCGAGCGGTGGTCCTGTTGTCATGCTCCTGGCAGTGCGAGCGTGTAACCCATCACCTAGCGGCATTATCATCACAAGGAGGAGACAACTTGGTGCCGGTGGAGGAGTGTGGCAGCACCGTCAAAGGTGATGTGTGTCCAGTAGTTTGACCGATAATTTTAAAGCCCTTCCTCCATCTAAGTGTGGGGAAAAAAGGACTCTTGATAACCAGCCGCAGTGAGCTTCTGCGCGATCTATCGACGTGATTGTCACGATGTAATGATATTTTCGTCAAGATGTTCGTCTTGTATTGAGACATTCTCGCTTGTAAATAATGTAGAATAAGCCTCTGAACAGTTTTAAAGACCTTCGACGCAAAAATTTTAATCTGCCTGTCTGTCTGTCTGTCTGTCTGTCCGTCTGTCTGTCTGTCTGTCTGTCTGTCTGTCTGTACAATTGTCTGTTTGTCGACTTCTAACGGCATCGGATACTTGAAACGGCCGACCCCATTCGCAGCGCGCATTATTGTTGCTCAAGATTCTGCCTTCCCACATGTGCTATTGTCAATTAAAAAGTAATTATTGCACATGTCTGGGGCACCATAACAACACGTATATATTCTGCATGTGCGTCGTTTACTAGAAAAGGCATACATAAGTAATTTTAATGACCGTAGCGCTTATCACGCTGTGCTGATCATGCAACGCTTGCACGAAAAGGCGACTGTTTCTAACGCTTTGCTAAGACGAGACGGTGGTGGCACCTACCCGTCGCCTTGCGTTCTACACCTTATCACCTCTGAGATGGGTGCGCACACCCGTCTCAGAGCCACGCGCTTTGTTTTCTAAGAAACCTGCCAGGTGGCACTCACATTTTACGTGTGCCATGACTTGATGCGCTCGTTCGCCTCCGCTGCACGCTCGAGGCACTCTAACGCAGCGTCTCCTGAATACCATTCACCGATTTTTTTGCACAGAACATCAAATAATTGTTTTGTTCACTCTCTCCACATGCAAGACGATCGTATTTCGACGAGATTTGCAGATTACCATGCAGATATAAAGCCAATTCTTCCTCACCAGTCTCTTCAGCTAGCAGTCTTCTTCCCGGATCCCCGGTGCCAGTAACGGCACATTCCCAGCAACTCAACAACGAATAAAGGCGGTCGGATACCTAAAAATCCCTGATTCAACAACCAACTGGTGGCAGCAGCGGGATTCTTGTCAACCCACAGTTTTAATAACTGGTGGCAGTGGTGAGATCCTGAAAACCTCAGCCTCAAAAATTGAGGGCAGTGGTGGGATCCTGTCCAAAACCCTGTTCCAACAACTGGTGACAGCGGGCATCCTACTGACATCGTCACTTCAATAGGGTGCTAACAATGATAAAAACGCGTCATCATTACCATTAGACGCTTTTAATTAAAAACATTTCAGCACATTTGGACAACTAAGAAAGAAAGGCATGAGAATGGTAAAATCTCTCTGGAAATGGTGACTCTAGTGTCGTCTACAGGCATGATATCGAATAAACTCCAACGTGTTCATCTAGAATACATCATTTTATCATGGACACCAGTGTTTAGCGGTCGCGTTTTGGCCTATGCCTGAAACATATTAAAAAAAGCTCAGGTAAACTGTACACTTTTATGTAAACAAATATACCCAAGACAATGTGTATGAATTTTTGAAACTAAACACTACGTCTAACTGTCTTGCAGGCCATCGACCGCATTATAATTTAAGCCATGGGACTGAAAAGCGGTTGAATATACACTGCACTTTTATGGCCCAATAGCAACTTCAGTCACGAATTATGCGCTGTCAGAACGTTTCAAATTCACGAGGTATAATTGTAGGGCTTTCAGCATTACATGCCCAGTAAAAAAGTGAAGAAAAACGTTGCTTGGTGGGAGATTCATGAAAATAAAGCTAATGAGTTTGTAACCAGTAATCTAATCATTCTGTCATCACTCAACTGAGTCATATATATATATATATATATATATATTGTGAAGAAGAAGATGTGCCTGCAGGGAGCAGCATCGCCAACGCCCGGCTCTCTCGGCTCGTGCTTCGGTCCGTTGCTGTGCCGATCGCTGGACGCTTCTTCACGCTGTCTCGTCGCTGTCTTTAACAGCTAATACACCCCCTCACATTTGGTGGAAGGTGCTGTTAATCCCCTTTGCTACACCCTGGAGCTTCGAAGCCGCACGCTACCACCTGTCATGACTGCCAACGCCACTACATCGACGCCTTCGCTCCAGTTCAACTGCCCTGGCCATCCTACGCTACGGGAGCCGAAGGTCTTCAGCGGTGCGGATGGGACCGACGTCGAAGATTGGCTTGAGCACTAGGAACTGGTGAGCGCCAACAATAAGTGGGATGAAGCCGACAAGCTGGGTCACGTGATATTCTATCTCGCTGGCGTCGCCGAATTGTGGTTTAATAGCCACAAACGCAACATCCCCACATGGAGCGTCTTCAAGACGTCGTGTGCTGAAGTTTTCGGTCGGCCGGCTGTCCGTAAGCAGAGGGCAGAACAGCGCTTGCGCGTCCGCTCTCAGCAGACTGGCGAGACATTTACCAGCTATATTGAGGACGTCGTAGACCTTTGTCGACTTGTGAATGACACCATGCCCGAATCTGACAAAATCAAAAACATCCTGAAGGGCATCGACGACGGCGCATTTCAAATGCTCTTGGCAAGGAATCCAAGCACAGTTTTTGAAGTCGTCAGCTTGTGTCAGAGCTACGACGAGTTGAAAAAGCAACGCACTCTGACTAGGCAGCCTCAGCCTGGTGGTGAGTCGCTGTCCAGTTTCGACTCCATGCCCGACAATTCACCATTGCTTCAGCAAGTCCGAGCCTTCGTCCGTGAGGAAGTCGCCCGCCAACTTTCTCTAGTGCCTTTTACTCACGAGACCACCACCCGTCTACCTGCCCCGCTTCGCACTGCTATATCGGAAGAGGTTGCACAAGCTGTTCCTCTTTCGCACTACGAGCCACCTCTATCTAGCCGTGGTCACTGCCCGGATGTCGCACAGTCGGTAGGCGCTCCTGTCACCTATCCGCCAACCGTTCAGCCTGTGGCCACGCCCCTAACCTATGCAACGCAGCTTGTGGCTCCTCCTGTCGCCTTTTCGCAAGAGATGCAGCCCGTAGCCGCGCCGCTCACATATGCAGGACGCTGTACGTAGGCTCCCGCAAGCACCCTACACCACGCGCTCACAGCCCGCACACCCGGCTGCTTATACTGCACCTTGGGCGGCAGCACCAGTCGCCAATCCCAGGAGGACGCCCGATAACCGACCGATTTGCTAAGCTTGCTTCACTGCCGCCGTCGACCACAGACGTTCGGCAACTATGCGCGGTCGTCGCAACCCGGCAGCCAACCCTTCGTCCAATACGGGCCGGTCTCGCCACCTCGCTATGCGCCTACTGACCACCTTGACTTCCAGCCGCAACGCGCACCCTCTCCTCGTCGGCGATCGCCCTCCCCCATGCGTCGCCGGCCCGGACCCTCCGACCAGAAAAACTAAGCAACGCAGTTCAAGAGGCAAGAACTGCGCCGTTTTCGAACTGTCTAAGCCCTCGCTCCTCTCCTGCTAACGTGGTCGCAGTAACTGTTGAATGTTATTGTACTTTCGCCCTTGAGGATACTGGCGCCGCTATTTCTGTTATTGCCGCTAATCTCTGCCGTTTATTACGCAAAGTAACGACGCCGCTTTCGGGACTGTCGCTTCACACCGCAAGCGCACAACAAGTAACGCCTCTCGCCGCCTGCACTGCAAGAGTCTCCATCGAAGGCATGCTTTACATCGTGGAGTTTATTGTTCTTTCTGTCTGTTCGCACGACGTCATCCTCGGGTGGGACTTCCTATCCCGCCATAATGCCGTCATAAACTGCGCACGCGCCGAAGTTGAGTTTTCACCCTTGTGTGATGTCCCATTACTGGACGCTCCTCATCAGCCGCCAAAGTTGCTCGTTCGTGAAGATATCGATATTCCGCCTGGAAATTGCGCCCTTGTTCCCGTTTCATGCAACGCCTACACTGACGCTACAGTTCTTTTTATGCCTTCCGATATCTTCAAATATCGTCGAGCTTTGCCGCTGCCTTTCGCAACAATTGACCTTGCCGCCGGAAGAAGCAACATGTTCGTAAGCAATCCGCTTTCCACACCTGTCACATTGCTTGCGGGGGAATGTCTCGGCCGCGTGCAGGATCTCGACCCTTCGTTTTTGTTTGATGTCCCAGACGACTACTGCGACCACCCAAAAGCACCGTCGGCACTCGGGGAGTCGTCCAATGATACGTTTTCTAGCGCCATCGCCGACACTCTCACTCCCACCAAACATGCCAACCTGCTGGATCTTCTGCGTGAGTTCAGGAGTTCGTTCGATGTGTCGCAACCTCAACTGGGCCGCACATCACAAGTCAAACATCATGTTGACACTGGACTACACCAGCCACTGCGTCAAAGACCATACCGTGTCTCCGCTGAAGAGCGCCGCGTCATCAACGATCAAGTCGAAGATATGCTTCGTAGAGACGTCATTCGACCATCTCACAGTCCCTGGGCGTCTCCCGTCGTCCTGGTGCGTAAGAAAGACGGATCTATCCGATTTTGCGTGGACTATCGTCGTTTGAATAAGATAACCCGCAAGGACGTCTATCCTTTGCCGCGCATTGATGACGCCATTGACACCCTTCAAGGAGCGGAATTGTTCTCGTCGCTAGATTTGCGGTCTGGCTACTGGCAGGTCCCAATGGCAGAAGCCGATCGCCAAAAAACGACATTTATTACACCAGACGGACTATATGAATTTAACGTCATGCCCTTTGGGCTTTGTAACGCGCCTGCCACGTTTGAACGTCTTATGGATAATACGCTACGTGGCCTCAAACGGAATATGTGCCTCTGTTACCTCGATGATGTCGTGGTTTTCTCCCATGACTTTCCTACGCAGCTCCTTCGCCTCAGGCACGTTTTGAGTTGTCTGACCAACGCTGGTCTGCAGCTTAACCTGAAAAAATGCCGCTTCGCTGCACGCGAGCTCGTCATTTTAGGCCACATCGTGTCCAAGCACGGCGTATTACCAGACCCAGCAAAACTTCGAGCAGTCGCAGAATTTCCCAAGCTGACGACCATGAAAGAACTTCGCAGTTTTGTAGGCCTATGCTCCTATTTCCGGCGCTTTGTTCGCAATTTTGCATCTATCATGTCACCGTTAACCCAGCTTCTTCGCGGTGACGTGAACCTCACCTCCTGGTCCCCTGCGTGTGCGTTGCCTTCACTACTCTGCGCCGTCTGCTCATTTCCCCACCTATTATTCGCCACTTCGACCCGACGGCTCCTACCGAAGTGCACACCGACGCCAGCGGCGTCGGGCTAGGCGCGGTCCTCGCTCAACGAAAGCCCGGCTATTCAGAATACGTTGTGGCCTACGCTAGCCGCACTCTGACGAAAGCCGAAACTAATTACAGCATGACAGAAAAAGTTCCGGCCGTACTTATACGGCCGCCCGTTCGATCTAGTAACTGATCACCACGCGCTTTGCTGGCTCTCCACGTTGAAAGACCCTTCTGGCCGCCTTACGCGATGGGCACTTCGCATCCAGGAGTACGAGATTCGCGTCGTATAACGCTGCGGACGCAAACACTCTGACGCTGATGCCCTGTCCCGCTCACCTTTACCACCAGATCAGACGTGCGGGAAACACTTGCCTCCAGACCTTGTCATCGCTAAATCTCGACTCGATCACCACCGAACAACGTCGTGACCCGTGGATCGCCTCTCTTATCGAATATTTATCTGGCACGGCCCACCTTCCAGTATCTCGATCCCTCCGACGTCAAGCTTTCCATTTCGCCATACGCGATCAACTTCCTCATCTACGCAACTACGCACCCGATTGCCGCCGGTGGTTGCTGGTCATTCCACGCACTTTACGATCGCAAGTATGCGCCTCCCTTCACGACGATCCGCAATGTGGCCACGCCGGAGTGTTCAAAACATATGAACGCCTTCGCCATCGCTATTACTGGCGCGGCATGTACAATTTTGTACGTAATTTTGTGCAGTGCTGTCCTGACTGCCAGCGACGTAAATCAACACTGCCACGTGCGACTGGCGCATTGCAGCCACTTCCATGCCCTGCCAAGCCATTTGATTGCGTCGGCGTTGACCTCTACGGTCCCCTTCCTTTGACACCAGATGGTAATCGGTGGATTATAGTGGCGGTTGACCACCTGACACGCTACGCCGAAACAGCCGCTTTGCCGAGCGCTACAGCTCAGGATGTCGCCTCTTTCTTTTTGCAACGCTTTATCCTTCGACATGGTGCACCTCGAGAGCTCCTTAGTGACAGAGGCCGCGCTTTCCTTTCCGAGGTCGTCGAAACTCTGCTTTCGGAATGCCACGTCATTCATCGGAAAACGGCAGCATACCACCCGCAGACTAACGGACTAGCGGAACGGTTCAACCGCACGCTAGGTGATATGCTCTCAATGTACGTGGCATCTGATCATAGCAACTAGGACCGTGTTCTCCCATACGTCACGTTTGCATATAACACCGCAATACAAACCACCACGGGATTCTCACCTTTCTTTCTTCTTTACGGACGTGGGCCTTCCCATACAATTGATACCCTACTTCCTTACCGTCCTGATGCTTCCGAGTGTCCACCTATCTCCGATGTTGCTAGACAAGCCGAAGAGTGCCGCCAGCTCGCCCGCGCGTTCACCTCGGAAGAGCAACAACGCCAGAAAGAAACCCGTAGCACCTCTCTTCCGGATACCAGCTATGCCCCAGGGTCTCTTGTGTGGCTTGCCATCCCATACCAAACACCGGGACTCTCCTCGAAACTTGTCCCCCGGTACGAGGGGCCTTACACAGTTTTGGAGAAAACTTCTCCGGTTAATTTCCTAATTGAACCAGTTTCCCGATCGGACGACATGCGCCGGCGTGCACGTGACATCGTCCATGTTTCTCGACTGAAACCGTACCATGAGCCTTTGCCTGAAACTTCTTAAGTCGCCAGGATGGCTCCTTTTTCAGCGGGGGCGATTGTGAAGAAGAAGATGTGCCTGCAGGGAGCAGCATCGCCAACGCCTGGCTCTCTCGGCTCGTGCTTCGGTCCGTTGCTGTGCCGATCGCTGGACGCTTCTTCACGCTGTCTCGTCGCTGTCTTTAACGGCTAATAAACCCCCTCACAATATATATATATATATATATATATATATATTGGGGGTAGTGTGTGTAAAAAAATAATAATGAATAATAGTACTCTTGTTATAAATTATAATAATATTGTTCTTCTTGTTACTATTGTTTTCTTTCCGTCCAACACTACATAGACAAAAACATGCAAACAATCCCTAATATATAACAACCCGAAAACATCGCTTTATTACAGCGTGCTATATTGCAGCCACTGCTAACATTTGGATTCCTCCTGATTTTCCCCTTGGTGTTTTCGCACTGTAAGTATATGGCAAATGACTATAATGTTCTTAAACATTTTGTCAAGAAAACATTTTCAATTCAGAAGATGCGTTTCAGAATTTTTTTATTTGTAACCAGCTGCGTCTCATCACCATCAAGATTATATTTTGCCCCTAATTTTTGTTGTTCGTGGTGGCAAAAGCTACTTCAAAAAAGAACGTAGGAAAGAACGAAGGCCAAACCGCTGTATTTTACATTGATTTCTCTTGTACTAGTGTCGCAATCGTCATCATCAACCCAAACTAATACGTCCAAATAAGAGCAATTTTAAGTGCTCTTTAGGTCTACCGTGGCACAAGTCTCCCTCCCAATGATTTCCTATCCAACTTACTTTGTGTGACCTAATTTCATATTAACTCAGTTAACTTCTAAATCCCTCAACTTCACACAACGGTTCGCTTGCCTCAATGATGTTTCATATCTCTTGATAACCATTATGATGTTCCAACGGTCTTCCTATTCTCTGTTCTGTTGTTTACATAGCAGCCCCGTTTGAAGTTTGAAATTTATCATTTCTTCGACTTTACAGAAAGAGGAGTAAGAGCTAAATGGCTTGTGGTCTGACAGAGGCTCTTAGGTCTATTTATTCCGCTTCGTATAGAGTAGAATATCCGCTGCCCGTATTACACGCAATCCAACTTTTGCTCGTCGCTATTTTCGTCCCTCGACGACAGACCGCTGCTCCAATGCGCATGCGCCAACTCTCCCCTCTCTCCTCGCATGAGTGGGAGGAGGTGGTAGGACCCTCTTCTTGCGCACTCTCTTTTGCAACGGTGCTATAGACGCCAAGATTGGCGCCAGTTGTAGAAGCTTCGGTAACAGAGGCTGGGACAGCAGCGCAAGTAGCACCGCTGAGCGAAAGTTGAGAGCTATCTAAGCCAAACCTAAACAAACGGAGATGCAAAGACTCCTAACTCCGAGCTGGCGAAGTCGAAGCGCCACGGAAACGCTATGCTGAGAACCCCGACACGGCAAGGCAACGCGCAGCCAAAACGCCACCTAAGCGAGAAGCCGCAAATCTTCAAGCGACTAGGCAATGGGAGTCTGCAGCTGTGACATTGGAGCGTTCGAAACAACTCCAACGACTGGAAACACACAAATGGGAGAGGGATAACATAAGCGGTACACAATATGTACCCTACTGCCCCGACACATATAAAACACACAAGGAACATACAAATGGAAACAACAAATTGGAACACTAGTAAACACGAGCGCTGCTTCACATCCTGACATGGTTCGGCTTAGTAGGAAATGGTGCCCCTTTTTAAGGGCGAAGCTCCTTGGGGGGCATGTAGTACCTCCTCCGTATGTATGTAGTAGTACGTAGCTAGCGGTGGCACCACTCGCTCGCTGGATTCTATGCTGATCGGTTGTGCGCTCGCAATCGCCAACGTCAGCGTAGCTCTCGCTGACTGGGCTCGTCCTCCGTCATCTCCTAACGTCAACTTCCGACGACAGTGTAGCTCTGATCGACTGGACTTGCTCTACGCCATCTCCTGATGCCAACAAGAGCTCTCACAAGTCGTGCCCCGTCCTCGGACTTTTGTGACCGAGTTCCCATCTTTCCTTCCTCTTCTATCCCCTCGATATGTCGTCGCTCTCACGCTTTCACGCTTACTTCATCTCTCTTTCTTTCTCTCTACACCTTTATTCATATCCTTTTGATCCCTTTTCACCCCCATCCCCTGTGAGCTACTGTTGAGGTGTTGTTCTCTCAAGTAGATAGTTACGGGACTCACTTTTCTTTTCTTTTTCTTCTCACAGCATAACCACTTCCCCCAGTGGTGGCACATACCTGCTCTAAAGCTGGCATGCCCCACAGAAAATGCGAGATGGGAGATGGCAGTACTTGGAGCGTTCACTAGATGGACGCATGAACGAACGCATTGACAGACGGACAGACTAGCAGACGGTCAAACGGATGGATGGACGCGCGGACGTACCGACGCACAAACGGACAGATGGATGGACGAACTGTTGAATGGATGCAAGGACAGACTGATGGACTAATGGATGGACGCATGGATGATCGCGTAGACGTACGGAAACAAGAACGAACGGAGGGACGAATAGAAGCATAGACGGGCTGACAATGTTCTGTGATTTTTTCGTTGCTTCACCAATACTGTCATCATTTTCTCATAACTGCTCTCATGATCAAGGGCTCTCATGATCAGTCCCTCCACTTGGAGTACACCAAGATATATAGGTGAGTGTAAGACGGTTTGAAAAATACGACTCACTGGTCGCTTTATAAATAATGTCCCAATCTAGACAACTACATCAGCAAACAAGTTCAAAAAATCCAAGCACATGCACGGATTTTAAGTGGGGAAAAGCGCAGGAGAGTTTTATCGCTAAACCGTGAACAATCCACAAATTAGTATTGCCCACTACATCATCAAAGACGTGACAAACACTTTATATAATTGTTCAAGAAATTTCATTATTCTTAAGTGGTATCTGTTCTTTATTTCCGTTTCCGCTTCATTATAACAGCTTCATCATCGTTGAAGTGGTGGTTCGGTGATGGGGAATAGCGCGATGTTTGCAAGGACGAAGTAGTGGGCAGTTTGGAATGGTGGAACTATAGGTGGCCACGTACATACATACAAGCTGAAGACAGACCCACGCCTTAAGGAGCTTCGCCCCTAAAAGAGTGGCACATACTCGGTGGCAGGTACGTGCCACTAGTTTCCGGGTACTTGCCACAGGTGATGGACATTTTCTATATACCTAGGAATGGCGAGAGTACACATGGGTAACTTTAACGCTTGACCATTAAGAAAAAAGCTGCCATAGGCGACGCTGACGGGTTGAATGCAAACAATAAATATCAATGTCTCAGCAGGAAATGAAACCTCGAATTCTTCGAGGAAATAAATTATTCTATCACAGACCCACGCCACGTCACCGGTATACTTTATAAATAGGCCTTAATGTTTTTTTTCTAAAGTCAATTGTGGTTGAAATACTCGCTATTGCCCCGCCGCGGTGGTCTATTGGCTAAGGTACTCGGCTACTGACCCGCAGGTCGCGGGTTCGAATCCCAGCTGTGGCGGCTTCATTTCCGATGGAGACGGAAATGTTGTAGGCCCGTGTGCTCAGATTTGGGTGCACGTTATAGAACCCCAGGTGGTCGAAATTTCCGGAGCCCTCCGCTACGGCGTCTCTCATAATCTTTTGGTGGTTTTGGGACGTTAAACCCCACATATCAATCAATACTCTCTATTCAATTTTAAAAACATTATATACGTGTGTCCATCACACAACTATCATGTTGGGTTAAGGAGAACTTTAGTTAGGCGCCATTCACTGAAGTTATCTTTTTAGCGGTGTGGAGGGCTATCATCTTAGTGCGCACCAGCGCTTCATACCAGCTTACCGATTATGATGTTTCTAATACGCATGCTGGTGCCAGCATCATTACGCAACTGTAAACAACTGCTAATATAATACACGTGCAGCTCTTCAACGGAACTGTGCGCGTGGATTTTCCCATATATTCACAACGTCTCGCTCGGGAAAAAAACACATCACAGCATATCCATGGAGTGAATGCTGATGAGTGAGGTGAAGCGTCCGTCAGCCCGTCCATCCTTCCGTCCATCCGTTTGTTCTTGCTTCCGTCCGGCCACGCGACCACCCCTGAGTCCATTCATGCATCCATCCGTGAGTCCGTTCATCCATCTGTCTGTCTGTCTGTCTGTTCGTGTGTCTAGCCGTCCGTACGACCACGCATCTATCCATTCGTCCGTCCATCGGCTAGTTTGTCTCCATCCGTCCGTGTGTCCATCTAGCGAACACTCCAAGTACCACCATCTCCCATCTCGCATCCCCTGTGGCACATGTGCCGCCAGTGGCTACGGACTACTACATACATACAAGGGATGGACAGACCTACGCCTTAAAGAGCTTCACCTCTATAATTCAGGGGCACTAAAGCTTCCCCTTTAGGAGTTGAACGCGATAGCAGCATTCTGTTCCTAGTGCGTACTTCAGACACAAAGTGCATGAAATATTTTGGAATTTGCTATGCACCCACTACGTGTCTAGGCGCAGTAGCGGATGTGCCTTTTGTAGCGGTGTACCGGCTTTCAAACATGAACCATTAAGATTATCACATAATCTGACACCCGTTAGAAAAGGACGCTTGACCATGCATTATTACCGCAATGCTTCATGTTTCATTCTGCAGCATGTATACAGGACGTGTATGTTTCGGAAGCATGACAGCTATTTTCACTACATTTCCAAGCAGATGAACGTCTTTTCACTGTTTTTATAAGCAGAGGTGCGAACGTGTGGATTGTCCGCTTGCCACGCAAACCTCCACAACCCTGGTTCGCTCCTCACTCGGCTCCAGGGTTTTTATCAATAATTTGTTCTATTTGCATCGTCCTCAAATTTTCGCTTACTCATAAGATGATGATTTTTCACTCACAACCAACCTTGCCGAAACTCACACCGACACCAGAATTTTCGCTATACGAGCTCTTTACGCTATCGCGTTAAAAAATGAAAACACACACACATTCAACTTCCACCCGCATGTTTCGCATACCATCAATTCTCAAGGTACGTGGAGCTGCCAAGTTTTTTTCTTAATTTTCCACTGCAGGCCCCGTGATCTTTCACTTTAAACCAACTTGCTTTCTTTTTCTCCATGTGTATGACTCTCATGCCAGAATTAACCGGTCAGAGGCGTTGTTTATTTTTTGTTGTAAACACGGTGGCTGATTTCCTGACATTTTGACGCATGCGTTCGAGCCAATGTTTGCCGATAAGTAAAACAATTTCAAACGTCAAGCATTTACGTGATAGTATATGTAATTGTCTTAGGAATAAATGAAATACAATGCCTTGCTTCAATTGCCAACTTACCATTGCGCGTATTTTGAGCATAAATTTTTGTTCATCATAATATATTAGTCAGAATTTGTAGGTGTAGGTTATATTCCCAAATAATTTTTCGCAACTGGTTACTACCGCTTATGAAGTGCACTGACATCTCAAAAGTTTTGGTCACTGACACAATTTGCGATAACTTGAACAATTGCTAACAATTCAGAAAAAACGCTTAATGAATTATGGAGAAAAAAAACTCCTCGTGTGACGGTTTCTGCTGCAGTAGTTTTATAAATTGTTTTTCTGGAGAAGCAAGGTAGCTGTGGAGCTGTGGAGAGCACATGAATTTACTCTCGCACAACAGCAGTTATACCGTTGTTATACTGCAGTTATACCGTTATACAATGTTATACTGTTATACCGTTATACCGTGTTACACTGTTATACCATTATACCGTGTTATACAACAGCAGGTATACCGGTGTTATACAGCATTTATACCGTTTCCTTTTCTGATTACTCTCTTGTAAAATGAAATATCGGGTCAAAAAAAGAAAGGAACGCCTTTTCTTGGGACCAGTGGAAAATGAACCTGACCTCTTGAGGAATGAGTTCTTTAGCGCATCAGTTATAAAAGAAATAATGATATTTACATAGAGCTTATTGGTGAAATAGGAGAAGAATGGGAACTACTCAAGCAGCGAATCAAAAGAAAGTAATAGCGATATTCAGCGTCTTATTTTTCAAATCAAAAAAGAAGGATAAAGAGCTTAGATGAACGCTTGAGAGAATAACTGGTCTTAATTGTGAAAAACCTGAAGTATATGGTGACGATTTGCGGACTATCAAACAAAGGATAGAAGTATATGCACCTGACAGTGGATCAGAGGGCGCCACGAAGCTCTTTGGGCGGCCTCAGCATTGTTTGTTCCGACCGCCAGGGATACTAAGTAAATGAAACGCTCGCTCAACACATTGACACGATGAAGTGTCAGTGCCATTTTTGGCACATTTTCAAAGAACGCTTCCTGGGCGCTTACATAATCAGCTGTGACCTCCTTGCTCACAACTAAAAAAGAAAATGATATGCATGCTCAAGTTCGGTTTTGCTGCGCCTACTCGCTAGGCTGTGTGTTCTGGCGCTACCATCAGATCTCTTAAACTGCACTGCCGGTTGCCTATATGAAAAGGAACGCTATCGCGGGGTGCGAGTATGAGTCAGAGCAACATCAATGACTGCGAATGATCGCCCGATGAAGCGAGCGCTTGGATTAGAGAAGGGTCATGCCAGGCGAAATCATATAGATGCCATTGAAGTCAACGGTATCGAAGTTTCAAACAATAGGAGCATTAGTGGAGCGTTTGGCAAACACTAGGAAGCACTCTTTGCTGCAACGCCCATTGATTCAGATGCATTTAAGCAAGAGTTTCTTTGCAGAATGCCGAAGTTGTCAAATGACACCAAACAGCTTTAGAGCTACTTATATCGCCAACGGAAGTATAAAGTGCTATAGAGAAAATGAATCCTGGTAAATCTTCCGGACTGGACGGGCTTTGTGCTTCGTTTTATAAGGAGTTTAAAAATGAATTATCCCAAGTACTCGCAGATGTCTTCAATCAGGCTTATAAACTTATTGGACATTCCTAGGTCCTTTAGTGAAGCACATACACTTTTGATACCTAAGACAGAACACTCAGAGAAGTTAAAATAAGTTTCTTCGTATAAACCTATATCACTAACTAATTCTGATTACAAAAATTTGATTTACTGATATGCGGGGTTTAACGTCCCGAAACCACCATGTCATTATTAGAGACGCTATAGTGGAGGGCTCCGGTAATTTCGAGCACCTGGGGTTCTTTAACGTGCACCCAAGTTTAAGCACACGGGCCTACATTTCCGCCTCCATCGGAAATACGGCCACCGCAGCCGGGATTCGATTACGCGACCTGCGGGCCAGCAGCCGAATACTTTAGCCACTAGAACACCACGGCAGGGCGATTACAAAAGTTTAATGAAAGTACTAGCACGGTGACTTCAAAGGGTAATCAAAAAACTTGGTAGGGCTTCACCAAACATGCGGAATCATAGGACGCTTCATTGTGACCAATATACAGAAGATGCGCTGCATGCTCGAGTGTATCGCTGCCAATCAAAGAGGGGTAGCACTCTACAGATTCATTTCAATAAGGCTTTTGATTGTGCTTCCCACAACCTTCTACTTGCCACTCTTGACCATGTCAACGTTGGTTCTGTAATTAGAGATGGGGTATCCATGGCATACCGGATCAGCACGACCCATCTGGTAATCAACAAGGCGCGAGGAGATACAATAAAATCAAGCGTTTTGTCCATCAGGGCTGCCTGCTAGGTGCCCTACTTTTCTGCTTATATATAAAATCGTGGCGCTTAGCAATAACTCAAAACAGTTGCATTCGTGGCTTTAGATTACACGAATTTAAAGTTAAAATTTTGGCGTATGCCGACGATGTGGCTGTTTGTTGTATCGATCAAGATATTGTTATTACTACCATCAGTGTAGTTAAAAGGTTCAGCAATGCAACTGGCAGTCTGGTAAACTGGGGAAAGTGTCTGGGTTTCTGGCATGGAGAGTGGTCGTCAAGACCAGACTATTTTGTCAATGTTAAATGGGTGACCACTCCTGTCAAGTACGTTGGGGTGCCAGTGGAATATCATAAAGATAATGAAAACTACTGGCAAGAACAAGCGATCGAAATGCAGGACGAAAGCCAATAGATGAAACAGTAATCATCTGTCAGTGTTTTCGATGTCGACTGTCTGTAATCTTTTCTTTGCCTGAAAACTTTGATATGTGATGCAAGTATTGTGTTGTTCAAGGGCAAGCATACAGAAGCTCTATCGCATCTTCGCAGTGTTTGTGAGGGCCTCGAACTGGAATAGATGCAATTGAAATAATCTGTTTCGAAAAGTTAATCACGGAGGGCAGAAGTGTGCTGACGTACTACGGACTGTTGACTGATATGTGGGGTTTAACGTCCCAAAACCACCATATGATTATGAGAGAGGCCATAGTGAAGGGATGTGGGACTTTCGACCACATTGGGTTCTTTATCGTGTGCTCAGAATTGGGCACACAGGCCTAAAACATTTTAGTCTCCATAGCGAATGCAGCCACCGCCGCCGGGGTTCGATCCCGCGACCTGCGGGTCACCAGCCGAGTACCTTAGCGGCTATACCACCACGGGAGGCGCTTAAAAACTGATTGCCGCAAAAACTTAGTAGAATTTTTCAACAACGTGAGTACAGTAAAAAAAGCGCTGGTGAAGTTTGAACGCGTGAGCGTTGAAAAGCTCGTGTCGCAGAAATTACGGCGTCGGCATCGTTGTCAGAGTTGCGATCGTTGGTTGTGAACGAGAAATATAGGCATCTTTGCGTCAATGAAAAATTTAAAAATATGCAAATAAATAAACTGTAAAAAATTGCGTCTGAGTGGGGATATAACCATGGTCACCTGGCTAGCAAGCGAGTCTATCATCATACAGTTACGCCGCTGCTTGTGAATACAGTGGAAAGAACTTCATGTGCTTCAAAATGCAGTGAAAGTAAGTCTTACGCTTTACAAACCCATTCGTCCTGTATACAAGCTTCATGACACAAGAAAAAATATTGCCATAATGATGCATGGTGCAAGTAAACATTGCCATCGAGTGTCAGAGCATGAGATTTTCGTTTCGGCTTCATTGTTCAAAGCCAGTCAACCACTACAAAAGGCACACACGGTACTGCATCTTTAAGGTGAAATAGTTGGAAAAGATTTCATACGGTAAGTGTAAGAAGTGCGCACTAAGAACAGAATATCTTCATCGCGTTCAACACTTGAACAATAAGCTTAAGCCCCCCCCCCTGACTTTGTTCACTTTTTTAACCTAAAAAATGTGTCGCTTTCAGATGACTATCAATGCCAGCATGAGTGCCCAAGTGGTGAGCAAAAGGGCATTTTTTTCAACAACAGCGGCGACCAACACTGCCTCTGCGGTAAGCTCAATGTCAACCTAAACATCAAGTTTAGCTAAAGCCAAGCATCAATGTGGTTTGATGTGTGGATGTTGAACCGTTTTTTCACACATGGACGTGGCTGAAACGCATTGGAAGAAAAAATCTGTTTTTTCTTAGCAACTAAGTCATATTAGAGGGAGATATGACAAAAGCACAAACTTGAATTATGTTACGTGGTAGAAAAGTAGTTCGCGAATGATATTGCTACGATACTGAGGATGCGCGTGGAAGAAGAGGAGAACGAGGTTGGCACGAGCGGTGATCGGCCAGATCCCTGAACTCTCGCATTGATCATCTCCTGTAAATAAAGGCATCCATCGCACCGTAACAAGATTGGTAGAAGGTGCGGGGTGCAGCGGAGCGATCCAAGGCCAACGATCACGGAAGCGCTACCTCAAGAACTACGCCGAAGCCGCCGACTGGCTGGTCTACCACCGCTCTCTATGGATCCGATTTCTGACGGTGACACCACGCCCTCTTCATCTGGCGCTGCGTGGCCCCGGCACATGGTACCACGAAGCTTCTCAGGGAGGGTCGGAGAAGACGTCGACGAATGGCTGAAACACTTCAACCGTGTGAGTAAATACAACTGTTGGGATGCGGCCTCCCGGTTGTCCAACGTCGGATTGTTTCTTCAAGGGACGGCGTTGGTGTGGTTTGAAAACCACGAAGAAACAATAATGACCTGGGAAGCGTTTGAGAAAGAAATAGCGAGCTGCTTCGGGGACCCATTGATGAAGAAGAAGTGCGCTGAGCAAACTTTGATGCAGCGTGCTCAAGTCCCCGGTGAAACATGCACAACGTACATTGAAGAGATCCTGAAATTTTCGCAAGTCTGTAGACCTACGCATGAAAGAAGATGACAAGGTAGGGCATCTTTTTAAAGGGGTTGCTGAGGATGTCTACAATTTCCTCATCGGCAAGGACACCTTGGCGTCTGTAGCGGACGTAATACAACACTGCCGCACGTTTGAGACACTGAAGGATAGGCGCATCACTCCCAAATTTGGTAGACTTGCCAACGTCACCACCGTTGCAAGTGTCGACGTCCCTCCAACATCCCCCTGTGATCTTGCCTCAATGATCAGGCAAATCGTACGCGAAGAACTTGGACGACGTGATGCTGTCAACCCGCCGAGAGCACCTGCTATCAACACCTCCCCGCCATACGACGCAATGTGTGCTGCCGTTGATGCCACGCTATATGGTGTGCCCCAATCAAGAGCACCAGCGCCCCCAACTGACAACTTACATCATCGCCGTGGTTTCCAGAACGCCTCCCGCCAACCACCTACAATGGTGTCTTCGTGGGACGATCATGGGCACATGGCGCCTCGTGGAAGGTTTGGCGACGTGCGTGAGGCCCCTGTGTGCTACAACTGCGGTTTCCGTGGACATGTGGCTCGATTCTGTGGTCAAAGGCGTCGCCGCCAGCAACGCTACTACGACGGACCATCACCTTCTTCTCGACAAAACCGCTGGCGCGGTGGTATGCGTTCAATGCGGGACGCGTACGTTGGGGACGGCTTCCAGCAAACGACCCACAGTGATACACATGTAGGACGCAATTTCCATCGGAATTTACGCAACGACTAGCCTTCCTCCGTGCGAAGCTTGACGCCCCCCACAACACGCCGGTTCCATTCCCCACCTCCTGGTCGACGCGTCACCTCCCCGCCTCCGGAAAACTAGGTAGTGCGGCCAATGGAGGTGAGGTCGCCGAACATTTGTCACTACATCCGCTCATGCCTCAACCCGTTTTTATGACTCAAAATAGGGTCCTCGTGCTTATTGATGGACTTCCTACGATGGCTTTGATAGATACTGGAGCAGCTGTTTCGGTGATGAGTCTTAATTTCAAATTGCGGCTAGGACATAAAGTGATGTTTCGCTGGGACAGTTGTGCATCATTTCGTGCAGTGAGCGGGGAGACATTGTGCCCGATCGGTGTGTGTGTTGTTAGTGTGACTTTGGGTGACAAGGTCTTCGAGGCTGAATTCGCCGTCCTGACCAGCTCCACCCATGACATCATCTTGGGCATCAATTTTCTACGCGAGTGCGGGGCTACTGTAGATTGCGGTGCTGGCGAGATTATGCTATCGGAATTTACTGACGATCCTAGGTGCTGTCAAGGATCTATCACCGTCATTGAGGATGTTGTCTTGCCGCCCAACTCAATGAAGACCGTACGCGTTGACGCCTCTGCCTCGGACACCGGAAAGTTTGATGTTTTTGTGGAGCCCATTCCTCTTAATTGCGCCAAGAAAAATGTGCTCATTCCACATTGTGTTCTGTCGATCAGTGATAGGCAATCGGCCTTATGGGTGTCGAACTATTCAAATGAATCTGTTATGCTACCCGGCGGAATGCGACTCGCCCGCTTCGAACAAATGCGACCAGTTTCATTGCATCTTTAAGTGACGAGAGAGTAGATCGTATTTGTGCAACGTACCATACAGAAGCCAACTTTCTGAGTATGGTAAACAAGTCGCTCTCATCAGAAAAACGTCAAGCTTTGGTCGAAGTCCTTGCGAAGCACGCTACTATATTTGACTTTGCGCAGAAAGAAGAGCAAGTAAGTGTACCCGAGTGGCGTACTCGCCATGGGATTGACACAGGATCTGCTCACCCTATCCTGCAGAAACCATACCGTGTCTTATCTGCGGAACGCAAGGTCATTACTCAACAGGTAGAAGAGATGTTAAAGAAAAGGGTTATTCAAGAGTCGTGTAGTCCTTGGGCTGCCCCTGTGATTCTTGTTCGAAAGAAGGATGGTACATGGCGATTCTGCGTGGATTACAGACGGCTCAACTCTGTTACTAAAAAGGATGTCTACCCGCTTCCCAGGATTGATGATGTCATCGATTGTTTACATTCGGCATCGTACTTCTCATCCGTGGATTTGAGATCTGGTTATTGACAAATACCCATGCACCCGATTGACAAAAAGAAAACAACGGCCTTCATAACCCCAGATGGTCTATTTGAATTCAATGTAATGCCGTTTGGCCTATGCAACGCTCCAGCCACGTTTGAGCGCTTCATGGACTCTGTGTTACGTGGACTAAAGTGGGAAGTTTGTCTTTGCTACCTGGATGACATTATAATATTTGGCCGTACATTCGATGAACACAACCATCGTCTAGACATTGTTCTCACCTGCCTTGAGAGAGCTAAGCTCACCCTGAACTCTAAGAAGTGTCACTTTGGCAGCCGTGAGACTCTCGTTCTCGGTCACCTGGTGGACAAGCATGGCGTTCGACTCGACCCCCAGAAAGTCGCAGCAGTCAGCAGCTTCAAACAACCTCAGTCGGTACGAGAGTTGCGAAGCTTTTTGGGCCTATGCTCGTACTTCCGTCGCTTCGTGCCCAGGTTCGCCGACCTCGCTTATCCTTTGACGTCCCTACTCAACAAGAACGCACCTCAGCGGAATGCGAGTCGTCTTTTTCGCAACTCAAGTTTGCTCTTACGTCAGGGCCCGTACTTCGCCACTATGACCCATCTGCTGCCACAGAAGTTCATACCGACGCCAGTGGTGTAGGTATTGGCGCCGTCTTGGTACAACGCCATGGAGCTGCTGAACACGTCGTTGCCTATGCCAGTCGCTGTTTAAGTAAGCCGGAGCGAAACTATACTGTCACATAGCAGGAATGTCTCGCGGTCATATTCGCCGTGTACAAGTTTCGCCCTTATATCTATGGACGCCGGTTCTCGATTGTCACGGACCACCATTCTTTTTGTTGGCTCACTGGACTACGGGACCCATCTGGTCGTCTTGCTCGTTGGGCATTACGATTGCAAGAACACGACTTTGAAGTCTGCTACAAGAGCGGTCGTCGTCATGCCGACGCTGATTGCCTTTCACGACTTCCCCTTCCGACAACCGAGTGTGACGCTGACAACTTTGATGAATATTTGGCTGTAGTGGATACTCCGTTCCCCGACCTAACAACTTTTCGAGCAGAGCAACGCAATGACAACAGTCTCGCTTCTTTCTTTATTTCCGGAACGAACGGTCAACGTGGTTTCGTCGTAAAGGATGGCGTTCTTTACAAAAAGAATTATTCCGGCGTAGGCCCTCGCCTACTTCTAGTTGTGCCTCCAAGTCTTCGACAACACGTACTTCGAGCAATGCACGACGACCCAACATCTGGCCATATGGGTTTTTCTAGGACATTTTATCGCACGCAAGAACGCTTCTTCTGGCCGAAGATGCGTAAAAGTGTGACTGCATACGTTGCGAGCTGTGAGCAATGTCAACGCCACAAGCGTCCTACAACTCTGCCAGCCGGACTACTTCATCCCATAGCACCCCCGAGTTCACCATTTGACGTCGTAGGTGTCGACCTGCCCGGCCCTTTTCCGCGATCAACGAACGGCAACCGATGGATTATTGTGGGCGTTGACCACCTCACACGTTACGCCGAAACTGCGGCGATTCCTGCGGCAACAGCCACTCAAGTTTCACAGTTCATGCTGTCACACGTTATATTACGCCATGGATCCCCCCGTGTCATCATCAGTGATCGCGGGCGGCAATTTGTTGCCGATGTAGTTGAAGACCTCCTTCGTCTTGCTTCGTGCCATTTTTGTCACACTACCCCGTATCACCCGCAGGCTAATGATTTGACGGAACGAACAAATAGAACTCTCGTCAACATGATTTCCATGTATGTTGATTCTGGACACAAAACATGGGACGCGATTTTGCCATTTATAACTTTCGCCTACAACACTGCACAGCACGAAACAACGAGATACAGTCCATTTTATCTGCTCTGCGCACGCCAACCCCGCACAGCTCTTGACACTATTCTTCCTTTTTCCGAGACTGATCAACCTACTCTCGCCGAAACCATTTGCCGCGCAGAAGAGGCCCGGCGCATCGCCTATCTTCGAACTTTCGTCTCACAGAAACGCTCTAAAAACCGTTACGACAGAAGTCACCGGCACGTATGGTTTCAGAAAGGGAATTTCGTGTGGCTTTGGACGCTGCTTCGCAAGCGCGGCCTCTGCCAAAAGTTTCTGGCCAACTACACCAGTCCGTTGTCTTGGAACGTCTAAGCGATGTCACGTACGTGATATCTCAGCTGTTGTCAACTGGCCGCCGCTCAAGCAAGACCAACATCGTTCATGTTGCCCGTTTTAAAACGCAACGAAGCCCAACTCGCCCGATGGGCATCGTCTGCAAAGGGAGAATTGCTACGATACTGAGGATGCGCGTGGAAGAAGAGGAGAACGAGGTTGGCACGAGCGGTGATCGGCCAGATCCCTGGACTCTCGCTTTGATAATCTCCTGTAAATAAAGGCATCCATCGCACCGTAACAATATGCTTAAAACGTGCTGGTGAAATTTCTGCTGTGGTTTATAACGCAAGGCACAAATAACGAATGAAAAGGTGTGAACAGAGACGCCTCAGATAAATAAAATGAATGACTTCCACCTGAAGTTTCAATGCACTTGATTTTCTTTTGAGACGTTGCTAAGATGTTATCGCTCCCCCATCACTTCAAATATTTTACTTGTGCACTATGAAATAGCCGGAGCGTTTACCAATGCACGGGCAGAAAAGTAACTTGTTTGTATGAATTATACCGAGGCTTCCACGACCGAGCAAAGGTTTGTGATGACAATAGGTTGCGACATCATTTTTTTTTAATTGCGAATGCGTTTCTTTGTCAGGATTTGTCAGGCATCGGTGGCGGCGCTGCGCGCTGGCAGGTATTATCTCTCCGCCTTACTCTCTCTCTCCCATAATAACAGCGGCGGACGCGCACGCTTATTCTTGCCACTAGCAAGTGCAGCATGTGGTGCGATATAGTGTAGAAGAGGGTAGGCGCAGTGCTTCACCGCTTCTTTCTTCGCCGTTCGATCTGTCTCCTCCCTGCGCCGCACTCTCCCGTTAAATCGCGCCTCACTCTCGACCACTCGCTGGCTGGGCACCTTTTACGAATATCCCGAAATGTGTGCTCGAGACCCCGCTGTTAAACACCAACCCAGAACCAAGAACGCTGGCGCCTCACTCTCACGTCCGCTCGCTACTCACTCTCGATCGTTCGCTGGCTGGGCCTCTCTCAAGGCGATGGAAGAAGTTGGTGAAGGCGAATGTCTGACGGCAACGGTGCCTTCTCTCGGCGCAAGAAATACCTTCGCATTTCTTCAGAGTTCATTTCAGGGAAGTGAGGGCAATTTTTGTAACCTGTTTGCTTTATCGCTACCAAAGCCACTTGTTCTGGTGCCTAATCATGGAATGGTGATTCTTCTATCTAGCCCTATGGAGCCTCACATACACCACACATGCTGCAAATATTTAGAGGAGACAGTCAGAATTGTTCGTGCTTGGAATAGTGAATTGATTGGCATGCGTGCACTGCGAAAACATGCGCATCAACTCAAGATCTTCTACTTGTTTCCGCTAAGGTTCCACACTTCTCAACGTTTCACTACTTTACCTTGGAAACCCTAAAGAAAAGAGACTTGGTTAGCAACAACATTTTGGGTAGTCCGGCAGAGCTTTCGCCGACCGGGCCTTAGGTTTACCGCGCAGTGACGTAAAGGCTTTGCCTGATCGCGATCTTGCGCGCCTGATGCATAGTACAGAGCTGGTCGCCGAGGCCTGGGCTGCACTAGGAAACGTCCCACTCTGATGGAAGGATTGCGGATATAGAATAAAGATTATATTCACCCGAACGCAGTGCCGCCAGCTATGTGCCAGCGTGAAAGAAGACGTAGACGTCCGTGTGGCTCGTGCTTGCTGGGTTTCTGGCTGAAGCAGCTTGTTGCGGCTAAAGCTTCATCAGTAATAACAAGTGTTCATGCGCGAACTCGCTCATTGAATTTTGTGGAGCTGCTTCGTAGAGGACCATAAATATCAATCTCGACGTGGTTGAATAGTCTCGCAGGCAGGTTATGGGTTGAAAGGGTCCAGCAGTGCTGTGAGAAGGCGTCTTGCGGTTTTGGCACGTAACACATGACCAAACGTACTGGCTAGTGTGACAATACATGCCACGCCAGTAGTACTTTAGATGAAGGCGAGAGTAAGTCTTGAATACTCTACAATGGGCATACGGGAAGTCATTGTGGAAGGCTGCGCAGATGCCATAGAACAATTGACGGGAGATGACAAGGAGCCACCTACGGCCATCCATAAGGTAACTGCGATGATACAAGAAGCCTTAATGGACAGCAAAGTGTCCTGCTTGATAAAAGAGGGAGCGTGAAGTCGATTCTGACGAACAGTGAGAGAGGACGTCGAGCACATAATTGATTCAGGGATCCTAGCGCTGCTCAGTTGGCATGCTGGTGATGGTCAACGATATCATTGCTCGCTGCAAGAATAATAGTGTACTATAATAAAAATAGTAGTGTTATTAAAATATTATTTTAAAAATAACCATTGTTGCGTTTTAACATGCCACATCCTTGATAAGATTATGAGGACTTAGGAAATTGAAGTTCCTTAGGGAGCACTTTATTTTTAGTACAAGGGCCTCAAGCACTTTCACATCCATCGAAAATGCGGCCATCGTAGCCGGACTTTCATCCCGCGACCTGTGGATAGAGCAAAGAAGTGATGGGTGATGATATACATACTATAATTTTGAGCAATAGTTGTGGTGCGCATGGAAGTATCAGAATAGAGACAATTATTTGATTAACTGCACAATTCAACTTCGACGCTTTTCCATCAGGACGCGCAACGTAGCAATCTTAGTGTCTTCTGAACACTATAAAAATTTAAAATACATGTAAGATTCTGAAAAGCATTCTTGAACGCGTCACTATTTGCCGTGAAAATTTGGAGTCGCGTCAACTGGATAGAGGCCTGGATGACGGGCACGGCGAGCACTCTTCAACGCCCACCGTTGAGCGCCTACATAAGACGCGCTCGCTGAGTGCATGATGCTGTTGTTTGCATTTGCTTTTTGCTTGTATGAAACAACAGATTAATGGCGAAAACAGATATAATATTGCGGGGAAAATGATAAAAAAGCTTTCTTATGCTTCTACCAACAACACCCGCGCTTGATCGTATGAAAAATGAAATACGCTTTTTGTGTTACTGCTAAAGTTGGACTTCATTCTTGCGCTTTGGCTACAGAGAAGTGTGGAAAGCGATACCACCTTTTTGCTCAGACAGTGCAAAATGATTGCCGGATAATCAAGTTGTGATTTTGATCGGCAAAGCACGATACTTGCTTCATTCGGTTAGGCTTTTCACGGGTGATTTAAATAATTACGAGGCATTTGTTAGCACCAAGGTTACTTACATCGAATGCATCTGCGTGTCTGAGGGCAGCGTTTTTCCCCTTGTGCCAAGCACCACGCACTGCGTGCCATGTCAAGTTTCGCAAGTTATATTGAATTTGCTCACCCAAGGATTTCAGTAGAACTGTAGTGTCAGTTTTTGTCACAAACTTGCTTAGTCACTATGGTCACCATAATTGCGTTTCATGTTTTTTCGGCAATAATTTGAGTGCTCATTTCCCCCTAAATCATGCAGGTGAAGTTTAGCTGAAGTTTAGAACGGAAGCCCTAATTGTTGTCAGATCTTGCAACTGTGCAGCATCGAACGCTCGTTCATGAATATTATATGTGAGGTTTAACGTCCCAAACGTACCATATGAGTACGACAGACACCGTAGTTGAGGGTCTTGGAAATTTCGACCACCCGGTGTTTTTAACGCGCACCCGAACTTGAGTATATGGACCTACAGTATTTTCACTTCCATCAAAAAGGCAGCCGCCACAGCTGGGATTCATTCCCGTGACTTTAGGATAAGCAGCCGAGTACCTTAGCTACTAGACCAGGGGTACTAAATGTTGGTTCCGCGGAACCTAAGGGATCCGCAGGATCCTCTTTGGGGTTCCACGAGCCACTGATAAAATTTCCTGGTCCTTCATTGGGCCAATCAACTCACTTAGATGGCTATGCCAAGATGTGATTGATCTAGAGAACCTGAATTATTCTCTCCCGAGCGTCGATAAGCACATCTCAGTGCGTAATAGAAACGTGCGAGCTGCACAGTGACTTCCGCCAGCAGTTCATAGCCTGCAGGAATGTGAAATTGGGTGGCGTGGTGCCTTAAATCTCGGGGGCCTTATATTACCACCTCGCGTATTTAAACAATTTGAAGATAGATGCCACTGGCGCACGCGTGACTTCGGAAGGTTTAAAAATGAAAACAAAAAAGTATTTCATTGAAAACCATAGATAAAAAAAGCTTGCCGGGGTAGGTGAGGGGCCCTCTCGGCATTTAACGTAAGCCGGCAGGAATCCCTGGCACCAACGTGCTTCTGAACTCTTGCAGTAGACCACCACGGCGGGGCTGTAACGCTCGTAAGTATTTCTTTACATAGCAACCGCTTAAATGCGTTTTTGTGTTTAGTTGATCATTCTCGAGAATGAATCTGTAGGTGGATTTGACGAGTGGAACCAGTCATCGCCTTAGGAAGGGGAATGATTTTTATTCGTAAGCGGGTCATGTCACTAGTTGGGCACGCCGTCAAAAACATCCTTTCGGTCGTAGCGTTTGCTTTACTAATGCTGGTATTTCCATAACTTGCAGCTCAAGTTATCATATTTTTTGTGATGCGGCAGACGTTCTCCCTGGCATCTCACAAAATGTAAAGTTGTTGGCTTTTTCATTCCTGGAAACGTCGAAATCTGCACATATGGTCCTACTATAAGGACATCTGAGCGTTTCTGACTTCATTGTATGTGCGGCGATATATTTGATTTTATAATATCTCACGGGATTTTTTATGAGGAATGGATTTGGGAGATGGCTTGGAGAAGGTGCCACCTGATAAAATCAGTTATTATATAAGCAGAGGCGCACATAACTTCCATGAGCAACTGCAACGAAGTTAGTAAGTAGAAATTGTTTGACTATCTTTTGTAATAATTTGGCACATCTATTTTAGTCTCGAACAACAAGCTAGTTGTATTAAAGTTGAACCTCTTAGCATAACTTTAGGAAACCGATTTTTGAGTACGCAGTGAAAACAAGAAACGTCTTGCTGTCTTGCATGAAGATTTTTACAGTGAGTATCCCGCTCAGGTAGCAGTTTGCCTAATCTAGGCTTCGCATAGAAAATCAGTGAGGGCTTTATTGAAATTTTTTCGTGGTGGTGGCCCATTGAATAAGCTATAGCACCCCAGCTAACTTTTTTTTTTCTCTTTCGTGCGTCTATTTCACTCTTCGCTTTTTTGGCCATTTTTATTCGCCACTCTCCGTTTCCTTGGTGAAGGGTAGCAAACCGGATGCTACAATTTGTGGTTAACCTCCCTGACTTTCCCACATTTTATTCTCTCTCTCTCTCCATATATAGATATATATATATATATATATACAGGTATATATATATATATATATATATATATATATATAGCCCCTCCGCGGTGGTGTAGTGGCTAAGGTACTCGGCTGCTGACCCGCAGGTCGCGGGTTTGATTCCCGGCTGCGGCGGCTGCATTTCCGATGGAGGCGGAAATGTCGTAGGCCCGTGTACTCAGATTTGGGTGCACGTTAAAGAACCCCAGGTGGTCAAAATTTCCGGAGTCCTCCACTACGGCGTCTCTCATAATCAAATGGTGGTTTTGGGACGTTAAACCCCACAAATCATTATATATATATATAATAAAACGTGTACTGCTTTATTAACTTTGACTAGTAATCATACCTTCCAACTGCTACCATGAGGAAGATTTTTCTCGTCGAACAGATGTATAACAACCAACATATCGCTAAAAGGCGGGTGCTCATTGGTCGCAAAAAGGAGTGATAATTGGTAACGGAGCAGCGAGTCTCCAGCGTTACGTCACCTCGTCGTGACAGCAGCAACGTCATTGTTTTAGGGACGAATCTCTTTATAGCAGCACCCGTTCGTCCCTCGTACCTGTTGTAGCAGTGTGTAACAAGTACAACATTTTGACCTCCAAGGTGATGCCGGTGAGAGATTTCTTCTGTGCTTTGTTGAACAATAAAAGATTGTGCTCAATGTACTTGCCAATGGTTCCTAAGAAGGAATGAGAGACAGGAGAATTTGGTTTTTAGTTAACGCGCACGCTGCGAATATTTATTGTTCAACAACACACAGAAGACAAGAAAGGGGTGCTACGTTATACGCGCTGGGTGTATCCTCCTAGGTTTTAGAAAGTTTTAGCGAGCGTTAGGCCGCAGTGCCATGAATACAGTGAACTAGTATATACCATGAGCTCGAGGTGGTTAAAGGTGGAAAGTAGACACAAGGCGCAGCCGTAAGAAAGTGTGCGTGTGCCTCCTCTCGTTCAGTCCTTGGAATGTCCGCTGGATGGCGGTGCTTCTATATGAGGAACATATGACGAAAAGATGCCAAAAATGGGCTGTCCAGCAGGCCCACGAAGCGGCCGCCAGGTACTCCCTGTCGGTCCCTACGTGGGAGACGCCCGCTACGCGCTAAGCGCGTCCTGCAGGACCGAAATAAAGTTTTTTCATTCCATTCCATGCGAGATGGTGGTACTTGGAGTGTTGAATAGGTGGACGAACGGACACACAGACAGATGCATGAACGGACGCATGGATGGCTGCACGGACGGATGGACGCATGGACGGACGCAGGAGCGGATGCATGGATGAAAGCAGGGACGGATGCACAGATGAAAGTGCGGACGCACGAACAGACGCATGCACAGACGAGCGGATGGACGTATGGGCGGCCACACAGACGCACGCATGGATGAACGGAAGCAAGAACGAATAGACGGACGGATGCTTCGCCCCACTATCCATCATTCGCTCCATGGATACGCTGTTACTTTTGTCTAGGGGCTAATATTTCGCGTTGGTTTCGTATCTGACAGCACCCAAATTAACTTTCAGGCCAGTTGTCGGTTTTTTAGGGCTTTACGATAATGTCTCAGGGGAACTTTCTGAAATCATCTTAGGCCATGTTGTGGGTATATTTTGGACGAAAAAGATTTCGCCTATATGGACTTACAAGTTGCCAAAGTACTCTTTAAAAGAGATCACATTAATTTAAATGTGATCACATTAAGAGATCACATATGTAAATTTTCGTTCATCTTTGACGTAGTCAGTACTTGTTTCCGTGTATTCTATACTTATAAAGAACACACACATACTTGTTAGTGAAAAGCCATCTGGCTGTAAAAAGATCTTCAATTACTTCTTAAATGTTTACAAATTTTTCCCCAACTGTGAAGAGTGGAGTTGCAGGCAGTTATACCAAGTTGTGAGGTCTCTCTGACGTATGTGATTCCAACGAGCACCCTCCATTCTATATTTGATTAGGAATAGTAAAATTGAAAAAAAGCACGTCAGTGTGTGTCATGCCTTACAGAATCTTCTCCCCCATTTTTGATTTAGTTGGCTGCTGCTACCGGTTCTAACAAACACGGCATGGGCACTTCTGTGCTTTGTGCCTACCAAGCAGTTTCACAGTATTGTGACACAATATGTAATACACATGAAGGATTCAGGCACAGTACTGTGCTGAAATCTGGCAAAGATCTTAAAACAACAATTGATTAATTCATATGGGAGTTTTAACGTCCCGAATTCACCATATAATTATGAGAGACGCCACATTAGAGGGTTCAGGAACTTTCAACCACTTGAGGCTCTTTAACGTGCACCCACATCTGAGCGAACGGGCCTACAGCAATCTAGCGCCCATCAAAAATGCAGCCGCTGCAGCTGGCATTCAATCCCGTGACCTTCGGGTAGGCAGCCGAGTACCTTAGCTACTAGTCAACCATGGTGAGGCTGAAAAACAGCAAACGGTCCATTTTATATCATTTTTTTCTGAAGCATCAGGATAAATATGCGAGACCTATATAGTTTTTATGCCACAAAGATGCGTTTGAACGTTTTTTATCCTCTCTACATTATAAAGATGTGGCAAGTAGACGTCCCTGCACACAAATTTGACTCATCGATTGTATTTATTTTTTTATTTGAGACATACTGCAGCCCTAGGTAAGGGCCCCAGAAGAAGGGGCATATAAAGCACAAAATGTAATAACAAGAGGAAAGCAACATAGTGTGATGTAATAGTGCGCGTTTGAAAAGTGCCCCACGCCATCAGCCTCAACGAAAGATGACGATTAAGATAACGCTTGGTTGCGACACGTGTGGGCGTGAACATTTTCGTCCAATAAGGTCCCTCCACAGAGATTTAGGAGAGCCACGCGAGAAACACAGAGAAGCTAAGCAGACGGGGCCGAGTGGGGACTGAGTGAAAAAGGCGGCCAAGTCGTGGGTGTGGTGGCCAGCAGAGCTCCTGCATCAAGGTCCCAGCGGGCTCCCACCTGGACTCAGAGCTTCTTCTCGTCCACTGACGTGGACCAGGCTGGTTCTGGTCTTCTGGCGTTGGCCAAGAAATGTCTCCGCTTTCGTGTGCGAGCTGCGGCTACCGAATGCCGAAAGGTCACTCACCTCAGGCAGCCCGACGCTTCCTTCCATGACAGTCAACGACGTGAGCATCTCAACCTATTCGCCAGTATTTCTCCTGCTGCACGAGTGCGTCTTCACTGTTACGCCGTCGCATCAGTTGCAAGTCCCGCATTACTGCTGTCATCATTTGCATGAGTGCGTCCATGTCTTGGTAGGATAGCCTCCGCTGCAAGCACCACGTCCCGCTATATTGTGGTAAGGGTTATTTTCCACTGAACAATTATTTCCACGCACTGTTCGCGTCTTCAAGCAATCGTTCTTTCTGTAAATCTTGATCCCTTCTTCTATGCTGTGTTTTTTGTCTGTTGTTTACTATCTTTTGAAAGTTTCGTTAATACATTGTTGAGGATTTGGTGGTAAAAATAGTCTCGTCGGCTCAATTCACGGTGATTGTTACGTCATCGGTTGTTTTTGCTTCACACGAACTTACAAGAGAGCTTGCCCATTAAACAGCCTCGTGACACATGGTAAGCATATAACGAAAAAAGGAAAGCAATACAAATGTATCAGTGCACAGTATACCAATCTGGTAGTTAATTCTGGTAAGCGGTCTCCAAAATATCCTTTTTAGGTGAAGTGGACAGAGAGGTTGCTCCGAGCGCATTATCATCCACATGTGAGACAAACCTTTTGTCGAACGAGACCTACTGAAAGAGGTAATCTAGTAATAAGATAATGTAAACGTTAGTCATGGACATGAACACCACTCTTCACCACCTGTCATTTTAGTGAGTCAAACGGGCAGTATTCATGAAGAGTATTTTCTCTCACTCAATGACAGATTTGCACTCCTAAGGCGAATCATTTCCTTATGAGGATAACGGATACTGCTAAGAAGGGCTTCATTATCGAACCTGTGATATGTAACTACAAAACGCTTCATTTGGGACCTAATTAGTCACTGTCGCCCATACTAATGCGCATGAAAGCGCTTGTCAGGGAATGGGCTAGGGAGCCGAGGAGTTTGTGATGTGAACCAAAAACTGAGAAGCCGCTTCGACAGCTCTCAATAGATAAGGATGATGACGATGATGATGAGGGTGATGATGAAGGTGATCATAATGACTTTTACGTTTTGGTCACACCCATTTCGGGGCATTGCCTAAATAACAGATATTTAGATAGAAGGCTACATATAATATTTGTCTATTTAATGTATTTTAGAAAGGTTTGAAGAAATCATTTTATTTATTTAGCGATTTCACATCAAAACCGTGTTGATTCAATTATAAATCTTTCTGCGGCGGATTTCATACCACTCAACAGGCCACAGCTTCTTATAGGATCTACTTCATTCTTATCCAGCGGCCATGATGATGCACATGGTGGTGATGGTGGTAAACTTTGTATTTTGAAATAAACTAGAGAGTTCCTGTGTCCTGAGGGGCAGTCGCTTGTCTGGGACGCTATTGGAGATCGCCACTGCATGGCCGTGCGCCACCAAGGAAGCTTGCGCATCCAAGGTACTTCTCCCAAGCCTCTTTGGATGCGATGGGAGAATGATGATTGATTGATTTGTGGGGTTTAACATCTCAAAACCACCATATGATTATGAGAGACGCCGTAGTGGAGGGCTCCGGAAATTTCGACCTTCTGGTGTTTTTAACGTGCACGCAAATCGGAGTATATGGGCCTACAACATTTCCGAGATGCAATGGGGGAGGGGCATGTGAAAGGAAGTGGAGTGGCAGGCATCAAGCCACAACGTGAAGGGTGTCGGCTAACATTTGACATTACCGACTATGAAGCGCCGAACTCTTTGAGATATTTCTTTTTCTTAAACTATGACACGTGGGGAGGCCAGTTCGCGTGTCCTACCACGCTGTGGCATCTGCTGAACGATGTGCCCAGTGTTCTCTTATATGCTTTTGTTTCTGCATCACGAATGGGTAATAAAACTACTTTTTCGTGCCGATGTCAAAGATGGCTACCAGTTTTTATAAAGTTAGAAGATTTGCCTAATAGAGCGGATAGTAAAGCTCGTCGGAGTTCAGCGAAACGCTAATGGTAAGTGGCCTACATAAATATTGCGCACTGATTATGGCCGCACAACCATGGCGCGTGGTAGAGTGGCCTAATCCTGGGGTTCGCTAGAACCGTTTTCACTAGGTTGAACAACAGATGGCGTTCCGGCTCAAGCGTGAAGTGCGGCGTGTGGAAAATGCGGTGGTGGCGCATTGGTAAACGTGTATAGCGTTGCGTTGGAGAACTGATCTGGCCAACGACCATTACTTGTGATGTACTGGCAGGTACCATAGAATTCCGAGTTTTGGAATATTCTATCATTCCAGCGACTTTAGGGGGCGCCGTGGTAGGTCAAAATGGTGGACGAGACGGTGATTTCACGAGCGTGTACGTCAGCGTCGCAGAGCATGAAGACACAATCATAGGTTCAAGACTACTGAGAGACCGAACTGCATTGCAGTTTATCACCGTGTGACAGCTTCAGAGCATGACTACATGGCACAGCCTGCGTCGCTTGAATGACTGAGTATGAGGTGTGATTTCCATGCACCCAGTCTATCTACATCTATCACATCGTCCTGTTTTCGGAAAGTCTGGTGCAGCACTTTGAACCTGTCGTTCGTCTCACTCAAACTCATCTAGAACAATAAATCAGAGTGCTGCGTTAAATACATCACCGTATTTACGCCGGAGAAAGCATGGCTTGTAGTATATTTGTTCAAAGCAGTGTGCTGTGGTGACAGGACGTGAAAGATCGAATCCTGGTCAAGTGCTTCGGAATTTTTATAGCGATAGCGAATTATTTACAATTCTTGTTAACTTGTCCCAGAGCCTTCGCAATAAAGCCGTGGATATGTATATGCCTGTACATATATAAAATAACTCTCAGAGAAACATAAATCAACAAAAAGTAGCCGCGTCTCTGTGCGCCGCGCTGCCCTTGTTCTCAAAAGACGTCTTCAGTCTAGAAGAGTTTCATGAGATATAGACACCACCCACTAGTACTTTCGAGAAACAGAAGCTTGTGTTCAACGAAGAGCCACGGATAGGTGGGCGCACGGGATTGTCTTAGCGAAGCGTAGCTGTATTTTTCTGCATTGCATTGCCTTGTCAACGCAGCGTGTGAAATTTTGAGTTTTTTAGCATTACGAATCTGATTTGATTGGTACGAGGAATTGAAGGTCCCAAAACCATCATATCAGTATGAGACAAGCCTTAGTGAAGGGCTCCGGAAATTTTGACCACCTGGAGTTCTTTAAGGTGCACCCAAATCTGAGCACTCGGGCCCTCAGTACTTTCGCCTCTATCTAAAATGCAGCCACCGCAGCCGGGCTTCGATCCCATGGCCTGCGGGTCAGCAGCAGAGTATTTTAGCCACTAGACCATTGCGGTGGGGTAGCATAACGAGTCTACGCATTGCCAGTAAAGGAAGACACCACTGATTACGTCGTGACGTCACGCTTGTGATATGCGTAATATTTGCTTTTTGACTTACAATTACAAGTATGAACGCTGCCACCAGACCAAGATGGTTGGCAGTAGATAAATTGTTTCAAATTTGGCCGGGTGGCAGAATTGTTTCGAGTGACAAAGAGACCAACACTTCTGCGTTGAAGTATCACAGAACCTGCTATAATTTGAATTAAGACCCTTACAAATGCTGAGGTTGTGACCAAGGATTGAAACCAAACCCTACACTCTGTAGCGCAATAGGCCACACAGTCACGCGTCACGCATACGCCAGCGTGATAATTGTGCGCTATTTAAATATATGCAGATCCCATATGAGCTTCAGCATTTTTTTGATCGCACAGCGTTCCTACACTTTCTTACAGTTAGGGACCACCTCTGAGCCGCTTCGCAGTCCATGTCACGTAGAAATTTTAACACAGCTTTTGTCGCCTTCTGTTGCAATGTCTTCTCTCGGGCATTTGAAAGAATAGTGTAAGACAGACATTTGAATGTTGTCGATGCGCGCAAGAATGGACGCCAGTGACTGTCTCTGGATTTCATACAACGGAAAGTTGCACAGGATGTGGTGTGGCGTCTCTTCACAACGACAGGCATTGCAGAGAGGATTGTCGGCCATTTTTATGACAAATGAATAAGATTTTGTAAATGCCACTCCTAGCCAAAAGCAGTGGAGAAGGGTGGCTTCTCTTCGATCGCGCCCAGTGGGCATGCGAAGAGCCATCAAACAGGACAGGTGATGTTGACGATTCGTCTCGTTGATTCATGTGCACCATAGTGAAAACGTGATTTCACGTGCAAGTCGTTGAAGATTACTGTAAGCATCGGTCCACAAAAGTGGTATGGCTTCTTCTCGCGTTCCTTCAAGAGCTACCCGCGCGGCAGTGTCGGCATGTTCGTTCATTATGACACCACAGTGACTTGGCAGCCACTGAAGCATCACATGATGGCCTTTCTCGTGTGAAGTGTGGAGAAGGCAACGACTTTTGAAAACAAGCTGTTCGTACGGCCCGCGACGCAGTTCTTAGAGCACAGATTGCAGGGCAGCCCTTGAGTCGCTGAAAGTCGACCATTGTTGCGGTGGTTCGCGATTGACCAAACAAAGTGCAGCGCGCAAGGCAGCTACTTCTGCTGCCGTAGATGCCACGGAGTGGTCAGTCCTAAAGCTGATGGTAACACCTCTAGCTGGAACTACTGCACCTAACGAACACTGGCCGTTCGTGGAGCTATCGATATATACATGTGCACTGAATGAATATTTTTCGTGCAGAAGAACAGACAGTTGTTTTAGCACGGGTGACGAAAGCTCAGATTTCCTTCGGATGACAGATATTAACCACAATTTTAACGCTATAGCTGCTTTGCAGTTGTGTATACCTAGCGCCTGCTAAAAAAACCCCTTCAGTACCCAAGTATACATGTAGCGTGACATTGGGTACATGATCATAGATGGCACTGCACGATGGTGTCTTGTGGCAATAAGATTTACAATAGTGATGCATTTTAATTAATATTGCTACACCTGCTTCATGTACCTTTTGTCTCTTAGACTGTTTTTGTCACAGAAATTGACATTCGTACTAATGAACGTGCAATAACTCTGCAATTTTTTTTTCTTTTCAGTGGTTGGAGACGCATGTCCCTCTATGGAGAAGTACAAGTGTGCAAGTGACAACGGTCCAAGTTGCAAATCATTCTCAAATCATAGCTGCGTATGCTACTGTAGTAAGTGCTTTGTCGACTATATAAGTACTTCACCTACGCTGACACGCAAAAGCCCAGTTAAAAATTACGCTTGCTTGCAACATAGGTCTTTGTTTTTTTAGTTTGTTAGTTTCAATATTGTCAGTCAGTCAGTCAGTCAATGAAGAACTTTAATAAATGGTCCTGAGGAGTTTAAGCCACAAGGGAGTCTACGAGGGACATTCTAGCAGCCGCTACTGTAGGCGACGCCCGAGCCGGGGCGAGAACATGGTGGCGTTCTACCAATTCTTGTGCCCTCTGGACTGCCTTATGTCGTTTTCTGAAACTGGGGCTCTTAAATGCCTCCTCCCAGTCGGATTCATTGGTGAAAGGTCTTCGACGTAATACGGGACATTGCCAGAGCATGCGTTCGAGGGGACAGTTCACTTCTGAGCAGTGAGCAGTCTGGGCATTGTGAATTTATGTCTGAGTTGTAACGGCTGAGTCGGCCCCGTGATGGGCACGGTCTCGTTTGTTGCATGCGAAAAGCACCCTCTGGCGCGCGTTGGAGCTTTACATGTGGTAAAGGGTATTGGCTGCTTTTGTTTTGGTACTGGGACGTAATTTCATGAACGGTGAGTAAAGGATCATCAAACTTTACGTCTGCGCCCAGCTCTTCGGTGGCTGATTGATCGTCGCGGCGGGTCAGATCTCGCACTCGATCACGAGCCATTTCATTGAGGTTAGGTTGCTGTAGGTAGACGGTTTTGCCCATGTGGCCAGGAAACAGAGAGAGGTCGTGAGAGTCAATGCCTTTGCGTGTTTGTAAAATGTGGGCTGCTTTTCGAGCAATGTTTTTGCTTTTGTAAGCCCGAATGGCGGCGCGAAAGTCTGTGAAGACATGAGTGTGTGAGGGGTCAACCATTGCTAAAGCTATAGCAACCTGCTCGGCTATGGCACTCATTGCTAGCCTAACCGCTGAGCGTAGGGCTCCGTCGCCATCTACTACCGCTAGTGCGAAGGTGGAGAAGTTGTTGGCCTGCGCCGCATCGACGAAGATAGTAGAGATGCGATTCGCAGCGGTACGGTTGAGGATCGCGCGAGCGCGGGTCAGGCTTCTGCCTTTCTTGTGCTGCGGGTGAACAGTTCACGGAAATGGGTTTATCATGTATATAGCGTGGACAGATCCGTGGATGGTTACTGCGCGTTCAAGGTAGGAATGTGGGGACATGCCAGCCTCGCTTAGAAGTAGGCGGCCTGCCTTGAAGGAGGAAAGGCGTATCACTTAGGCCGTCGTCTGGTCTTCGATCACTTCATCGATGTTGTTGTGCATGCCTAGTTGGTCGAGATGAGAAGTACTCGTGTTTTGAGGTAAAACAAGGACTTGTTTAATGTTTTTGCACATGAGTGTATTTTGTTTTATCTTTTCCACTTTCGTCCAGTTGTGAGCAGAGGTGACGTAATTGATGTGGCTCATCAGGAACGCGTGGCATATGTGCAGAAGGTTGGCCTCTCCAAGGCATCGTCTGCGACCCCAAACCCACTGAAAATGTCGGAGCATGTTTTCCGTTTTCGCTGTGATGTGTGTTATTGTTCATGCATGGCAGCCAGTGGCCTCGATTAGTAGGCCGAGAATGCATATGGCGTCCACGTGGGGTATTCTTTGCCCGTTTTTGGCGTGTAGCGCTATGAATAGTTCATATACGGGCGTTAAAATACGAACGCTTTGGCGAGATGGCCGCCATAGTAGCAGCTCTAATTTCGTTAACTTCATCAGAAATGTCCTAGTGTTGTTAATTCTGATTTTATTGGCGCCACAGAAATTTATGTTATATTGCGCCAAGCATGAAGTTTAGACTTGCTAGAATGGTCTGTTCAGTATGAAACAATCAAGGTACACGAATCTTATCACCATTTCACTACAGCCATATCGCAAGGTATTTTTTTATTTTACAGCCACAATTAGGGCAACTTGACGCTATTACTTTATATGAATATGCAAATCACTTTCCTCCTTTATATAATCGCTATTACAAAAAACCTAAAACATTATTTATTTTATTTATTTATTTATTATTTACAAAATACTGCAGGCCCATTTAAGGGCCCCAGCAAGAGGGGCAAATATCATAACATTGCACATAGGTGTAAAACAGCAAGAACAAAAAGGTTACATCATATACAAAAGATACAGAAACATAGGTCATGGTTAAATACGCTCAAGTGCCTCTACAGAGCTGGTTAACGATTGAGGTAGGCAGTTCCAGTCATTTATGGTTCGAGGAAAGAACGAGTATTTGAAAATGTTTGTTCTGGCGAAATACGGTGTTAATGAATGAGTTTGTCGATGCCGGGTTTGTCTTGTCGTAAGCGGTTTTAGATACAAATCACGGTTTACTGACAGCTTGTTGCTATTTAAAAGAAAAAGAAATTTTAGCCTGTGAGTTTTACGACGTTTTTCAAGTGTGGGTATACTGTTTTCTTTCATAAGGCTTGTGGGGGAATCAGTTCTTCGGTACTTGGAGTATAAATAAAACGTACTGCTTTGCGTTGAATTAGTTCGAGAGCCTCAATGTTTCTTTTTGTGTATGGGTCCCAGACGATTGAGGCATATTCCAATGAGGGGCGTATAACAGACAAATAAGCTAGTTTTTTTACAGTAGAAGGAGCATGCTTTAGTTTGTGTCTCAAAAGACCAAGTTTACGGAATGATGATGCACAAATATTAGAGATGTGATTATTCCAGCTGAGGTTGTTTGTTAGAGTGACACCAAGGTACTTATACTCAACAACCTCAGCTAGTGTCTGGGTACCAGATAGATATGTAAATGGTAAAACATTTTTTTTGTTGGTTACCCGCATAAAGACGGTTTTGTCTGTGTTTAACCTCATCTTCCATTGCTCGCACCATGCAAAGATATTTTGGAGGTTAGTGTTTAGCAAGACCTGGTCGTCATAGGAAGTTATTTCATTAAACAGCACACAATCATCAGCAAACAATCTGATCTGAATTGGCGAAGAAACAGTATCAACAATGTCATTAATATAAATTAAAAATAATAAAGGCCCAAGTACACTCCCTTGGGGAACCCCAGAAGTAACAGGGAGCGGGTGAGAGCAATTACCCGCAATGCTTACAAACTGAACGTGGTCGGACAAATAGGAAGAAATCCAGGAAATTATAAATTCTGGAAGCCCAATCGATTTCAGTTTTTGAATAAGCTTATCATGAGGAACAAGATCGAATGCCTTCGTGAAATCCAAGAAGATGACATCAACTTGACCTGCCTTATCTAAAATTTGTGAAAAACTGTGCACAACAGAAATTAGCTGAGTTTCTGTGGAAAACCTTTTCCTGAAACCATGCTGAACATCCGAAAGTATGTTATTTTCATTAACAAACGTTATAATAAATTTAGCTATAGTATGTTCAAGCACTTTGCAAGACGAAGACGTTATAGAAATGGGACGATAGTTTGACACCAAATCTTTATCACCCTTTTTGTGTACTGGAGCAATGCATCCCACTTTCCAGTCACGAGGCAAGCGGCCGGAATGAATGGAAGCGCGGAAAATGATTATAAGGAATTCCGATAGCATCTCGGCATATCGTCGTAAAAAAGTGTTGGGAATTTGGTCAGGACCGGTTGAAGTTTTAGTTTTCAAATTCAGGAGCAACGAAACAATACCGGGTAAAGATAAAATATCTTGAACGTCGTCATTATGTCGAGAAAATTGGTGCAGTGGCTCGTAAGAGGCAGAAAAAACGTTATGGAAGAACAAATTGAAATGATTGTCAATAGTTTTCTTGTCGACAATTTCTCCTTCATGTGTGATTTGTTCAACACAATTAGTCTTCTTGCTCAAAAAGTTCCAAAATTTTTGTGGGACAGACGTAATAAAGTTGGGCAGAGTATCCTGAAAGTATCTAAACTTAGCTATCCTCACAGCCTCGTTCAGTGTGTCCTGGGCAGAAAGAGTTATAATGCGTGGAGCACCCTTGCGTTTAAGCCGCTTTAGTTTCCTTTTCATGTGCAAGACATTTCGCGTGATCCAAGGATTTATTTGCGCGTTTTTTTCACTTTGCTAGGAATAAAATTATCTAGACAATGCAGACATATTTAGACATATTTCTTTGAATTTGTTCTACAATACTTCAGGGTCAGTTCCTTGAAAGCTGCTGAGGGAAAGATCGAGGTGGTCCAGAACACTCTCGTCATTTGCACGCGAAAAGTCTTTCACAGTAATTGATTTGGCATGGCGCGTAGCGCAAACAGACTGCATGGGACAAGAAAAATAAACCATGTAGTGATCAGAAAGGCCAGGGTCGACCGATACGGAAAAAAGTTCAATCGATCTCGTTATAAAAACCAGGTCAAGCAAGGATGCACTTGCGCCATGCACCCGTGTCGGTTGGATAACAATTTGATGCATGTTTTGGCTTATCATAATATCAAAAAGGTACGATGCATGCTCATAGTTTTTTGTGTTCAGAAAAGGAGAGCTCCAATCTATTCCTGGCAAGTTGAAATCTCCTGTTAGTATTGCCTTATCATGCCTGCATGTGTTCATGTAATCGTAAAGTGACCGAAAGAAATCGGGCGGTGAATCGGGTGCGCGATAAACTGCAATAACGGTGAATAATCGTCCCCAAAAAGAAATTTTTATAATGACACTTTCGTGGTCTTGAATGTGATGTAATATAAAAGATTTTATGTCGTGTCTGACAAGGATAGCAACACCGCCTCCTCTAGAAGCTCTATCTCGTCGATATGCCCGATATGACGGCGGAAATACGTCCTCATCGCAAATTTCAGGCCGCAACCAAGTCTCGGTTAGAACAACCACATGTGGATTGTAGCCCAAAATCAGCGCTTCTAATTTCTGCGCCTTGTTGACAACACTACGAGCATTCAAATTCAAAATACGTAGTTCTTTATCAACAGGATTCGCGAGTCAGGGACTGGATGGGCGGATTTTTTGGCTGGTTATTTTAACCCTCGCATTCTTTGCATCGTCCCATTTGTACGTATCTCGGCCTACATGAATTTTGTCGTAATTGAGGGTTACCTTCTTTCCTTGATCTTTTTCAAACTTTGCGCTCTCCCACAAAAGCTTTCTTTTCCTGAGAGTCTCTTTCGAATAGTCGTTTTGTATTGATACGTCAAAACCTTTAAGTTTGTGCGCGTTTTTCAAGATTTCTTCTTTCTCGTTGTAGTCCTAAAAGAACACGATAACTGGACGTCGGCTGCCCGGCTTTCCAATTCTATGAATTCGACCGACAGAACGACAAGGTACTTGAAGTTTATTGGCAAAAAGATCAGTTAAAACGTCCCTCCTTAATGTTTCGGTGGTTTCCGAGGGATTTTCCTTGATGCCAAAAACAATAAGATTTGAACGCCTACTTCTGTCTGCCAAGTCAGTAATTTTTTTTTAAGAAAGTCAACCTTTCGTTCAACATTATCCACCTTCTTTACCCTTTTTTCTAGTTGATTGATTCGCACAGACAAGTCCGTAAGTAATCTCTGCATGCCATCCTGCTGAGTTCGTAAAGCAGCCACTTCGGAAGTCAACACCTTCTGGCCCTCCAAAATTTGCTTTAACATTTGATGAGTACTATCTTTCGCGGACGGACTGTCGGATACATCCGAAGAGAGTCCGGGATTCATCTCCACGTCACCGCACACAAGTAGCTTGCACAACCAATATACATCATAGGCAATGTGAAGGCACTTCCGTGGGCACGGCAGAACCAGAAGACCACGACAGTCACTTTTGATTGAACAATAATAATCACCAACCTGCACAAGGTAGGCGAAAGGCTTGTAAGGCAACATGCTGGAAACTGGTCCACCGTGCCCACTGAAGAAGAATGCCCGGAACCGTTCTTTTAAAGGCTGGCTTGTCACGTGTCTATCAGCTGGGGTGTTGTGCAGGGCCGATGGGGGAGGGGAAGCCGAACTGGATAACGTTGGTGCGTCCGAGTAGTAGAGGCACGTGTCGGTAGCCCATGAAGCAGTGGTTTGTTCCGATGAATGGACGAGACCAAGCAGCAAACCCTGCACAAGGTAGGCGAAAGGCTTGTAAGGCAACATGCTGGAAACTGGTCCACCGTGCCCACTGAAGAAGAACGCCCGGAACCGTTCTTTTAAAGGCTGGCTTGTCACATGTCCATCAGCTGGGGTGTTGTGCAGGGCCGATGGGGGAGGGGAAGCCGAACTGGATAACGTTGGTGCGTCCGAATAGTAGAGGCACGTGTCGGTAGCCCATGAAGCAGTGGTTTGTTCCGATGAATGGACGAGACCAAGCAGCAAACCCTGCACAAGGTAGGCGAAAGGCTTGTAAGGCAATTTGCTCGAAACTGGTCCACCGTGCCCACTCTGTTAAGATGCGCACAACTTGAGTAATCGAACTTTAAAGAAGAATTGTGTACATGGTTAATTTTTAAAGAAATTTTCATGGCAATTAGAACAGGTACGTCTTTAATACAAAGAGGTGAGAATAAAAAATACACTACAAATGTTTTTGACTGTATAAAATTTTAAGAAACGAGAAGCTAGGACATGTCCTCAAGCAGTTCAAGCAACAGCACGAAACTAATAGTTCAAAAGTTCATTATTTTGCAAAAGCTTGTATGGTAGTGTTCAATAAATTAGTATTTTTGCTATAACGTTCTTGGAAATGATTGAGAAAAATAAGCTGTTTTTGTAACAATTTTTATTGGAAAGCAGAAAAAATTACGTCAGTTGTGTTTATTGTACTTAGGTGCGAAGCCAGCGCGTCAAAATGAGGTGGTTCGATATTTTATAGCGAACAGGAGTCATGTGTGCTACAGTATTTATCTACCTATTCTTTTGAGAGACAAATTATATAACCGGTACAATATATGACGGAATATATATTGTTAGACTTCTAAAATATGCTAGACGACAATTTCATAAAAGAACGGCTGTAATTGTTACTGCTTTTGATAATGACGTTTTGTAGGGCATGTTCACTGGAGATGATCATCTACATTTAAGACAATCACGCCTCCATATGGCTGGGCTTCGCGGAAAGCCAGTTCATCCGCTGCGGCTTTACAATGCGACTCAGAGGTGGAGGTGTAAAAGAAAACACCGCTTTTGTGGCAATACAGCAAAGCGATACCGCTGCACTCCACTGCTGCAGAATACAACTCAAAGGACCTCCCATGTGTTCTTATGCACCTGTGTGGAATGACCTCCATGTCTGGCTGTGCCAAATGAACACACTCCGCAGGCCACAGCCACGACATTTCATTTGAATCACACGAGTGAATGAGCTTGCACAGCGACTGCGTTGAGTGTAACTCCTTTCCGGGGAAAAATGTGACTACTAGAAACTGTTAACTCTATTTCTACTACATGTCAAGAGAGAGAGAGAGAGAAGTTATCAGAAGTCAGAGAGTTCGGCCTGAGCTAGTTCGCTGTAGCCTGCTACTCTACAAAGGGATAAGAGAAGGGGGAAGAAAAGTGGGATGAAGGTCGATGATGGGGTCCAGAAGAGGTGGTGCGTATGTACAGTAGCCGCCATTAGTATTGTACCCTACAGTCTAGTATCTTATTGATTGATATGTGGGGTTTAACATCCCAAAATCACCATAAAAATATGAGAGATGCCGTAGTGGAGGGCTGCGGAATTTTCGACCATTTGGGGTTCCCTTACGTGCACCCATATCTGAACACACGGGCGTATAATATTTCCGCCTCCATCGGAAAAGTCTACTATCTAGTCCAGTGCTTTTTTTTAAATATAAAACAGCCTTTGCAGCAGTTTCTGACACTGTTTCGTCGTTCATTGCTGACAATATGTGGCTTTCACTCAATGGCGTTCATCCGATGCTTGCCAACGTTGCAGTTAGCATTTTTCTTTGCGCCACGTATAATGCACAGTCACAAAATATGTGAGCTATCGGTTCGCGCACTTCGCAGCGTTCACAATTTGGGCGGTCCGCACGGCCGATTAGGTGGGTGTAGTGGCGAGTGAAGGCGACACCCAGGCGAATCCAGTGCAGTATATTAGCATGTATTTGGCTGATTTTAGCTGGAAGACGAAAAGTCATATCGGGGTATGCTTCGCACAGACGCTTGTTCCTGGGATCTGGAAGCGACCAGTAAGTTGCAGCGCATTCGCGCATGAGCGTTCTCATCAATGTGTTGACGTCACTTCGCGAATGCGGTACTTTGACGTACATAGGAGCGTGTACATTGCCGCTCTTGCTTCGCTATCGGCGGTTCCGTTGCCAACCAGGCCGCAGCGTACCGGAATCCATCGGAGTGTAATCAAGTGACCCCTGCTGTATGTTAGGTCAAATGATTGGACGATTCCTCACGCCAACTCATAAAATTGGCCTCTTTTTGAGCAAGAATGCATACCTTGAAGCGCTGATTTTGCATCGGACGGAATCGTCCATTTACGCGGCACTTGGTCGTTCACAAATTTTACGGCTTACTGTATAGCAACAAGTTGAACGGTTGTCGAAGATGACCTGTGATCTAATTTGTACTGTCAGGAAAAACCGAGTTGAGGGATCATGAAGACTGCAGCTGAAGCGGACGAAGTTATGGATCCATCAGTGTGAATGTGCACAGAGCCACTGTATCGGTCATCCAAATGTGCCAAGGTGAGTGGCTTGAGGGCAGTATAAGAAACACGTAACTTATACGAAATTGCACGTATGTGAAGGCACAACAGCGGTTTAGTCAATGTCCATGGAGGCACCTGCAGGAATTACGGCATGAGCAAAGCCTGAAGGAATCATGTGTCAATGCGTATCGAGGCATCACAAATAGGTAAAACCTTGTCGGTCCGCTTGTAGTGAAGACAACGGGTGCTGTGCATGTCAGGTCAGCAGACGAAGATGCACTTGAAGAGGCTCACAGGACGTGTAAATATGTATAGGGGAGGTGTGGGACTCCTCTACAGTGCCAAAGGTTAACGTGCGCCCTGGCGGGCCAAGGCGTATTTTCAGGGCTCGTGCCTGCAGGCTCTTTAAAATACACGTCGGAAAGTACAGGTGAGCTGCACCGTATATAGCCCACAAATATTCCTTGTACAACTGCAGAAGACTTTTCTGTGAATGGGCCCATCTCAGTCCTGCTACAACACGAATAATATACACAAAACTGATTAGATTTTTCCGCAGCACATCACATGCTTTGACCAGGACAGTTTGCGATCAATGACGACCCCTAAATAGTGGTAATGCTTGAAAGCGGGAATCACTGCTCCGTCAGCGAAGATATGTAACCACGACATTGATTTCTTTGTAAATGCCAATGCAGCACATTTTGCAATTGAAATTTCCAGGCCCTGACAACGCAAGTGCTTAGATGTTACTGATGTGCCTTGTTGTTGCCTTCCTCGCAGTTGTCGTTTTCCTCCAGGTGCCCTTATGCATATGTCGTCCGAATACACACTGATTCTGATAAGGTCGGGAAGCTCATCTTCAAGGCCAGTGAGTGCTACGGTAAAAAGCATGGGGCTCAGGACGGCGCCTTTCAGAACTCCACTGCTTACGAGGTGCTTGGTCGTGTCGCCGTCAGATGTCGACATAAAATTGTACGTCCTCTGGAGATAGCTCACTATCCATGCGTGTAGTCAGCCACCTACGCCGATGTCTTCAAATGTGTCAAGAATGGCCTCAAGATCGACGCTATCGTACGCGCGCTTTATATCTTAAAAAAATGGCCCCTACCAAAGTCTGACGTTGTCTATCCTTTTCAACAGAAGAAACTAGGTCTACAACACCGTCTAAAGATGATCAACCCCTACGGAAGCCAATAACGAAATCTGGTAAGCCGACATTATTCTCCAGCAGCGATTCCAATCTTGCCAGCACTATGCGTTCCATCACCTTACCGATGCAACTGGCTAGGGCAATCGGTCTATAAGAAGACAACTCGTGTGAACACTTGCCTGGTTTTAGTAAGGCCACTACACGGCTGCACTTCCAACTCTCTGGCACTGTCGCCATTCCCCACGTAGAGTTGTATAACAACAAAAGAGCCTGCCTTGCTTCCTGACTGAGGTGATATAGAGCAGACTAGGTAATTCCGTCAGGCCCTGGTGCGGAGGATCGTCGGGACGAAGATATTGCAGCGTCGAGTTTGTGCATTGTGAATGCTAAATCGACGCGATCGTCACTGGATGGCGGAGAGGCTAAACACGAAGGTGATATCGGTGAGGAGGACATACCTACGAGTAAGTGGTGGTAATCTTCTGCAACCTCTACTTCAGGTCGACCTTGCTTTAGAGCCAAAGCTCGGAAAAGGAACAACTGTTGCGTAGGCGTCTGAAGGCTTCGCACAATTTTCCATATTGGAGACAGGGATTTTCTGGGATCAAGAGGGCCACAAAACACCCTCCACCGTTGCCTGTCGAGCTAATCGAGGTGTCGCAATACATCTCGTTGAGCTTGGCGTGCTGTAGATAGGTCAGATGGTAATTTCGTCCTCCTGTATTTGCTCTCTGCCTGGCGACGGATTGCACGAAGGCATTCGCATTGTGCGTAAAGTTGTGATCTTGGTAAAGATACACTCACTAGCTACGTATGCATTCTTAAGGCTAATGCAATGAGGCTTTCTATTCCAGATATAGATTGAATGTTCCCGCACTGAGCGTTTACAGAAGCTTGGAATTCTGGACAGTCTATGCTTTTCACCGGCAGGGGAGTCGAACGACGGAATTCAGTTCGCTTTATATATGTAAGGAGGTGGTCACTTCCATGTGTTTCAACGTCTACGAACCAACAGGTGGTAGGCAAAGACTTCTGCTCACAAAACATACTTCCAGACAGCTGCTGTAAGATGCACCATGGAGGTAAGTAGGTGAGCCATCGTTGATAGACATCAGGCCCTGTTTGAGCACAAATTGGCAATGTCCCTACCGCGGGTGTTCATTGAGGCAGAACCCCACATGGAATGATGTCCATTAAAATTCCCAATACATGTGGTCTAGGGCAAGTTTGGAGCACAGACAAGAGATGGGAACAGTTAACATGGCTTTTAGGAGGAATGTATTTATCAATGATTGTTAATGAACGTCAATTGTGCTTTATAGATAGGCAAATATATTCGTTAGAAGCATGAGGAGCCACTGCATGCATCACATACGTTAAATCTCGACGCACGCATATAATTACTTTGCTCGCATTTCGATCATTGCGTGACCACAAAGTGACGTATCCGGAAATCCGAAACGATGACATCATATTCGGCTCACATATAACAGCCAACAGAATTTCGTAATTAAACATTCGTGGTCGATAGTCAGACAGTCCGCTTCACAAACCTCGTGCGTTCCACTGCATTATAGCAGAGGTGCGCACATGTTCATCGAATAAATTCATTATATTATTTATGAAAGGGCCAGCAGCAGCGGTTCCAGCACGTTGAGGATCTCCACTGCTGTTTTCACACCTGGCGTGTGTAGCTCGTAGAGAATGGCACGAATAGATTTTAGTAGATGCTTCAACATAGTTTCGTTCTTCTCAGTGTCTTGCCTATCATTTTCCGCCCTCTTTGCAGTTGCAGCCCAAGATGTGGTCTTTTTTATTGCTCCGCTCGGTAGCGAAGGCCACTAAGTATCTAAATGATCGGCGTTAAACGCGGGCGTTCATCCACTTTCTGCATCTCTGGGACGTGGTGCGTACAACATGGGTGTAGTGGTCTGATAATGCGCACGTGTATGTTCATATGTTCCTGATGGTGATGCATCACTCCTATGTGCACTATGCTTTCGCTGGTGCCTACGTTTTGAACGACGTCTGTGTCGGCGGATGGACGTGACTGCCTCGCTGTGTGTCGAGTTGTCTCTGACCATCTTCCGCAGGACGCGAATTTCTTCTTTGATCTTTGGGCACTCCTTCGACGTTGCTTCATGTGCACCAGAACAGTTTGGACATTTCAATAGTACAGCAGTATCACAGTTTTCCACCTTATGAGATCCGGCGCACCGCTGGCAAGTTGTCTCACTTTTGCACACTGCGCTGACGTGTCCCAACTTGCAGCACTTGTGACACTGCAAAGGCCGTGGCACGTAAGGGTGCACGGGATGTCTCACGTATCCAACCTTCACGCTAGGAGGCAGTCTCAGAATCAAATACTAGTTTAATGCAGCGAGACTGCCCCAAGCGGCGTACAGTCACGATTCTGATTGTCGACGTCACAAGACTCTGGAGGTCAGCGTCTGGGATATCAGCGTCGACGTCATTTATCACGCCAGTCGTTGTTCCTTTCCCATGAATGGGGAACGCGCGAACTGAAATACTTCTGAGCTGCGTGACGGCCTTCAGTTTGTCAAGAATGAATTTGTTTGTCACATCAACTGAGAATATGTTTTTCCTGCTATTTATGCGAAGTTCATTCACTCGAGCAGGTGCAACTCGCTTGAAATAATTAGTCAATGTTTGCCTGTTGAGTGAGTTCAGGCTGTTTGATGTAGAGATGGGTACATATGAGATGGTGAAACATCGCTTGCATTTGTCTAGCGCCGGTTGTGGCTCTACTGTTGACGACGTCCTGCGAAGCTACCTTTTCAACCGGCGGGTATGGAATGTCCTGAAGTCGGCTTCCGATTCCATCTCTTCCACTGATGAGCTGTCGGTGGAATCATCACAAGGAGCAGATGCGCCAACGCGGTCACTCACCTTCGGTGAGTTGTTCAAGGCAGAATTATGCCCGAACGCACTACTTATTCCTCGCCTTCCTCCCAAAAATGACATGACAGGTAAAATCAAGGTGTTATATAGCATAAATGTTCCTGTACAAAGAAGAGTAGATCGATTTCATGTGAAGTTACAGCTTGCAGATGCAAGGATATATCTGAGCTGGATGTTAGCTCACTCAAAATAAAAGGACCACAAAAGACAAACAACTTTTTCTCTCAGAGAAAAAGTTCAATGTATGACAACGTCGAAAACCAAAATATTATCAACAGCGGTGCCCTACTCACAGAGACAATAAGGTAAATGCAATAGAACACATGCGCCACGAGTAGGACTTTCGAAAATATTCTAGGTGACGTCAAAATTACCACCTACACTTAACCACCAGTAATAGAGCTATTTACACTAAATATTTAACTTTCCCTACATCTAGAGACGTAATAAAATGGCGCTTGCTCGTCATTGTTTTATTCGTGGAAAAAGAAACCACGAGACGTGAATATGGGGATTGGCGCGAGAAACTAAAAAGTTCAATTTTCGCCTGGTTACACTGAATATCTTGTGCAATCTAGTAGAGCCCAACCGAGTCAAGCGCGCTTGTCATCTCGTAAGCCGTGGTTGGAAATTGTCAATGCGCATGTTTGTTGCTGCTGCTATTGTCGGTGGCCACGCAATAAAGTCGGGCAATGTTGTGCACGGCAACAGTGCCGACACAAATTACACTTTGAGGTGGGTAATTCAAAGTGTGCTAATGCTACGATAACAAGTAAACGCGCTTTTCTTTCAAAATAAGCACTTCATCGGCACTAAAGAAGCGCTGCGAGGTTTCTGGACCACTATTTCAGCAATCTACATTGACTTAATATGTCGCGTGACAATACACACGTTTAGTGTCCGTATGACAGGCTTTTAGAGTCTCACCTTAAAGAAGAATATTTCGACCTAAAATCACCTTGTACTGGGTTCCAATAGCAGTATATTCCTGTTTTTCAGAGATTCTTTTTTTGCCATGCAGAATGCTACCCGAGATATTACTGCTTATTTCTTGAGAAATTTCCAGTGGACAAGTTGTTCCTGATACCTTCATTTCAGCTTTTGCCCCTGAGGTAGTTGCTGTAATGATGAAATACTGAATACTATTGCGTGAACAGGCATCATGTGAGAGTAATTGGGATCGCGTGATGTTTACATCACTAAACAACTAGTAACAAACCTCGCGAATACTACTGTCAAATGTTTAGCGATGAGCAGTTATAAAAGTTGCGATTTACAGTTATAAAAAAGAACTCTTGAGGCATTGACACATTTGTATCTTGGTACCAAATTACTTACTTTCATCTCAGTATTTCAGAATAGCTTTATTGAGATTGATGGAGATGTGTTTACGTAATAACAAACTATGTTGGCTACAGTAAACATGAATCTTTTTAAGGAAAGAACCGCCATGATATCGACATTCTATTTGTGTTTAGTCGGCGCGTGAAAATGCTACGCCGTTAGGGTCACAAGGAAAACTGTGATCATAGTAAAAATCATGGTGGCTGAAGAAACTTAACTTCCCTTGAATATATACACGTACGCACGTCAAGTGCAGTGAACGCGATAATTGTCACTGTAATATTCATAATCATAGAGCAACGGTGGTGTTATCTTAAGATTGTTGCATTAGGATTTCACCAATAGAACTTCTTTTTATGAATTTAGGGGCTCTATTTTGTTTCAAGTAATTCATTTTTGATAAAAAAGGAACAAATCATGCCTATCTTGTTTCATTTGTCAGCATAATCTGTTGAGTGGTTGCAGGACTTCTACTGGTTCTGGCTAACAAAACAGCTCCCTTCTTCCTTGCTCCTGTGTTCGTTCCTATGCATATTTGAGGTTCGCACACACGAAATGGTAATTAAAGAAAACACCGGGCCTCCGAGAAACAGACAGTGTGATTAGTCTGACCACTTAAAAAGCAGCCTTCTTTTTTTTCACTCCTCTTTATATATACCGGCAACCATGTACAGTTCCAAGCAGGGTGAGGGCAAAGCCAACAACCACACCAAAAAAGTATGAACTTAATCAGTACGGGTTATCATTTTAGTCACCTAATGAAACCCGGCTAATATCAACAATCGTGATTGGCCGCATTTTTTTTATTTAAAGACACCCAAAATCTGTCATGGCCATTGTTAGTCAACTGCTACAAGCAATTTCGCAAGGTGCCAACAGTGCTCCAAATCATCATTTTTTCGTTAAGCTGAAAAAAAAAGCACTATTCCTCATTTGGTAAAGAAGCTAGGGACCCGCTCAGGATCTCCTAACGTCTTGAGTCATTTGTTGAAGCTGTGGCTCATGGCAGGAAAAAATTTGTCCTTAGCCATTTCCTAGAGTTTTCTTAACAAGCTCTTTTGCAACGTTTGATGAGGTTAAGGCTTTAAAATGAACTATTCTCAATTCGTGTATTTTTCCATGAATTCAACAGGTTGTTCTACTTTATGTAGCAAGAAGAGGATGATGAAATTTTAGGTTAAGGATCTTGTGGCGTCAGTGGCTTGGTTTGCAAGCCTTAGTACGAGCCTTTGAAAGGGCGGCGGTTTTGGCTCAACGGAGTGCATAGAGCTTGCTGTCCAGAAAAAAATTTCTTGGGACCAACTTCAAGCATGTATTAAACATGATCTAGACACGCCTATCAGAGAAATTTTCTCGTGATGCCGTATGCGTGACTTTTCTTTTGTGCTACATGTAATTGATCTCCACTTAACTCTTTCTTTTCATTCAAGAAACCTAATGAACAGGGAAATGTATACAGAGAACTGTTATTTTTATACAGGGAAGTGTATGCCAAAGAAGTTTCAGTACTGTTCCTGCCACTTTTGCTGCTCAAGCTGCGTGCTAAAATGCCATAACGCCTGGCTACATTTGCGCTATTCTCCTCTTTGTGTATTTTTTTTAATTTCAGATTTTTCGAGCTTCAAGCGACCACCGGGGTTCTCTCCGTTTTAGGCAAAGGTGGCAACACACTTCAACGCCATACCATTAGAGCATGACAGACCTATAAGAAGAAAATTCTGTGCATCAATGGTTCTGGCGAGGAAAGAAGTGCATATCTAAAAGTTACTAATTACCCACGGAAACACCTTTAGGTACCTTGAGTATACAGCTAAGTTCTGTGCCCCACGGGAATATTTGTATGTTTTTCAACAAATAAACAATGTACAATGTACATATGAATACTGTGTATATGTTGGCATTTGTTTCGGTATGGCTATGTGGTTGGCTGCATGCAAGGACATTCAATTTAGTTAGTACAGTGACATTCTAGTGAGAAAAACATTTGTCACTCTTTTTTTCTGCTCGAAGCCTCCTATCAATATTGGCTGCAAAACCGTTTATTGTTCAAAACTTTGCTTTTGAAACCATCGGACAAACTTGAGTGAATTCGAAGGAATTTTGAGGCATGCCTTGAAAAATACATCGCAATAGCGTAATCGGGCCACGTGTGCGTCGCATTCTGAACATTTAGCCCAGCCTGCTCTGTTCACCATGCTTGCATCAACCAGACTGTAAGTAAACGAACGACTGTGCGCGTTACATTCACTCTTTAAGGTATCACCGAATGCTTAATGCAAGCACATGGATTCGTGCCGCGGATATATATATATATATATATATATATATATATATATATATATATATATATATATATATATATATATATATATATATATATAAAACTCATCCCCTGATGAAGGGAGGACCCCTCCCGAAACTGTTGGGAAATAAATATATTTATCCTTGTTGACAACGCTCCCGTTGTGCCATATCCCATACCTATATATATATATATATATATATATATATATATATATATATATATATATATATATTGTGAATTAGTGAAGCTAAAGAAGACCAAGTGCAACTGTTCTATTTGCAGATGGTTATGCTGCTTATTGTGAATAAATATGCTGCAGCTTCTTGTAAATACTCATTCATTGATTCATTTACATATTCTGATACCTGGTGTGAATCTACGCTTCTGCACGCATTAAATTATGCATTAAGGAGACTAATTCTACTGCGTGACAATTATATGGCATTTTTAAACGTTTACATTACAGTCACTCTGTGGTAGAGCATCTGCTGCCACGCAGTCAGTCTGGGTTCTATCCTCACACGCACCCAGATTTTTATTACTACTTCCTTTGTATCTTCGTAATTGTTTGGTCACGTATTTGATAATAATTACCTCACAATAATCGACTCCGACTTAGGCATTTCTGCAAAACAAGCTTTCCAAGTGGTAATAGAATATCTACGTCCCGTTTTGTGAAGCGTAGTGTGGTAGTGTAAGCATGAGCGTTCGCGTAGTTTACTCGAACGCGCACATTGCGTTATTGCTCCCCTCAATAAATAACGACGTTTAAAAAAGGGCATATTAAGTACCAGTGTTTATTACGCTCTATGTCGTGCGATCATTGAGCGGATTCACGCTATGCTGCGTCGCAACTCAAGATACCAGAGCGTTTAAATCATAATGAGCAGTCGCAGTGGAGATGTGCCACGAAGCTTCCTCACCGGTTATCCACGTCCAACGATGCAATAAAGCCAACACCAAGAGACATGGTATAAACTCTTATATTATCTTTTACATTTCTGACCCCTCAGTCACGGCAAACATAAGCCGATAACCAGTGGCTAGGAAAATGATTGTTTATCATTGTGTGAAAGCTCATTTTGTAGCCTTATTTAAAAACTACTAATGCTTTAGTAATGAACAGAAAACACGTAATGAAGAAAGGAGAAACCAAAGTGACAGAAAACTTTTCTTAGCATTTCTCTCTTGTGAGTCATTGACATCATTCTTGTTTGCATCGCCTATTAGAATGCTCAAGCACTTGCCCTGAGCTACAAGTAGCCGTCTTTGTAAGACAAACTGGTGGTACGATTGTCACCCGACGATCGTGGAGGCTTGCGCCCAAGATCACTTGAGGATGCAGTCCTACGCAGCTTGTGGTGACAGAGCCCGGCGATTTTTCAGACCGCGTGCATAGACTAGGCGCTGACGAGGGTTCTAAGCTCGAGATGTTAACAACTACGATTAACGTCGATGGCGAACTTGGCCGATGTGACGCCTTAGCAGGGAATAAGAAGCTTGAATTGTAACAATGTGATATCCTCAAGTAGGCTTTACTCTCCCCGGTGTCCACGTTTCAACAACAAGAGGTTCCGCACGTGCACGCTCCTTTTTGTTGGGAATACTGAGCAATTTCACTCGGTAAGCGAATATACAACAGTCAAAAGGAACTTTTCATAAAATCGAGACCTCAACTGAAGCTTAGTACCAACTGTAAAGGATATTTTTTCATCTTCTGGGCCGTCCTACTGTAGTTGAATAAGGGGATAGTAAGGCTCTCCTTCTATTTCTCGTCCTTCATCTTCCTTCTTTTTCACGAGCCGGAGTGTTGTTTGGTTGCTGGTGCCCAGTGACTGCACGAACCTACCGAGGTTGCGGATTGACACGACCCTAGTATTGTGTCGCCGCTCTTTCTGCGCAGGTTAACGTCGATCTCTGCTAGGGGCTTTCATTCTCTTGGCTATTGTCCCTGTCTATTTATACAAATGCAGCACCGATTTTCTTAGTGAACATCTCGGGCACGTGTTGCGCAGAAAAAACTCTATGTAGTCGATGGCTTCCTGGCGGGCAGATTCAACGCACCCGTGACTGCCTTCTGAACACCAGAGGGGTATGTAGTCTGCACAAGGGTGTGTCCGCAGCCTTGAATATTTCTCAGACTCTTCGGTAGGCTATGACGATGTTGAACAAAAGCGATTGAATCACTGACATTTCCGGGGTGCTCATATTGCTCAGTTCCAACTTGTCTGTTACAATATGGCCAACCTTGAGCAGGGCACTGCGACCCTCGTGAAAAGATCAAACGAAAGCTTGGAAGGCCGCGCCCAGGCCGAGGTTCTAAATTGAGTCAAGAATGACTCAGTGATTAACGTTATCAAACGCCTTCTCCAGCTCAAAATCGAGAATAGCTTTCGTGTCCTGGGGTTTACTGTAGAATATCTGAGACCTGAGGAGCCTCATGGTATCCCAAGTAAAAAGAGCGGGCTTAAATCCAACCATCGTTTTCTTTGAAAACAAATTGTTTTTTTTTCTGAAAAACTCAATAAGCCTATTGTAAATGGCATGCTCTGCCACGTTCCCCACACAAGATGAAAAAATATTGGCTTAGGCTTTCCAAGCTTGGTGATTTGCTGGGCTTAGGAATGAGGATGACCGTGCAACCTTCCACTGCTCAGGGACTGCGCGGTCGTTCCATATGCGGTTGATTTATTTCGTGAGAAACTCGAAGGACTCGTCTTCGAAGTTTCTGAGTGCCTCGCTTGTTACAACTTGCGGGCCCGGCGTGGATATCCTTAAGGCCATGCATTGCTCTACAGATCTGCTGCATAGTAAATTGTTCATCAAGAGTGAAACTTTGTATCCTGCGGTATTCGGTATAGACGCTACTGTCACTCGTTTTCAGAGGCAGCTACGTTTTGGCAAGATAACCCAGGACTTCCTCCTGTGTCGATGACCTCATAGCATCGTAGATGGTCTTAGCTAGTACTCTTTTCTCATTTGACTTGGTTCCGGTCTCGTCGAGAAGGTGTTTCAGAAGATTCCATTTGCCCCGCGTCCGCAACTGACGATCGATCGAATTTCAGATGTCAGCCCACTGCTGCCTAGATAGTGTTCGGCACTGTTCCTCTATCACCTTGTTGAGCTCAAAAAGTTTCTTCCGGAGCCTGCGATTGAGGAGCTCGTCCTTCCATCTCCCGAGGATTGACTGCTTCACTTCGAGGAGGTGCGAAAGTTGGCTGTCCATCGTTTCGGTCGGCAAGCCTGTCTGCACCACCTTGGTGGACTCCCGGAAATCCCGCATAGCTGATTCGGTCCTTCGTTGTAGGCCTTCCTGCTTCCCTACACATGCGAGTCTCTCTTAGCAAATTTTGCGGAACCTGTACCGATCAGTAAAAAAAGACCATAGCTATTGCTGCGAAAGCTCAAAGCTGGTCGTAGTTTTATAGTGATCACTGCCAAGACTGACCATGAGGTAGGACGACCTGACCGAGTCGACGTTCTTGATAAAAGTGAGGTTTGGTACAGAGTCTTGGGTGATAGATGTATCCATCCTTGTTGGGAACTCCGTGTCTGACACGAAAGAGAAGCCGAAATTACTGTCATCTTACCATTAGCTCACGTCCTGCTACGAGTTATTGGCTTAACCGTTACTCTCTGAAGCGACTGAATTAGTACCGAAGCATCATGTCAAGTTTAGTTTTTACTTTCATTGTAGGAAACGTTGAACTAATTGTAGCTCGAGAGTTTACTTTATACGTATGATTTTTTCTAAGCCAGACCTATCTCTGAAAAATTATTGACCTCTAAACACATTTAGTTGTTTTAAACTATCATGACTATCATGGTATACCGTACCACATGTGACAAAAAATTTCTGAAATGTCGTGGAGGAATGAACGCGTGGCAATAAATCAGTTGCAATGGGGCAAATGAAATCTGTTTAGCTAGACCTTAATTTTACTTATAATGCCAGGACGAAACTGCTAAGGGAACAGCATCACAGGTGGCCGCAGGTGAGACCAGGACTCAAGTAGTACAGCTGGACAAAACGTGTGGTCTTTCGGCGACATTTTCAGCAAAGTGCGCGCATATGGAGCCACATATATTTACTGGCACATGCCGAAAAGTAGCCCAGTTCCCCTTGAATCTTGGAAAAGAACTAGGCAGTTCTAGTTCTTGAAAAACAAAAACAAAATGATGCCAATAAATTGGGTCCTATGTTTTGATTTAGTAACGTGTCTGTAAAGCTTTATAGGGCGATGAATGACACGTGGTACTTCGGAAAAGGTGTTGTCAAGGTGCTTTGAGCTTGCCGCTGGTGAGTATACTTGTGGAAGAAAACGTTAATCGGAAAGGATAGTGATGTTGGTTTATCCATGTGCAATAAGTGTAACGTTAAGAGAAAAAAATAGAGCAGGGCGAATCAGGAAAGAAACCGGGGTTAAGGATATCATGATTGAAACAGGGAAAAAAGGGAAATGGGCTGGGCCCGTAGCGCATATGCAGGGTAACTGCTGGTCGTTAAAGATAACTAACTGGATTTCCAGATAAGGCCTTTCTCCAGCAGTGAGTGTAGTCAGGCTGATGATGAGGACTGCACAGACAATCAGCCATTACACATAAACGAACTCAGTATAAGTCTGTAGGTCTCTATTGCAGTGTCATAGAGAGTCCAAGAGGAGGATATCTGGAAATGGGCATCGAATTGACATCATTATTAGGTGCACAAACAACTTTCAGCTTTGAAGAAGATATTTGTGAAAAAAGGTAAAGATCATACCTCATCAAAAGAGTGATGTATAACACTTAAGTGGTAAAGCTCTGCCTCATTATGATTGTTTAGGAATATTTTAGGAATACACAGTTTACATGCAACCAGTGGCAAGCCTTTTTAAAGTGTGAAGCTCTTGAGGGAGTTAGGCTATCGTGTGCTGTCGCCATCACTAGCGTAACGCTCCATGTGCCGCATATTGAGCGAGAAAAAAGGTGGATCCAGGAAAGATAACAACGGCGCTATTTTCTAAATCAGGAGGTGGGGCACACCACTCAGCACTCTTGAGGAAGCGGACGGGAAAGTAAAGATGATAGGATGAGCAAGAGCCAATAGAAGGAAGGAGAGAGTGAAATGGAAGTAGTGTATTTTGTCGGTACAAATGGGACCATGAAGGAAAAGCTTTCGGCGATAGTACGACAAGGTCCACAACTCAAAGAACGCTCGCATGGCTGGTACCTTCGACAACGCGGAAATAATGAAGTCCTCTGTAACTTTTGCACGTAGACAAAAAAGGCGAGAGAGGCTCCCACTCACGCATCATGCAGCGGCTAGAGCCGGTTCGGAGCAAACCATACGATCCTGTGTTTCGACGGCACTGCATCAGCGGCACTCAGGCGATGAGTACCGGCCATGGTAGTACTACGTGCGCAGGCACGTAGTAGTAGTACTACGCAGGCCATGCACACTGGCTGCAGGTTGAGAGCGTGCTCGCACCAAAAATAAGTTTTCTTACTATTGTTCTTCGAGCGTCTTCAGGACCACCTCATTGTGTTTAAGAGCAAAAGAACTAGCGCGCTTCTTGTAACGCATACAAAACCAGGTATAACGTTAGAATAGGACCGAGACAGGAAGCGTGAAATCTTGAAAAGATGCAAAGAGAAAAGCAGGATGATAAACAGCAGAAGCGAGAAATCAACCGGAATATATAAATACAGATTTTTAAAGGAAATAAACAAAATGTCATGTCTTATAAAAAGAGTTCAACTGAGTAGTAAAACAAGAGAAAATCAGAACCCTCGTGCCACCAGCCTCAGTGCTTCTCGCTAATATTTGCAGTCAGTTGGACCTCAATTATGTGCAGAGAATGTATTTTAGAAGTTCCCCAGAACGCAAGATTGAATCACGACTGCAGCCACTGCATTTTCGATGGAGGCGCAAATGTTGTAGGATGGTGTTCTCAGATTTAGGTGCACGCTTAAGAACCCCAGAAAGTCGACATTTTTGGAGCCCTCCACTACGGCGTCTCAAATTCGTATCGGGATTTTGAAGCATTATACCCCATATATCGATCAGTCAATTATTAGTTTAGAACTCACATTATTTCAACTACCGCATTTGATATGTATGCACATAAATGAAGCTAGTTTCTGTAATTTGTACTTGCAACTACAGCTACGCTTGTTATAACACCGCTGTTACTGAAGAAAACCGTATTAAAACGCATAAGTTCCTGAGACAATGGGAGGCAACATTTATCGATTTAAAAAAAAGTCTCCTGTCTATATGAATCCATTTCTAATTGAATGGCATTCATCAGGAAATAATGCGTGCTATAGCATTGGTTTCGTTTTGACCCGCTTGAAACTATATAGAACATTGCAAGAGCTTCAGGGGTTTTCTGGCGACAATGACGTTTACGTTCTTCACTGCAGAAATACAGTATCCGTGGAAAAAAACATCAATCAACTTTACTGATGGGAAGCAGTGTTCCTTGTTTGCAGTCCTATGCAAAAGCGTTCGACATCTTACAAAGGCGTGCACCGCCATTTCTAGCGTAGTGAGCGCTGCGTCGCACTAACCCTTACGGAAATACCATATATGACACGTATAAGTTATATCTGGCCACATATAAGCATATAAGTGAGCATACGTGGCTTAAGTTTACCATATATGAATGTGTACCTGTCGGGGTCGATTCATATATGGGGTTATATACAGCCATAGATGATGCGCTTGGTCTATATAGGGTGTCAAATCTGGCTTTATAAGGCACAGCCACACCACATGTAAAATATCAAGTAGATCCTTATATGTGGAAGAGCTCCCTAATATGGGATGAACAACGTCTACAAACTGCACCACGATTACAAACTTTTATGCGGATTGTCATATGTAATAATCCGTGCACTAAGGTGACATGCTTATTTTCTACAGCAAGAGTGCGTATTCTCTCTCTCTCTCTCTCTCTCTCTCTCTATATATATATATATATATATATATATATATATATATATATATATTGCGCAGTGCAATAGAACAAACAAAAATTTAGGTCAGCTTTGCGAACGTGATAAATGCAACTATGGATGCATTCATGTACTTCAACTTGTACAACTTTTCCAAGGAATGCAGGTTTTCAACAATCAGTTGCAATTATTACGTCATAAACAACGTATACGAGATCAGACATGTATTACAAGGAAGAAATTGAGTCAGGTCACAAAACTTATCAAAGCTCCCGAACCTAACTTTTATGGTCAAGCAGTCCTATGTTGCAATATATGAAAACGACGTGCATGCAACTTATATTGTTCACATCATTGCATATCTTGGAGCGGAAGCAAGAAATGGTAATATCAATATATTTTAGCTTGCATATCGGTGGACAAAATTGCTGATTATTGGAAGGTTTTGATAGGTATATGTTTCCTTCGTTTAATGAGATCTCAGTTAATCTTCTTTACCTTCATCTGTGATTGCTTTCAAGGGTCATTTACCGTAATATAATGCACTGTGCACTCTTTAAGGGAGTATCTTCGAAAAAAAAAAGACCTCATGTGAATGCAACTCGCAGCCATTTATATGCTTAAATTCAAGATGGAAGTTGCACTATTTTTTTGCAAAAATGCATCTTGTGTTTCCTTTGGCTGCGTATAACGTTTAGGGCTGTGCAGACTGTAAATTTACCAAAAATTTTAATACTGCACAAGTGAACTATTTATTTGATGTAGTGTTTGCATGTGTCAAAAAATCTCACGCACTACGCACCTAATGAGCAGACGTTTAAAAGGGTGCAACTGACTCACACATCACACACATAATGTGATGTCATGTTTTAATCCGCGAGCACTGTATATAATTTTACACAATCCAACAAACTAGTCTGATGCATTAGGGCTTGCTACTGTAAAAAAAAAAAAAAAACTCGGGGACCGTTAAGCTCTGTTTTTCAGAGTTTAACGTGATAGCAATATCCTGTCCCTTGTGTGCACTTCAACCACTCAATGTGTATTTATTATTGTATAATGCCGCTTCAACCATTTTAATTGCTGAATAGTACTGTGTAATTGAAAAAGTTAAAAGTGTCTCGTTTCAATGAAGGTTTCGCACATGGCTGCAATCTGTGTAAAGAAGAGTAGCATAGTTTAAACCACGAGCAATAATCTGTTATCTTAACTGAGTTGTGCGAAAAAAATGAAGTAAAAAGGAAAACACCTGGACACAGCACCCACTAACAACTGAAATCTCGGGCCATAGTGCACCACAGCTCCAACCTCCTTTTCCACCACTCTCTATATAAATCGTTTTTTTCATTGCTTGTTTCAATATTCGGGTGTAGTTTCCTTAGTCAAACAACGCAACACTATTTCAGAGGTCGGTGCAATGAAAACTGCATTTTACATTGCCTGTCCATGGAGAGGGAGCCACGGGAGCGGCCGTGTCAGCAGCACGTGTAAGTGAGCTTTGCACATATCTGCCTATAACTTTACTAATTTTGGTTCTAGGAGGGTCAGAGTGGTGTCTATTTGTTCGTGAAGACACGAGGAGTTCAACCGCTACAAATACTGCTATTACGAACGAAAATTTTAAGTTTTAGGAGCGAAAAAACAGTGTGAATCTGTGAAAACAACAACAGTCAGACCATATATTTTTTACGATCGCTTGTAGCTTCGTTACTATTCTACCGGGAAACTTCTTACTTATAACGTTGAAAGTCCTTAGGGCAGACCTGACGCTACTGAAGCTTGATCAGGCTAGGTTTATTAGTTCCAGAGTTACTCCGCAATCAAAATTAAGCCTATTCACTAAAAAGATTAAATTGGTAATATGACCTCGCAAACGCATTTAAATTTTGTCCGCTTAATATAATAATAAACAGCACCCCATAGGCTACCAAGAGGCCCAATTTCGTACACTCTAGGCGCTTAATTAAGGTGGTAATCAGCAAAAAGCTCATTTGTTTAAAACAAATGTTCAAAAGGAGCTACAAACGCCACCAAAAAATTGCTAATATCTTCTTTTAGAACACAACAGTCCGGTTTTTCCATGTAAAAATAATTTTGATAGCTTAAGGTAAACGGAAGATCTAGAGTTAGTAAGAATATAACGAAAACCGCTAATAAACGTGTGGCGCCCGCGTCTTCCGTCGCACAGAGGAGGAGGGCGGCTCACTGCTCGGGAGAAAGGTAGGCCCGTCAGATCAAAATCTTGAACCACGTGTTTTTTTTTCCCTTTACGGTCGCTTTTAACTTTGCTAATAACCTACCGGGAAACTTCTAACTCATACAGTGCAAAGCCCTCATTGTAGACCTGTCGCCGCTCAGGTTTTATCAGGACAGAAGAAATAGTACCGGAACTATTTCGTGACCAAAATTAATCCTAATCACTAAAAAGATTAATTTCGTAACATCACCTCACAAGCAAATTTAAATTTTGTCCGCTTAATATATCAATAAACATCACCCCTTAGGCTAATTGGGGGCCCAACTCCTTATTCTCGAGACCCTTAATAAAGGGGGTAATCAGCAGAAATCTCATTTCATTAAAACATTTTTATAAAAATAACCACAAACTTGACTGATACACCGCTGAAACCTACATTTAGAACATAACAATCCGGGTGCGGCGATGGCGTAGTGGTTAGAGCATTCTCCTCGCATGCAAGAGGTCCGTGGTTCAAATCCCGGTGCCGCGCACTTCCCGACCGGAATAAAAAATCCGCGTGTTGATGGAACTGCATTAAGAGGCCTGGGGTGTGGCCTCACCGGTAACCACCGCCGGGAACGCACTCCCTCACTAGAAAAAGATTGGCCACCCTGGTGCAGTATCTGGCCACTACCTCCCACATGCATACGTCAAATAACTCACGGCCCTCATTTCCCAGCAGCTGCGAAGCAACTGACCATGGCGGTGGTCAGATCTGCAACGCAGCAGAGGGTGCTAAGAAACTCTGGACTACAGGCCGCCTTTCGAACTTGAACTTGGCAACGTTTAACGCTAGAACCTTATCTAGTGAGGGAAGTCTAGCTGTACTATTTGAGGAGCTAGAGGGTGTTAAAAGGGATATATTAGGGCTCAGTGAGGTTAGGAGCACAGATGAGGCCTATACTGTGCTACAGAATGGGCACGTCCTTTGCTATCGGGGCTTGGCAGACAGAAGAGAACTGGCAGTGGGGTTCCTAATTCATAGAAACATAGCTGGCAACATAGAGGAATACTATAGCATTAATGAAAGGGTGGTAGGTATTGTACTTAAACTGAATAAAAGATACAAGATGAAGTTAGTACAGGCTTACGCGCCTACATCCAGCCATGATGACGCTTCAGTTGAAAGCTTCTATGAAGACGTGGAATCGGCAATGAGTAAGGCAAAAACACAGTATACTATAGTGATGGGCGACTTTAATGCAAAGGTAGGGAAGAAGCAGGCTAGAGACCAGGCAGTAGGAGATTATGGCATCGGCACTAGAAACGCCAGAGAAGAGCTACTAGTAAAATTAGCAGAACGCAATAATTTGCGGATTTTGAATACTTTCTACCGAAAACGAGAAAACCGCAAGTGGACATGGAGGAGCCCTAATGGCGAAAATAAGAACGAAATAGACTTTATAATGACTGCACACCCAGGAATCGTGCAGGATGTGGAAGTGGTTGGCAAGGTAGGATGCAGTGACCATAGAATGGTACGGTCTCGAATTCGCCTAGACTTGAAGAAGGAACGACAGAAACTGATACGCAAGAAGCCAATCAATGAGTTATCGCTGAGAGAGAAAGTACAGGAATTCCAGAGTGTCGCTGCAGAACAGGTACTCGGCTCTTAGTGAGGAAACCAACCTTAGCGTATATACAATGAATAATAAGCTGCATCTACGTTGAATTGGCGCTTCAGACGTTTCTTGTTGCTGGTGCTCATGCTGATGACCCAAGACGAATGGCGCTCACCCACAGAGGGGGATGGGCTAAGAACTGGGCGGCAGGGTTTCTAAATGAAACTAAAATGAAATTAAAGCCAATCTGAAAACTTAGTTTAGAGATTATATTACTTATAAACGAAAATGCTCGCTGAGCAAGCGGTCAAACCATCTCTTTTTTTTTGACAGAAGTCGCTACGAATTAGAAACTAAAGATCTGATAAGGTTAGGGTCCACTAGCACGGTAATCTTTTACTTGCGTTGATGTAATCACAGTGGAGCATATATCTCTGTGGCAGTAACCAAACGAAGTGCTACCAAATGATAAAAGTATTTGTAGATTTACTTGTATCTCTAGCTTTTGTTGTGGGGCTACACGAAACCTTTTTTTCTGAGAAGAGTAATGATTACAGAATAAAAAGAAATGTTCAATTGTTTCAATTTCGTTGGAAAAATGCACAGCGGTGACGCCTTGAGTCAAGCTTTGTTAAGGTAATAGATTACTAGTGGAATTGCACAGCGTAATCTGGTATAAGTGACCTCTAACTGGCGAGATACACACCACTGCTTATTCGAGCAATACCTAAAATGCTAGAAATCTTTTTTTTATCCAAATTACCTATTCCTCATTGCAGACAAGCATTTCGGAACCTTAGTGCTGTCACGTAAGCCGTATCTGGCAAAACTGGGATGGTGGACCCACTCAGGGATACTGCTGCTAAAGAGTCCGCCATTTCGTTCAACTATAATCCGCGGTGGCCCGGTACCCACAGCAAATGCAGTTTTTTTACGTTTTTCGGTACTAACTGTTGTTATTAATATCTGTGCCATCTCCTTCTTCCTTGCGGACTTCAAACTTGGTTCGTGGCGCGCACTTTAATTCCGCTCACCTGGTTTCATGTTTCGCGCAGTCCACCCGCTTTCGATTCCGCGCACTCCATCACAGAGGCCTCACTTTTATTTAGGTTTTTTCCAAAAAAAACAGCTCTTAAGCGCGCGTTTGGCAACAAAGTGATTCGATGCTTTCTTTGTTTTGAGTGAGACATCTTGATTATGTCATCGGTTTGGTTGGCTCGTTTGTAAACGTCTTTCTATAAACCATGTGTGTTCTTCCGAAGGCAATTCCGTTCGTCGTCGTCCTTGTTGGTGTAGCACTCTGAGATTCTGTTGTTCTTGGGCTTACTTTTGGTGGCACTGGTAGTGTTGCTGCGGAAAGAGCTGAGGTGGCAGCCCTTTTTGACCATCGCACTTAATTTCTGGACCACTTGATGTGGTGTGCAGTAGGGAGCTGGTAGTCTGTGGACTGTTATGCTGCATCTTGGGTAATGAAGGTTGTGCGCCAGAATTGACTGGAGGATCTTTATAGGCTCTTGGGGCGCTGTTCCTAATGAATGCTTCTGGCTATCGGCAACGTGTGAGATTTCATGATTCTAAGTCTCCTGTGTTGTTAGGACTCTAATGTAGCTGGACACTGGGTAGCGACACCTCGAGAGCTGTGGTTCGGCTGAATTTTACTTGGCAACATCTTTCTGTCTGCGCAACTACAAAACTGAGTTGTTCTGACGCGTGACTCTAGATGAAAGACCCAAGGCCTGGCTGTGTATTTTCTGATTACTGTGGCTCTATATCGACTGTAGTGATCATGTGACATGCGAGGTGAGCGTTGTGAGCAACTGTGAGCAACAGGAAACCAGAAGGTGGTCGAAGCGTGCGAGATGAGAAGTACAGTGCGCAAGGGGCTCCCTAACATCAGTCCTACGGTGCAGTGATGACGTAAAGGTTGGTTTTCGGGCAGTTTCAAAACGCAGTGAAAGGTACATTCTTCCTGAAAACAGATCTGGCTGCCTTTCAGCGAGCTTATGTTTTAATTTTTCTAGTCGGAATGGGAATGGCCGACTTAATCTGACTGTTTCAATGCGTGAAGACTTCTTGGGTTTGCGACAACTAAGTTCGATTGCATTCAGATAGCGTATTGTAAGCAAGTCTTTATCGTAATATTTAAATCGAACAGTCACATTTTTTAATTTTTTGCAATATTCGTAGTTCAGAAAATTATTTGTGAGGTAGAATTTAAAAGCCTCATGGGTGACGTAGTCGGTAAAGTTGATGACCATCTCCCTTTCCGACCAGAATACAGCTGTGGCATGGAGCTCAAAGACGATGAACTAGTATTCTACGGGGCCGTCCTCCGCTGTTTCGGTGTACTTGGGGATGTCAAGGCCAGCAGATGGTTCTGACATGATGCTGGTCGATACGTAATGCTAGGCGCTTGTACGGTAGTCCATGTTGGGTCAGGCTGTCTTGCGGAGAACTGCGTCGATGCTGAGCGACTGATGAAGGGGCAGGCAGGTCTACATCCTGTCAACTTGTGAGACGCTACGATCACTGAGAGACGTGGCCTGGCTCACACGTCATGTTTTGTTTGTTTGTTTGTGATCATTGTTTATTCAATCTCAATTCTTCCTCATCCACGTCTTCTTACTATTCCAGCCTTCTTACGTCGCATACACAAACACACACACACACACGTATATATATATATATATATATATATATATATATATATATATATATTATACAGTTCACTGTAAGCAGACCACTGAGACATTAAGTCTGAGAACCAACGGCTCATTTTTATGCAGGAGCCAAAAGGAAACACATAAACAAAAGCACGACCTCTTCGGTCAGTGTCCCTATTCACAAGACTATTGGTGAGCAAATTGTCTTCCTTTGCTGTTTATTTCGAGCGCGGCATTTGCCTCCTCTTAAAAGAGCACTTCCTCAATGCTATACCTGAGCCAGTCATTCGCGCGAAAATTCACGCTGTACAAGCAATGCTCCTTCGCAGAGGCACTCACAGACGTACGGTTAATTACGCACTACGTGCACAACTTCTGGTTGGTGCTGGGAATGCCCTGTAGAGTTTGGGCTATTCGGGACGACCTCGTTGGTAACGTCACTAAGTCGTCGCAGCACTCGATAAGGTCTGAAGTATCTCCTGAGCAGCTTAGCTTTTCAGATAGTCCTTGTGTTCGTACTGACGTCCACACACATACCTTGTCTCTGGTTTCGTACGTTACAGGTGTATGACGTAGGTTATTGCGACCGGCGTAGTACTCTTGCTGCTAATATATTCGCAGACGTGAGAGCTTCCTGGCTTCCTCTGCGCGTTGAATGAATGCGTTGGCACTCGTTTCATTGTTTCCAACATCGGTCTTACTTCTCGTCCGTGAAAAAGGCTGAAAGGAGACATCCGTGTGGTTTCCAGTTTAGCAGTACTATAAGCAAACGTTATGTAAGGAAGAATCTCCTTCCAATTTTTGTGCTCGATGTCCACACACATTGAAAGTATGTCTTTCAGAGTTTTGTTGAGCCGCTTGGTCAATCCGCTGGTTTGTGGATGATAGGCTGTCGACTTACTATGAATAGTACCGCTGAGAACCAAGACATGATCTAAAAGCGCGGCCGGAAATGCGGATCTGCGATCTGTAATAACGATCGACGACGCACCGTGTCTTAGCACAATTTTCTCAATAAAGAATCGGGCCACCTCCTCTGCTCTGACTCTCTGGATGGCTTCTGTCGTGGCGTAGCGAATAAGGTGGTCGGTCACCACAAAAACTAAGCGGTTACCAGCACTAGAGGTAAAAAGTGGACCCAAAAGGTCTTTCCGACCTGGTCAAATGGCACTGGCAAGATGTGGACTGGGTGTAACAAACCGGCTGGTTTCGTCGGAGATGACTTGCGCCGCTGGCAACTAAAGCATGTCCGAACATGTTATTGTCACGACGTCGAAACATAGGTCTTGCGGCAGAAACTGAGACACCAGAAGCAGGTGGGTTCTTTTAATAGAACGCGCAAGAGAGTTCTTCTTTTTCATCCATTTCATTGTACTTCATGGCACATGCACAACTGTCATTGTCTTTCTTTTTGACAAGCACGTGACATTTGCCTCCCCCCGAAAGAGGCATCGTCCCGATGCGCAACCTAGGCGCTCTACCAGGCGCATGAAGTGATCGCGTAAACTGGATAAATACGGTTTCATACGCACGACGTGTACGACTTCGGGTAAATGATTTTGACGCTTAGAACTACAGTCAGTGTCGGGAACAACTTCATAGTTCACGTCGTTCAAGCGTCGTGTGACGCTGTATGGGCCAAAGTATCGTCTTAGCAGTTTTGTCCGACAGTCCACGTCGACGTATCGGAATCCAGACCCAGACCTTGCCGCCTGGTGTGTAGCTAATAAACTTGTGTCGGGGGTCGTACCGTTGTGCATCTTGATGCTGTTGATGACAGATGCGCACACGCGCGAGCTGTCTGGCTTCCTCGGTGCGCTGAGTGAACTCTTCGGCATCCACATGGATGTCGTCACACTCATGCGGCAACATGGCGTCCAACGTTGTCGTGACTTCGCGACCATAGATCAGACTGAACGGCGTCATTCCAGTGGTTTCTTGTCGAGCGGTATTATAGGCAAAGGTCACGTACGGCAATATCTGATCCCAGGTTTTATGTTCCGTGTCAACGTACATGCTGATCATGTCTTTGAGGGTCCTATTGAGGCGCTCTGTTAGTCCGTTTTTCTGCGGATGGTAAGCAGTTGTTCTCCGGTGCGCTGTACCGCTGAGTCAGAGAACTGACTCCAAAAGTTCTGCGGTGAAGGCAGGTCCTCTGTCTGTGATCACTGCTGTCGGAGCGCCATGCCGAAGGACGATGTTTTCGATGAAGAACTGAGCGGCCTCTGCTGCTGTGCCGCGCTGCATAGCTGTAGTCTCCGCATAACGGGAGAGGGAATCGGTGGCCGCGATTATCTATCTGTTACCTGTTGTGGAAGTTGGAAAGGGGCCTAGGAAATGCATTCCAATCTGGGTGAACGGCTTTGCTGGTGCTAGGACTTGATGTAAAAGACCGGATGGCTTGCTGGGAGGTGCTTTGCGTCTTTGGCAGTTGGTGCAAGTTCGAACGTGATGGTTAACAGCAGTGGGTAACTTTGGCCAGTAGTACTTGCATCGTAGTCGGCACAATGTTCGGGTAAAGCCTAGATGACCAGAAGTTGCTTCACCATGACACGCTTCCATAATTTCTTTTCGAAGAGAGGCAGGCACGACGAGCAAGTGCGGGTGGCCGGTTGGTGAGAAGTTTTTCTTATAGAGAACATCGTTTCGCAAGCAAAAAGATGGCAGTCCTCTGGGAAATTACCGCGGCACGTCCTTACGTCGTCCTTCTAAATATTCAATGAGTGGTAACAGCTCGGGGTCACTGCGCTGCTCCTGTGCAATAGTGGCCGTGTTGACGACTCCCAAGAGTGCCGCGTCGATGTTTTCGTCATCACGAGCGAAAGTCTCCACTGGCGACCGTGAGAGACAGTCGGCGTCGGTGTGCCGCTTCCCAGATTTATAGACGATGGTCATGTCGAACTCTTGAAGTCTTAGGCTCCAGCGCGCCAAACGGCCAGATGGATCTTTAAGGTTGGTGAGCCAGCACAAAGAGTGATGGTCGCTAACAACCTTGAAGGAGCAGCCGTACAAATATGGACGAAATTTGATGACCGCCCACACCACGGCGAGACACTCCTTCTCGATAGTCGAGTAGTTCTCCTCCGTGCGAGAGTTCTGCTGGCGTAGGCTATTACTCTTTCACAGCAGTCTTGCCACTGCACCAGAACGGCACCCAGACCTACATTGCTGGCGTCAGTGTGAAGTGCTGTAGGGGCTTCCTGGTCGAAGTGCGCGAGGACTGGAGGTGTTTGCAGGCGTTGTCGTAGTTCAATGAACGCGATTTGCTGTTGTTCACCCCAAAAATAGGGGACGTCCTTACGTGTGAGTCATGTCAATGGCGCCGCAATAGACGAAAAGTCCTCAATAAATCGCCGGTAATAGGCACACAATCCTAAAAAGCGTCTCACGGCCTTTTTGTCGAATGGTGCAGAAAATTGTGCTACGGCGTCTATTTTGGCCGGGTCAGGTCGAACACCCTCGTGACTGACGACGTGGTCTAGAAAGCTGAGTTCATTAAAACGAAAATGACATTTTTCCGATTTTAAAGTAAGGCCGGCCGAACGTATGGATTGGAGGACGGTAAATAAATGGCTGAGATGTTCCTCGAATGTTGCTGAGAATACAATAACGTCGTCCAGATAGACCAAGCATGTTTGCCACTTCAGGCCTGATAGTACGGTGTCCATGAGACGCTGAAAAGTGGCTGGCGCCGAGCACAACCCAAAAGGAAGCGCCTTAATTTCGTATAGGCCGTCGGGCATCACGAAGGCCGTTTTTTCACGATCTCTCTTGTCGTCTTCTATCTGCCAGTAGCCACTTCAGAGGTCCATTGAAGAGAAATAGCGCGCATGACGCAGCCGATCGAGTGAATCGTCTATGCGGGGCAGTGCATAGACGTCTTTCTTCGTGACTTGGCTCAACTTGCGATAATCATTACAGAAGCGCAAGCTGCCGTCTTTTTTCTTGACCAAAACCACATGGGACGCCCAAGGACTTTTCGAAGGTTGTATGACGTTATCCGCGAGCATCTTGTGTACTTGCTTCTGAATTTCCTCGCGCTCTTTCGGAGACACACGGTAGGGGTTTTGCCAAATCGGTCGCGTGTTGTCTTCAGTAATGATGCGGTGCTTGGTCAATGGTGTTTGCTGGACCTTTGACGTACGCGAAAAGCAGTCTTCGAATTGGTGTATAAGTTAAAGCAGGTGCTTCCTATCAGAGGGCGGTAGCGTACAGCAGATGTCCACCGACAAAGTTGTCGAGGCGGGGACAGCCACGTCATCTGGTTGCAAGGTAAAACAATCCCCGGCTTGGTCTACATCGTCGTAGTAGGCAATTGTGGTACCCTTCTGGAATTGACGGCGCTCGTTGCTGAAGTTTGTGAGGAGCACTTCTGCCTGTCCACCGGTAAGCGCCAGGACGCCCCTCGCGATGGAAATGCCTTGCGTGAACAAAAGAGCGACTATGTGCTCCGCTATCACATCTTTATAGCAAGGACACCCACTGAACACCGACACAAGGCAGCAAGATCTCGGTGGGAGTGTCACATCGTCGGCTATTCGCAAACGGCCGCGTGGTTCTTCACTGCTGTTGTCGGCATAAGGATGAGCGCCAAACGTCACCATACGTTGAGGGATGTTGATAACAGCGCCATGATTTCGAAGAAAATCCATGCCCAAAATTAACTCTTTACAGCAGTCTGGCAAGAGGACGAAAGTGGCCACGAAGCTAGAATCTCCGATGCGAAGTCTAGTGGTGCATTTACCCGTGGGTGTCATCAGCTGACCACCAGCACTCCTTATGTGCGGCCCTGTCCACGATGTCTTGACCTTTCTGAGGCGGTCGGCGAGCTCTTGTCGCATGATTGAGAAGTCGTCGCCAGTGTCGATCAGTGCTATAACGTGATGTCCGTCAATGAGAACGCTCAGATCGGCGCGTACAACTTCTTCAGCATTATTATTCGTCGTCGTATTCATTGTCGTTGTCGTCATACCTTCTTGCGATAATTGGGGGAACTTTTCAGTGTGTCGACGATTGGCAACCTTGCCCCCCGAGGTCGCATAGGTTAGTTTCCCCGGCGCGGGCTAGGCGAACGGCCTCTGGTGACGTCCGCGTAGCTTTGAGGGAAGTCACGGTGACGCGCAGGTGATGGAGATCGCCAGCAACGCGGAGGGGTTGCTTGAGCAGGCGATAGTTGATCGGCATCGTGGGCACGACGGTCTTCGGAGCGGAAAGAAGTGGGACGAGAAAAGTTCCTGAACCCAGAAATGCCGTGACGGCAATAGCGGGCAGTGTGACCGGGTTATCCGCAGCGGTAGCAAATAGGTCGACGGTCGGCCATGCGCCACGTCAGTTCGGCAAACTGGTGGTCGTCTCGTAGAATCTCGTTGCCACCAAGGTACAGCAGTGGGTCGTGGCTGGAAGGGCATCGCCACAAATATCGGTGGAGGACGACGGACCACATCGGCGTAGCTCGCTGGATGTGGCTAAAGATTTGGCGCGGGTGGTGTAATGGCTTGCCTCAACTCCTGGCGGACGATTTCGGCAACAGATGCGACTGACGGTTGGGCAGGGGGAACGCAGAGGGCCCGAAGTTCCTCACGCAGTATTTCCCTAATCATTTGTCGCAGATAACTTTCGCATACGGCAGTGTTCTCAGCTGCAGTACTTACTGCCGTGTGGTTCTGCAGGCGGTCAAAGTGTCGGCGTCGTTGTTGCAGAGCGCGCTCGATGACTGTCGCCTCTCTTATGAATTCATCTACAGTTGTAGGTAGATTTCGTACGAGGCCCGCAAACGCTTGTTCCTTAACACCCTGCATTTGGTGACGCACCTTCTTCGCCTCGGGCATGTAAGGGTCAGCTCGTCGAAACAGACGCATCATACCCTCTGCGTACATGGCGGCTGTTTCATTGGGTTTTTGCACGCGTGCCTCAATCACTTGCTGTGTGCGATCCCGTCGGTCCGAGTTCAAAAATGTAGCGAGGAGCTTTCGACGGAAGTCTTCTCAAGATTGGAATGTAGCCTCGCGGTTCTCATACCACGTGCGAGCGCTATCTTCCAGTGCGAAATATGCACGGCCAAGTTTGTGCTGTTCGCTCTAGTGGTTGGATACAGTGACCCGTTCGAACTGTTCGAGCCAGTCCTCGACATCCTCGTACTCTTCCCAACGGAAAACTTCAGGAGCGCGAGGATGTTCAAGAATTACCTGCGATGGAAGAGTGGTCTGCGATGGCGGGATAACCGTGGATGTCGTAGGAGCTGCCATGCTGGAAAGAGGCGGAACAGGTGCGGACTCTGGACTTAGGCCTAGTAGGCGCCGACTGAATCGGTGCACTGGAGTCGCGACGAGGGGCTGAGTCTCTGGACTAGGTGAACGGGTCCGAGTAAGACTGTCCTGCATCAGGTTGTAGGCTCCAGTACCTCCACCAGTGTCATGACGTCGAAACAGAGGTCTTGCGGCAGAAACTGAGACACCAGAAGCAGGTAGGTTCTTTTAATAGAACGCCCAAGAGAGTTCTTCTTTTTCATCCATTTAATTGTACTTCATGGCACATGCACAACTGTCATTGTCTTTCTTTTTGACAAGCACGTGACAATAATTCACGGCAGCGGTGAGTCTAGCCCACTCATGCCTCTTCCGATTTCTGGGTACTCTTCGCGTGTAGCCTAAATGTCCAGAGGCGACCTCGTTGTGGCAGCTAGCAATACCTCAGAACGAAGAGTGGTAGGGATGACAAGCAAATAGGTGGAACCGTCTGATGAGAAGTTCCTTTTATAAAAGACATTATTTCGCAGACAGAACGACAATAGTCTTCTGGCAAAAGCTTTGGTTGCGTTCTGGATTCATCCTTCTAAATAATAATTCTAGTCAAGTAGATAAAGATTGTCATGCTTGTGATCCGCTATGGTTGTCGTGTCGAACTAACTTTGTCGCTGATTGAGACAGGCAGTCGGCGTCTGTGTGTCATTTTCCCGACTTGTAAACGATTGTTATATCAAAGGCAGCGTGCCTATTGGCCGGAACGATCTTTCAGACTTTCTAACCTACACAACGAATGGTGGTCACTGATAACCATGAATGGGTGGCCGTACAAGTATGGGTAACATTTCATACCTGCCCACATTACGGTGAGACATTCTTTTTCAGTTGTCGACTAATTTGCGTCTGTGCGTGACAGAGTTCTGCTTGCGTAAACGATCACTCTTTTGTCGTCGTCCTGGCACTGAACAAGCACAGCTCCGTGCCCAACATGGCTGCCGTCAGTATGGAGCATTGAAGGGGCTGTTTCATAAAAATGGGCAAGCACGGGGGTCGTGTGACGACGTTACCGCAAGTAATTGAAAGTAGATTCCTGTTCATCGTACCACACAAATGTGGCGCCATTTCTCGCGATACAAGTTAAAGGCCACGCACGGAAAATCTGGAATAAATCACAGATAATATGCGCAGAGACCAAGAAAATGCCTGCCTTTCTATCTGACGGTGTTTGAAACTGTGCGATGGCGGCCACTTTCTCGGGATCTGGATGAACGCCTGCGTTAATGACGACATGGCCAAGAAACTGTAGTTCCTCAAAGTAGAAGTGACACTTCTCGGGCTTTAGCTTAAGACATGCGGCCCGTATGGCCTGCAAGAACACCTGTAATTGTTCAAGGTGTTTGTTGAAGAATGAACCCGAGCGGACTAACTAGAACCTGCGACACCGAAGAGAAATCCGAAGACATAGAGCTCGCGAGGCACGGCAAAACAGATAGTTTTCCATGACCACAGAATAAAGTCACGTGTTTTCTTACGGCTTGGAAGCCAGTCGTTTCTTAACATTTCGTGCCGCAAAACCCGGGACTGCCTCTCGAGAGACGCCTTCACGTGCCGGCCATGGCGAACTCGGACCATCTACGGAGGAAGCGTGGTACACTCAGGACTTGCGCCATGTGAGCCCTAACCGAGCTCACGGATCCTCTGCAGCAAACGGATCCTGACCTCTAAGAAGTTCACGTGTACCTTAACTATCTCAAGAACAAGGAGCTTACATTGTCGAGACTGGACGACGAAATTCTTCCGCTAACAGGTGAAGTCGAAACGGCACAGGACTATAGCAACAAGATCAGCTACGCCATCGTGCGAGCGAAGTACTGGTTGCAAGGCCGTCAGAAAGCTACCACGACGCATGCTGAGGACTCCGGATCAGGATCGAGCAACGCAGACCTCCCGATTCTGTCGATGCTCCGGACCATGTGGGAGAGCCACGTCAAAGATCATATGTAGTGCCCAGGCTACACATGCCTGCCTTCAACAGCAACCTGCGTGGCTGGCAGGCCTTTTGGGACATTACGACGCTACGATCCACCAGAACACCGACCTACCATGCATCGAAAAATTCAAGCGTTTGCTTACATACTTAAATGGCAGCGCTAAATGGTCAATCGAAGGAACCCGGTTAGCCGAGAAGAATTACATCACTATCAAAACGCTCACGCATCCGTTCAGACGGCGAGATCTCTTCATCAATGAACACGTGAATCATCTTTTGGCGTTGACTACTGTGAAGAGCTCATCAGAAGTTGCCAAACTTCGCACACTTCAAGAAAATGTCCTGTTCCGAGTAGCGCTTCAAAGGCCTCGGCATGTTCCCTCATTATTACTTCGTGGTACTAAATCGAGTCATGATGCGCTGTTGCCAGACAATCTGGCTATTATGTACCAACAAAAGATGAAAGAGGATTACCGCGACAATAGTGGGACGGAGACTTCCAAATACTGCGCCAAGCGAAGCACCTACTGACATTTATTCGCCTCCAAGTAGAAGTGTGAGAGGAAGGTCACCTGCAACCACGTCACCAAACCTATGAAGGTGGAGACAGCATGGCGACAGAAAGCCCAGACGGCACAGAATTCATTCCATCGGCTGCATCTCTTAAGGGTTCTACTGCATTGATCAATCAATTCTGCTCACTTTGCAACAGCCAAGAGCACAAAATTTTGTATTGCACTGCTAATCTGTCGGCGGACGAAAGTCGAGTGCAGCTACGGAATAACAACTGCTGTTACCGCTGTGGTACTCGCTATCGCATCGCAAGGGCATGCAAAAAGGCCATCAGTCCCCTATTTGGTTTCTGCAATTGTCACCACCTGACCATTCTGTGCAACCTGTCCAGACCTGTTGTCCAGAACCCAGTGCCTGCTGCGGAATCTGTAGCGTAGGGAAAACCCCCTTCGCCATGGCTTCGAATCATTGCAACCAAGCAAAACATGCACGTCGGAAGCGCGGTTGTACTATTGCAGAAGGGGTGCATATGCGCAAGGTCCGGAAATCGATGCCTCCTCGTTCGGGTTCTGTTGGACAGCGGTAGCCAGCGCAGCTATATTCACCCAGAAGCGGCCAGAGTCCTTCAGTGTTCTGTCATTGGAAGGGGAAAATTTTAATAATGACATTTGGAAGATCCAAGGCTCAGAAGCGACTCTGCGCCGACCATGTTTCCGGGTAGCTGCACAGTCTATTTAGTGATGCTGAAGTGGAGTTACAAGCTTGAATATTCAGGAGATCTGCTCAGTAACGTGTCCACAACTAGAGCAGCATATCTTGCAGACACTCCTCGAAAAGCAATACCTTGTGACTGACGCATAGCAATCGAATACGTGGCAAGATGGCGAAATCATTAGCTGAAAGGATCTGACGCCCATTGAAAAGTGATCACCGGCAAAATTGACCGCATCAACGAGAGGCTAACAGCGATTGAGACAACGTTTGAATGGATGGTACAAGGACCCTTATCGTCGGACATCCTGTACCCGTCTAGCACACTGTTCATATCGAGCCGAAATTCTTCTCCACCAGACACAGACGTATCGTCGATGTGGCGTCTTGATGCTATGGGAATCGATAGAAGCTATTCACAACCGTTGGAGACCGTCGTGCACCTCTCCGCATTTGAGCGCTACATAACGAAGCACGGTAGAAGTTATCAGGTTTCAATCATGGTTGAACAGCCAAGACTACCAGCCGGAAACAGTATTCTCTGACTGACAGAACAGCGACTAGAACATCAAATCAACCGTTTCTGTGAGCAGCCAACGTTACAAGATATATACGATCTGGCTAACACCACATATTTCGATGACGGACATGCTGAGAAGGTGCAAGAAGAGCAGCCAGAAGGAGATAATGTATACTATATGCGAAGCAACTGACCACGGCGGCGGTCAGATCTGCAACGCAGCAGAGGGTGCTAAGAATCTCTGGATTCGGACAGGCCGCCATTGGAACCTGAACTTGGCAACGTTTAACGTAGAACTTTATCTAGTGAGGGAAGTCTAGCTGTACTATTCGAGGAGCTAGAGGGTGTCAAATGGGATATAATAAGGCTCAGTGAGGTTAGGAGGACAGATGAGGCCTATACGGTGCTACAGAATGGGCACGTCTTTTGCTACAGGGGCTTGGCAGACAGAAGAGAACTGGGAGTGGGTTCCTAATTCACAGAAACATAGCTGGCAACATAGAGGAATACTATAGCATTAACGAAAGGGTGGTAGGTATCGTAATTAAACTGAATAAAAGATACAAGATGAAGGTAGTACAGGCTTACGCGCCTACATCCAGCCGTGATGACGCTTCAGCTGAAAGCTTCTATGAAGACGTGGAATCGGCAATGAGTAAGGTAAAAACACAGTATACTATACTGATGGGCGACTTTAATGCAAAGGTAGGGAAGAATCAGGCTGGAGACCAGGCAGTAGGAGATTATGGCATCGGTACTAGAAACGCCAGAGGAGAGCTACTAGTAGAATTCGCAGAACGCAATAATTTGCGGATTTTGAATACCTTCTACCGAAAACGAGAAAACCGCAAGTGGACATGGAGGAGCCCTAATGGCGAAATTAAGAACGAAATAGACTTTATAATGACTGCACACCCAGGAATCGTGGAGGATGTGGAAGTGATTGGCAAGGTACGATGCAGTGACCATAGAATGGTACGGTCTCGAATTCGCCTAGACTTGAAGAAGGAACGACAGAAACTGATACGCAAGAAGCCAATCAATCAACTAGCACTGAGAGGGAAAGTACAGGAATTCAGAGTGTTGCTGCAGAACAGGTACTCGGCTCTTAGTGAGGAAACCAACCTTAGCGTAGATACAATGAATGATAATCTGACGAGTATCATTACGGAGTGTGCAGTGGAAGTTGGAGGCAGGGTAGTTAGACAGGACACTGGCAAGCTTTCCCAGGAAACGAAGAACCTAATTAAGAAGCGTCAAATCATGAAAGTGTCAAGTACAACAGACAAAATAGAACTGGCAGAGCTTTCGAAGTTGATTAATAGACGTAAGGTATGCGATGTAAGAAGGTATAACATGGAGAGAATTGAACACGCTCTGAAAAACGGAGGAAGTGTCAAAGCATTGAAGAGGAAACTTAGGATAGGCAAAAGTCGGATGTATGCATTAAGGGACAAAGAAGGCAAAATAACTACCAATATGGATAGGATAGTTAAAATAGCGGAGGAGTTTTACTGAGATCTGTACAGTAGCCGAGACAACCACGACCTTAATACTATAAGAACTAGCAGTAACCCAGATTACACCCCACCAGTAATGATAGAAGAAGTCAGAAAAGCTTTGGAGAGCATGCGAAGGGGCAAAGCTGCTGGTGAGGATCAGGTAACATCAGATCTGCTAAAAGATGGAGGACAGATTGCGTTAGAAAAACTAGCCACCCTGTTTACGAGGTGTCTCCTGAGGGGAAGAGTACCACAGTCTTGGAAGAACGCTAACATCATCTTAATACATAAGAAAGGAGATGACAAGGACTTGAAGAATTACAGGCCGATCAGCTTGCTCTCTGTAGTATACAAGCTATTTACAAAGGTAATTGCTAACAGAGTAAAGAAAACATTAGAATTCAATCAACCAAAGGAACAAGCAGGATTTCGAACAGGCTACTCAACAATTGACCACATTGATACTATCAATCAGGTAATAAAGAAATGCTCAGAGTATAACCAACCACTATACATAGCCTTCATAGATTACGAGAAGGCGTTTGATTCAGTAGAAATATCAGCCGTCATACAAACACTGCGGAATCAGGGCATAGATGAAGTATATATAAACATTCTGGAAGAAATCTACAGGGGATCAACTGCTACCATAGTGCTTCATAAAGAAAGCAACAGAATACCAATCAAGAAGGGTGTAAGCCAGGGGGACACGATTTCCCCAATGCTATTTACCGCGTGCTTAAAGGAGGTTTTCAGAAGCCTAGAATGGGAACAGTTAGGGATAAGAGTCAATGGAGAATACCTTAGTAACCTGCGCTTCGCCGATGACTTGTATTGCTGAGTAACTCGGGGGACGAATTGCAACTCATGATTACGGAGTTAGACAAGAAGAGAAGAAAGGTGGGTCTTAAAATTAATCTGCAGAAAACGAAAGTAATGTTCAACAACCTCGGCAAGGAGCAGCGCTTCGAGATAGGTAATAGTGCACTTGAAGTTGTAAAAGACTATGTCTACTTAGGGCAGGTAATAACCGCAGCGCCAAACCACGTGATTGAAGTAACTAGAAGAATAAGAATGGGGTGGAGCACATTCGGCAAGCACTCTCAAATTATGACAGGTAGATTGCCACTATCCCTTAAGAGGAAGGTATATAACAGCTGTATCTTGCCGGTACTTAGCTACGGAGCAGAAACCTGGAGACTTACAAAGAGGGTTCAGCTTAAATTGAGGACGACGCAGCGAGCAATGGAAAGAAAAATGATAGGTGTAACCTTAAGAGCCAAGAAGAGAGCAGAGTGGATTAGGGAACAAACGTGGGTTAAGGATATCATAGCTGAAATCAAGAAGAAGAAATGGACATGGGCAGGGCATGTAGCGCGTAGACAGGATAACCGCTGGTCATTAAGGGTAACTGAATGGATTCCCAGAAAAGGGAAGCGGGTTAGGGGGAGACAGAAGGTTAGGTGGGCAGATGAGATTAAGAAGTTTGCTGGTATAAATTGGCAGCAGCAAGCACAGGACCGAGTTAACTTGCGGAACATGGGAGAGGCCTTTGTCCTGCAGTGAACGTAGTCAGGCTGATGATGATGATGATGATGATGATGATGATGATGATGATGATGATGATGATGATGATGATATGCATCATCATGCAGTAGTTCATCGATATGCCGCCACAAAGAAGCTTCGAGTGGTTTTTGATACCTCACCACATGAAGCTAATTGTCCTTGCCTCAACAATGTCCTATCAAAGGGCATCAAAGTCGGTGTGGACATAGTCTAGCTACTACTGAACTTTCGCTGCAACCCTGTCGTTTTTGCAGCAGACTGAAAGAGGGCACACCCTCAAGTGTTGAATCGACCCGAACATTGCGACTTTCAAAGATTTTTGTGGCTGGAACAGCGGCCAACTAAAGAAGAGCCCACTAAATCAATTACAACATGGAGGGTGACCAAAGTTACGTTTGCAGCTGCATCAAGCCGGTTTCTTTTGGCGGCTACAATTTGTCATCACCTGTTATCTTGTCCGCAGAAGTATCCAGAAACCGTAGCCTTATTGAAGCACGTGTTCTACATAAATGATCTTATCATCGGGCTACCAAGCATGCAGGCGGCAATGAAGGTATATGAAGAAACAAAATAAATATTCTATGAGGCAAGTATGTAAATTCGCAAGGGGGCCTCGAATTGCGACAAGTACAAAGAAAGCTGCGCCATCGAAAATGAAGTTGGGGACAATCTAATGATGAAGGTTTTAGGTGTTTCTTTGGAACTTTCAGGCGATCCCCTTGTCCTGAGCAAAGAGCACGCAGCTATGTTAGCCACCGGAAAGCGGCTACCAAACGTGCAGCACTGAAATTTTCGGCAAGGGTATACGACTCACTGGGTTACCTCACTTCAGTCACCATAAAGGCTAAATTGATATTCCAGAATTTATAGAAGACAAATCTTGTTTGGGACACCAGTATACCTGCAGGTGAACAGGACGAACGGAATAGTTGGTGTTCTGAGCTGTCCGACTCGTCCGTCAATATTCCACGATACATATTCTCATGGGGCTAAAATAAGCCCTTTTTATTTGAGCTGCACATCTTCGCAGATGCCAGTTCTAAAGCATACGGTGCTTGCATTTACGTACGATTGAACTCGCCACCCGAAAAGTGCTTCACATGACTCTTGATCAGCAAGGGCGCGCTTGCTTCTTTAAAAATAGTATCCCTTCCACGCCTGCATGGGGCTCCTGGCATGCACAATCGCGGTGTGGCTTATACGCTACGTGCACAAGGTCCCTTTTTTCCAACATGCCACTGTTGCCTTCTGGACGAACTCGCTTGTGGCGCTAAGCTGGATAAAGAGTTTAGTGACCATGCTGGGACTATTTGTAGCATACCGTGTCACCGAAATCCAGCAGCATGCCAGACCTTCCCAATGGTTTCATTGTAGCAGCAGGAAAAATCCCGCCGATTTCATCACTCGAGGATTATCACTTTCGGAGTTTACAAAATTGTCCAAGTGGTGGTATGGCCCAACCTGGCTGTGTGAAAAAACCAGGTCTTACGAAGGTATAGAAATTTCATTTCATTTCATTCCATTTATTGAAGCCTTAAGGGCCCGGAAACAATACATAAGGTGGGGGCAAGCAATATATGTTGGACTTTCAATCACACAAACGTCGAAAAAGGAAGAAAAGCCGAAGAAAGGGAGAAAAAGCACCTCTAAGAAAGGAATCAAGCAAGCAGAAAAAAACAACTGCCGTAGACTGGAAATAAAACAACAATATACATAAGTGATCAGCATCATATTGCATGAGTCACTAAAAGTTGGTTACTAACATGGTTCAACTAGGAATTCATTTAATTGAGGTCAGATGCATAGTTACTTTTTCGCGAAAAGTCGGGCGGTTGGTGGACGAAACAATACTGTCGGGGAGGGTATTCCACAGGGTTATTGCATGAGGAAAAAAGAATTTTTCGTTGATGATGTGCGGCACTGATTGTGTGCGATTGGTTTGCTGTGGTTGAGGCGCGGCGAGATTCGGGGCGGGGGTTGCAGTCGAGGGTGCTTGGCAAGTGGGTGATAATAGAAAGAGTGAAGCAAGCAGAGACACGAGATGATTTGACGTGATTGGAGACATGGAAGGTCAAGTGTGCGTTTGAGTTCAGTGATGCTAAATTTACGCGAGTAGTTTGACGTTATGAAGCGAGCAGCGCAATTCTTGGTGGATTCTAATTCGTAGGTGAGATATGCTTGTGAGGGGTGAAAGTTAGATAATGCGTATCCCAGTTTAGGCTAAACGTATGTCTGATATGCAAGTTTTTTAATAGCGGGTGAAGCAGATCTGAGATTTCAGCACGAAAATATAAGTGTGCGCGAAGCATGTGGGCATATTGTTTCAATGTGAGCGACCCATGATACTGACGATGTCAACTGAACGCCTAGATACTAATAGCAGTCTGTTCGAGTTATTTCATTTGAATGGATATGGTATTCGTGACTAGTGGTGCTGCGTTTACGGGAAAAGGACATGGATTGGCACTTATTAAGGTTAAGAGGCATGAGCCATTTTCTACACCATGCAGCGATAGTGTACATGTCTTCCTGAAGATTAGAGAGGTCGCTAGGCTTGTGAATGGCATTGTAGATGACGCAGTCATCGTCGAAAATTCGAAGTCTGGTTTTTGTGTCTGATGGCAGGTCATTGACGTAGATTAAAAATAATAGGGGGGAAAAGCCTGCTCCCTGGGGGACACCAAATGTAACACTAGAAGTTTACGAGTCATAAGAGCTCGCAGTTGTGTACTGTACGCGACCTTTTCGGAAATGTTCTATCCAAGTAATCAGTTTCGGGGGGATACCAAGAGTAGGTAATTTTGCAAGCAGGCAATTGTGTGGAACACGGTCGAAGGCCTTCGAGAAGTCGAGGAAGATGGCATCAATTTGTAGAGAATTGTCCATATGTGACAAGATATCATCGATGAATTCTGAGGGCTGTAATTCAAACGATAATAGTTTTCTAAAACCATGCTGGTACACATAAAAGGTAATTTATTCAAGGTAGTTCATTAAATTGGCTGCTACAATGTGTTCTAGCAGTTTAGATGGTATGCTGATTAGCGAAATCGGGCGGTAATTAAATGCTTTTGATCGGTCGCCAGACCTATGGGTGGGAATGACTTGTGCCTTCTTACTATCGTGGGGAACATCGCTAGTGCTTAGTGATTGTTAGAACAGTAAGGTTAGTATTGCACTTGACAGGTAAATTGTGTTTTTATGTAGTTTGCTGCTCATTTGATCGCAACCAGCCGAGGAGGATAATTTGAGAGAGTTTATTAACCTAAATATTCCATCAACGTTGATCTGGATATCAGGCATTCTGGTCGGCGAGTGGAGTGGTAACTGGGTAAAATTAAGGCATTGAGCAGGAGAAAATACTGACGCAAAGAAGTTGTTAAGGACTGTAGCACATTTATCAGTTTCGATTAATTTGTTGTCTACGTTTGACAGCTGGAGTTGCGTTTGACAATTTGGCGGGGAGATAATTTGAAAGAATTTACGAGGGTTAGACTGTAGGATTGGTAAGCCGTCAGTAGATAAGAATTTGTCTTTAGAGGCTTTCAGCTCCGTAATGTATTTATTAGCAGCCAATTTGTACTGATCTGAAACTATGGCGTTATTAAGAAGTTTTTCATTTCGATAAAGGCGTTTTTTCTTGTTGAGTAGGCGCTTGAGGTGTTGCGTAAACCACTGGTTATTTGTCTCTCTATTTACAAGGATAGTGGGAATATGTCTGTTTTTCAAGTTTAGCATCGTGTTTTTATATTTCCATTGGTGTTGACCAAGCGGGCAGTGTATTACTTTCGGAAGTTGTCGCAGAAGAGTGCAAGTTCGCGGTTAAATGCGTCGAAGTTAGCTTTCTTGTAATCAGTGATTTCTTGTAATCAGATATATTTTTGCGTTGGGGCGTTCTTTTTTATAGGAAGAGAAATGCTGATATGAAGGAGGCTATGGCCGCTGAGGGCAGGAAGCACAGTCACATTTCTGATGTTTTCAGCGTTAGATGTTAATAAGAGATCTAGGGTGTTGTCGCCCTTTGTAGGGCATGTAACTGTTTGGTGCAGATTGAAGTCAAGAGTAAATTCAAGAAATTGTCTGGGCTCAATAAATGGTGATTGGTTGGCTACTGAAAGTAATGAACAATTAATGCTGAGATGACTAAAGTCTCCGAAAAGGAAGATTGGTGCCTCGGGTATGTCTTTTTTTACTTTTTCTAGAGAAAAACTAAACTTGTCGCAAAAGGAGGTACTACTTTCTGGTGGACGGTAACATATTCAAACACTATTTTGCCAATTGTAATGTGCACGCATACCCATGTTAGTGCAATTTTGTCGTCGGGAGTGAATAGTGAGGATGATAAGCTGTCCCTAACGGCAATCAGTACACCTCCACCTCGCTTGTCATGTCGATCACGTCGATATACTCTTAGATTGGGGTTAGATGGAAAGACTTCGCAGTCACTGACGTCCTTGTTTAACCACGTTTCGGTTAGCAAGACGATATAGGCTGCGGTATCGTCTTGAATCTGAACGAACGTGAACGAATCTAACAAAAAAAATACTGTTCACTGAACCGCAACAACCAAAGAACGATCGACGATTTTTCGCAGAAATTAGATCCGTTTGTTCATCCGCCAATAACGTTGGGAGACTACAGCTCTTTAGCAAAACTGCTAAGAGTAACTGCATGGAACCAGCGTTTCAGCTGCCGCGCAAGATGCTTTCCATCAGCGTCTAGTCCTCTGACAGCAGAATAATTATTTCTTTAGTATATAGAAAATTTAGAAATCTTTTGAAACTCACTTTCTTCCGCAGGATTGGCTCTGTGCGTTTATCATACCTTTGTTTAAAGCCAGCAACCGAATGGTCATTAGCAACTATCGTCCTGTGTCACTTACGTCAGTTTGCTACAAGGTTATAGAGAATAATATAGCAAAGCATATCATGGTTCACTTGGAGGTCAATCAATTACTTATTGACTGTCAGCATGGATTTAGAAGCGGCAAGACTACAGTGACACACTTGATTCAAACGATTCATTTTAGTTTGGCTATAGACGAACGCAAACAGGTTGATGTAATTTGCATTGTTTTTGCTAAAGCTTCTGACGTTGTAAACCACACTAAGCTGCTCTTTAAACTGAGAAATATGGAATTCAGTGATGAAATTATTAATTGAATTGGTGCATACTTAAGTAACCGCAAGCAAGCGGTGAGGATTGATGGTTGTCTTTCAACGACGCTAGATGTGTTTTCGAGGTGCCTCAAGGGTCCGTTCTTGGCCCACTGTTGTTATTATTGTACATCAAAGATATAAGTACTATTGTAAAGCCCCCTATAAAGATGCAACTTTATGCTGATGATTGTTTGATTTATATGACTGTAAGCTGTACTAATAATAAGCTTGAGTTGAACAAGTGCCTCGAAGATTTGGAATTCTGGTGTCACGAATGGGATTTGCAAATTAACCACAAAAAACAACTTATGTACACATTACCAATAAGAAAAATGTTCTCAAATTTCAATACAGCATCGGGAGCAACATCCTCTGTGAAATAACATATTTTAAATACTTAGGGGTGACAATTACAAACAACTTAACTTGGCACCGTCATATTAAATCAGTTTCTTCTGAGTCGTTCCAAAACTTTGTTATCTTCGAGCGAAGTTGCATAGAACACCAAACACGTTAAGCTGCTTGCATACCAAACATATATTAGAACTATACTGGAGTACGCCTCCATGGTTTGGAGTCCTCACTAAAAACACCTATTTGCCAAATTAGAACGTATTCAGAGGCGTGCCGCACGGTTTGTGTGCTCTACATATAGAAGGCGGGATTCAGTAACTGACATGCTCAATTCATGCAATTTAGAACCATTGGAAATCCGAAGACAAAAACAAAAACTTAAAATGTTATATCGTATATTGCAAGGGATATTAAAAATACCTAAAGACGAGTACATACGCCTTCCCGGAATACGTAGCGCTAGATTGAATCATGATTCCCCCATTAAGCCCTCAACGCTTGCACTGACATCTTTCGGTGGTAATTTTTTTCCCGATGCTATAGAACAATGAAATCGTTTACCCCATCATGTTGTTAATAGTACCGATGTGCAATCTTTTGACAGAGAAATCGATGCTTATTTTGGTCATGGTTCAATTGAAGTACCGCCAATTTTGGTTTTTTGTGTGCATTGCTATTTGAGTGCCACTTGTTTTAGTTTTCTGTTTGTAAGTACTATTGTACTCCCTCCCTGTTATCACCTTCAAGCGAGGGTTGACAGTATTATCAAATAAATAAATAAAATGAAAAGCTAAGCACTATTGGTTGCAAATAATGCAGGAAGTCTCGTTCCCAAGCGAGGTCCAAGCGCTGCAGAACGGTCTGTCGTTACCTTAAGCATCCCCTGTACTTTGTTTGTGCCCGTTTTTGTATGAGGATGGCCTACTTCGCATCGGTGGGCGACTGCAAGTGCTGCACGCTGAACAGGGCATTCATCACCCCATCTTATTATCAAGCGACCATAAGCTCACCAGCTTGCTTTTGTCGGTAGCGCATATGCATACGATCTACGGTCGTGCTTAATGAACCCTCACTGCGCTTCGAGAGCGTTTCTGGTTAGAGGGTGCCAAATCATGAAGAGAATTATTTGTCAGTTTAGAATGTGCAAAAGTTAGAAAACTACAGTAAAGACAGCACCCATATCGCAACTTCCTTACGAAAAATTTGCGAAGACCAGCCCCTTCACGCTCGTTGGGCTTGATTACTGTGGGCCACTGTACGCGAAATCAGCAAGCGGTCCAATAAGGACTTAATTTTGTTTTGGTGCGCCGTCACACGTGCCACCCACCTTGAGCTAACATGAGACATGACCACTGTCATAATTTGCTTGCTTTTCGTCGTTTCGCAGCACGCTGTGGTGTACCCTCAATTGTGTACTCTGACAACGCCCTGCCGATTTGGAGTTGTGCTAGATGGTTTGTATCTGAGCTAACTGCTCTTCGCGAGTACGCCGTGATCGGGATACAATGGAAGTTTATCCCAGAACGCGCTTCATGGTGGGGTGGATTGTATGAGCGCCTTATTCCTACGACAAAAACCGCGCTCAAGGATTCACTCGGACCAGTAGTCTTAACGTGGAAGGCCTCACAACGGTGCTGTGTGAGGTTGAAGCTGCGATCAACAGCAGGCCGCTCACCTACCGTGGAAATGAGCCTAACGAGGTACAGCCATTCCCTCCATCCCTTTTCTATCTAGGTAAACGCAGCACGTCATTGCCACAGCATTGCTTGTCAGACCCTCACGTATTCAGTTGATCTGCAACTGAAGGCTCGTCATCGTCAATATCAAACAGGGGAACATTGAAAGAGGTGCAAACGAGCGTAACTGCTATTGCCGCAGGCGGCACACAATCGCTCCACATGCCCAACAGCAAAGCTCCGAGTTGGTGATGTAATACTCTTGCAAGAAGACGCGACACCAGCGACGTCATAGAAACTGGGCAGAGTGCTTGAGCTATTGTTAAGGAAAGATAACAGTGTGCGCGCCTGCTCCATCCGTCTCGCTAACGGTTCAGTTGTGAATCGCCCTGTGTGAAAGATGTTCTTGCTCGAAGCCTCTGATTCCCCTTGACCCGCCCTGGGTGATGTTGAAAAATGAACCAGAATGGAACAACTACAACTTGTGACACCGGGAGGGAAGAAGAGAAAGCCGAGGACAAAGAGCTCGCAAGGGACGGCAAAACAGGTAGTTCGCCATGACCGCAGAATAAAATTGCGTTTTCTTTTATGGTTTCGGAGCCAGTCGTTTCGTAACAGTGTTCGTCGAACGTCGCAAAAACGCAATGACGTCATCCAGGTGTACTCTGCGGATTCTCTAAGCCCAGAGAGCACGATATCCATGAGACACTGGAAAGTAGCAGGCGTGAAGCACAAGCCAAATGGTAAAACCCTAAATTTGTGCAGTCCTTTTGTCGTCACGAAAGCACTTCTTTCATGATCCCTGGGGTGAACTTCAGTTGCCAATATCCGGTTTTTAAGTCCACGGAAGAGAAATAACGTGCATTTCGAAACCTGTCGATCGTATCATCAATGCGGGGAAGCGGGTCTTTTTATCCCCTCACTTAGCTTTTGATAGTCCACACAGAAACGCAGGCTTTGTTTGTCTTGACTAGAACAACAGGCGACGCCCGAAGGCTCTTTGACTGTTGCATCACGTCGTCTTCAAGCATTTTTGTTACCTGCTGTTTTATCACTTCTGGTTCTTTTCGAGCCACACAGCATAGATATTGATGAATCGGTCTCGCCATGTTGTTTGTGATGATTCAGTGCTTCGTAAAATATGTCCGGCTAACTTTTGAGGCTAATGCACAACACTCGTGGAGCTCGGCTAGCAGCTCAAGGAAGAGTTCCCGCTGTTTCTGAGTTAAAGTAGGGCTCACATCATGGGTAGGTGCTAGGCCATGCGAGCCTTGTGTAGTCGTTGCTTCGAGTGCTGAGAAGCAGTCACGAACATCTTATATGTTATCAAAATGTGCCGAAGTTGTGCCTTTTGGAAGGTACTCTCATTTGAAGGTGAAATCAGACAACAGCAAGTTGGTGCGGCCGTCGGTTACATGCACTATTCCTCGTGCTACTGAACTCCCGTGATCAAAAAGCAGTGATGTTAGTTGGTCAGTGACTCCTTCACCGACGAATGGTACGTCACAGGCTACTACTACGAGGGTAAATGATCGAAGCGGCACAACTATATCATGGTCTTTTAGACGAAAAAATTTGTGCCCTAGTGATGAAAAATCAGTCAGGCGAGCACTCTCGTAGAACAAAACCGCGTGGTCTGGGACGTCGATTACTGCCCCATGCTCCCTGAGAAAGTCCATTCCTATAATTAAATCTTTGCAGCACTCTGGGAGAACGATGAAAGTGGCGACGAAAGAGGAATCTGCTATGCTGATTCTTTCTGTGCATCTTTCTGTAGGAAGCAGCAATTGACCACCCGCTTTTCTTATATGCGGTCCTACCCACGGCAATTTACTTTTCTACGACGATTGGCTAGCTTATGACTTATTATAAAAAAAATCAGCACCCGTATTGACTAGGGCCGTCACTTGCTCTCCATCAACAGGTAAAATAAGGTCAGCGCTCAACATTTCGTCGATGTTATTATTCGTGGGCGCGACGTCATTTTGTAGCGGCGGTACTGGGTATTTTTTATCGTTTTGCAGTCGGGCTGTGACATTAGCCCGAGAGGTCGCAACTTTTACTTTTCCCAGTAAGGGCTGAGCAACCTTGTTCCTCGAGGGTTAGCGAAAGTATGTCGATTCGGCGACAATGTCTGTGCAGGAGATGGAGAGCAATACCGGTGGCCGGAGTTGGGCTGGCGATGGGGAAGTGACTCGTTGTAGGGAGACCACGTGGTTAAAGGCCCTCAAAAACCAGGGTTCTCATGGCGAGCATTGTAGTCACCGTTGGTACGGCGACCGTCGTACCCTAGCCGAGACGGGCAAAGTGATGTGTCGCGGTACCAGCAATAGCGAGCTATATGGCCGGCACCACCACAATTGAAGCCGAAGGGGCGCCAATCGACAGTGCGCCAAGCGTCCGTTCTGCAAAATTGCGGGCGTCCCGTGTCCTCTTGTGGTGGTGAGTAATGCGCGGAAAGTGATGAATGGTGACTTGAAGACATCGGAGTTATGGGCCAACGTCTGAAAGCCTCCTGTAAATGTTTCGACGAAGATCTGGCTGTAGGTGGCTGGTAGTCTGGCGTGATAGGCGTACGGGTGGTGGACGGCGGGTAGCGTTGGCGTTACTAATTTCACGGTGCTCATGACCTAAATCAGCTGCTGAGAAAGCGTGTCTAAGTTCGTCACCAACGACTGCAGCAACGGTGGTAAGTGGTCTATCTACTGGCGGAGTCCAAAACTTGAAGTTTTTCTCGAACAATACTTCTGATACGGTCACGTAGGGAGCCCTGATTGTCCAGATTCACTGAAGCGGTGTTGATTGGGGTGGTAGTAGATGAGTGATCATACTGCCTTAATTTTCAGTGCAGAGTGCGCTCGATTCAGTGGTTTCTCGTATAAAATCGGTCATGGTAGTTGGGGCATTGCGCACAAGTCCGGCGAGCAGCTGTTTTTTCACGGCGCGCATATTACAGCGCAACTTCTTTTCCTCGAACATATTGGGATAAGCCCGACGACATAGGCGCGTCACGTCTTCAGCAAAAAGTACCACAGTTTCGTTTGGTTTGTGAAGCCTTAACTCAAGCAACTGCTGAGCCCACTCATGACGGTCGACGCTAGCAAAGGTGTCAATCGGCTGCTGGTGAACTCATCCCAAGCAAATATACAGCCTTCACAATTTTCAAGCCACGTGCGAGCGCTGTCATTGAGAGTGAAGTATGCGTGGGCGAGCTTCTGTTCAGCTTTTCACTGGTTGATGTCGGCAGCGCGTTCGTAAAGCTCAAGCCAATCTTCAACATCATCATGTGCAGTACTACTGAGATCATCATATACAAGTGGCTAAAAAGTAATACCTGGGATGGCTGGTGGAGGCCATTGGCAGAGACACGAAATGCCTGGTAGAATGTTCGTCCAAGGAGGTCAGCCCAGGAGAGACGCCCAGCGACCGCCGACTGAATCGGTGCACTGGAGTCGTAACAGGTGAATGAGTAACAGATCACTCGATGGACGGCTCCCACATGGACTGTGGAGCATCGGCAGGCTTGCAGCCCAGCACTTCCACCAGTGTAGCGGTTCACCATAAGCAGACCGCTGAGACGCTGAGTCTGTGAAACAAGGGCTTGTTTCTATGCAGCAGCTAATAGCGAAGGCATCTTGTTTGTTTGTTTTTCTGGGATGATGGCTCATACCCACTCAGGGGGATTGGCCAAGAAAGTGTAGTGCAGTTTTTCTGTGATCATTTTAACTATGTGTAATGAATTTGTATTATAAAAGGTATAATGTAAAGAAAACAACTTAAAAAGAGCAAACGAGAAAGAAAAAAGATAGTAGAGTCAAGTTGAGCTATTTTGAGATTTGAGGTGTTATGATTACCACTCAGCTGCGTTCACTTCACTTTGCCCTGGGGAGTAAAAAAATAATTTTTTAGATTGAAGATCATAAAGGTGTTCGCTTGGTTGCCTGAATATAAACGCAAACTGCATTGAAAGCATCCCTGTGGCAATGTCCCAAAACTGAGGCACCAAAGCTTAGCGCCGTTTCCGCCGTCAATCTAACGCCGATTTTCAGAAATGGAATAACTAGTAACCTTTTTCCAAGTATAGCCTAGCGGTGACGATACAAAAAATAATGTTCTAGTGATTCCATTTCTCCGCAGAATGCACAGAGGGATGATGTTGTCTGACCAGCTCTGTGTAGATAGAAGTTTAGTGGGGGGACACGACATCGAAATTTAGTAATTAAAACTTCAAGCTTTTGGACTGACTTCACTGGGGTTGCCATGGAAACTTGAGGCGGTTATATTCTAACCATGTAGTTACTTTTTCTATCGTATCAGTGGAGATTGCTGATTTTCGATATCTTATTGCCGTAATATATTCAACATCTGGCAGTATAGATAAAACTGGCCTATCAAGTGCGGCTCGTGCTAAGGAATCGGCCAATTCATTTGTTGTTGCTCCACAGTGTCCCGGAAACCATTGTAACCTCAGGAGTCTCAACTGCGGGGGTACTAATGTTTTGAATGTGCTTAGAATTCGAGAGTTCTCTGAAGGTGTCAGAGCTGCACAAACTGAAAGAGAATCCGTCATTGAGACTGCGTTGTTTTGATTTGATGAAAGTTCGCGAAGAGCTAAAATATTCGCCATGAGCTCCGCTTCGAAGGCATCAACAGAAGCACGTCTTCTTCTAAAGTCAGTGTCCCTTTTCAAGAGGCTGTTGGTGCGCACATCGTCATTGTTTACTGTCCATTCCGAGCGCTAAAACTGTCAGAATTAACGCTTCTGTTGTTACTATTCTCGCTGGTGATATATATATATATATATATATATATATATATATATATATATAACAAGGGCGTAACTTCCTCGGTTTAGGAAGGTTTAGTGAGCATTGGGCCGCACTGCCATGAATACAGTGAACTAGTATATACCATGAACTCGAGGTGGTTAAAGGAGGGAAGTAGACACGAAGGGCAAGCCGTAAGAAACTGTCCGTGTGCCTCCTCTCGTTCACTCCTTGGAATGTCCGCTGGATGGCGTAGCTTCTATATAAGGAATATATGATGAAAAGGTGCGAGATTGTGGTACTTGGAGTGTTGAATAGGTGGACGAACGGACACACAGACAGATGCATGGACAGATGCATGGATGGCTGCACGGGCGGATGGAATCACAGACGGACGCAGGAGCGGATGCTTGGACGAAAGCAAGGATGGACGCACAGATGGACGTGCGCACGCACGAACAGACGCACGCACGGACGGGCGGATGAAAACATGGGTGGCCACACAGACGCACACATGGACGGACGGAAGAAAGAACGAACGGACGGACAGATGTTTCACCCCACTCTCAATCATTCACTTCGTGGATATGCTGCCATTTTTTTTTGTTTAGGCGACTACCATTTTGGGCCTATATTGTTCGTGGTCGCGGTGGGAGCGAAATACAAATATTTTATTGCCAATATACTGCAACCTGCAAAAAAACCCCCAAGAAAATGTGCGGCCTAAATGGATTCACAATTCAAATAAAGGTTGTAATCATGCTTGTGTACTTACACAAACAACTGTAAACGCCCTGAAGGAAATTCTTGAATTACCATGTAGAAGCACCAGCTTACATTGCAGCTTTTAAAGGATTCCAAATATGCGCCGCTTGAGAAGTCATTCGGGCAATTTGTTTTCCCAAGCGTCGCATTCAGTCCTTTAAAGAATGTGTTATCAGAAATCCGCTCAATATAAACACAAAACTATTTGAAATTGCAGCAGCTCCCGTTTAAGGGAACCACTTGTATGTTCCAAGCAGCTGACGCAAACAATTAAAATGTCGAGGGCGTTGACGCGGGCATTCATCGTGGCGCTACTCAGAAAAGAAACCTGGAGAGGAGCAGACCACGCTGTGGTAGGCCGGTGTTTACAACTATAACTTTCAGTCGATGCTAATGGGCAATGAGAAACCGAAGACACACAGACCAGCAATCCAATTTTGTTAATGTGCACACTGCGAATTTTAGTTGTTCAACATTGCACAAGAGGAATTCCCCACCGGTACTACCAAGAGGTCAATATCCAGAATATTGCCATCATATTACTACATGCATGTATATTGATATTCTAAGGGGCTACGCATGTGTGTGCCTGACGAGAAAGACGAAGGGTTCTCTCCGCTCGACCGCTGGTGAAGCGGTTACAAATTACTTACGAAAATGTAAAAGAATGAATTGCTATAAATAAGTAACTTACGTTGTTTTATATATATATTTTTTCGTTTTTGTGTGTTTATTATGTTTTCTATTCAAGATTTTTTGTTTAAAAATTTAACACCTTTTTTTATTACCTATATTACCTAATTATTCCAATCCTTTCTTTCAAGAAGTGAATTAATTTAAAAGCAAGGCACCGTCCCATTCATGGCCTATCCCCTTAGGTAGATTGCGCCAAGGTGTTGAGCAACCAACCAACCAACCAGCGGTCACACCATTACCACTGGTTTTGAATACATCTAATTCCAGCCTCCTCGATACGACTTCTCTTCCTTTCCGTAACATATTTGGTAGAGGTGGAAAGTTTCCCGTCTTCACCACGAAGCTTTGCTGTGGCCGCACCATTCAGTCTCCGGCCATGGCTACCAATTGCAACCCGTCGGCGTCTCCATCTGTAGCTCCAACCACTACATACCTGACGTTGCCCACCCCCCGTGATCCCGGTACATTTCCCGCATAACCTGGGCTTGGCATGACGATAGTTATAGCGCGAGAACAAAACGACGACACAGAGACAAGAGGGACACGAAAGACTGTCTCTGGGTCGTTGTTTTGTTCTCGCGCTATAACTATCGTCATGCCATACCAACTAGCCCAAGCTGCCACACTTCTAGGCTTGGCGTTGACTACTGGCTCCGTATGTACCAGCGTGTTAGCCGGACACACCGATAGGACCCTACCATGATGCTTGCCAACGTAATAGTTTACTTGGATGGGACCCCACGTGTCTGGTCCGACGCCCATGAGACCAAGCTCACCAGCTGGGATACCTTCAAGGAGAGACTACGCAACATCTTTGGGGACCCGTCCGGTCGCCAAATGGAAGTGCGAAAAGAACTCGCCACTCATGTGCAGTCCTCAACTGAGTCGGATGTCTCGTACATAGATGACGTGCTCGCGTTGTGCCAAAAAGTGGACGAGCAATTGACAGAGAGTGACAAGGTGGGCCACATAAACAAGGGCATCGCGGACGACGCCTTCAACTTGCTCGTGTACAACAACGTCACGACCGTAGATATGATTATCAAAGAAAGCCGCTGCTTCAAAATGACCAAAAGCCGCCGTGTTCTACCTCCATTTACGTGGCTACCAAACACGGCTTTTATATCAACCTGCACCGATCTTGGTGCCGCACCACCCATGCAGGACAGCGTGACACGGATAGTTCGACAGGCGCTTGAGGCGTCAAGTCCGGCACCGTTCCCTCCACATTCGCTCGACCATGGCGCCACACAAACGCCTCTCGAAGTCTTCGTTATTCAAGCCGCCGTGAGGCAGGCTTGCTCTCTGTAGTATACAAGCTATTTACAAAGGTAATTGCTAACAGAGTAAAGAAAACATTAGAATTTATTCAACCAAAGGAACAAGCAGGATTTCGAACAGGCTACTCAACAATCGACCACATCCATACTATGAATCAGGTAACAGAAAAAATGCTCAGAGTATAACAAACCACTATACATAGCCTTCATAGATTACGAGAAGGCATTTGATTCAGTAGAAATATCAGCCGTCATGAAGACACTGCGGAATCAGGGCGTGGATGAAGTATATATAAACATTCTGGAAGAAATCTACAGGGGATCAACTGCTACCATAGTTCTTCATAAAGAAAGCAACAGAATACCAATCAAGAAGGGTGTAAGGCAGGGGGACACAATCTCCCCAATGCTATTTACCGCGTGCTTACAGGAAGTTTTCAGAAGCCTAGAATGGGAACAGTTCGGAATAAGAGTTAATGGAGAATACCTTAGTAACCTGCGCTTCGCCGATGACATTGCATTGCTGAGTAACTCTGGGGACGAATTGCAATTCATGATTAAGGAGTTAGACAAGGAGAGCAGAAAGGTGGGTCTTAAAATTAATCTTCAGAAAACGAAAGTAATGTACAACAACCTCGGAAAGGAGCAGCGCTTCGAGATAGGTAATAGTGCACTTGAAGTTGTAAAAGACTATGTCTACTTAGGGCAGGTAATAACCGCAGAGCCGAACCACGAGATTGAAGTAACTAGAAGAATAAGAATGGGGTGGAGCACATTCGGCAAGCAGTCCCAAATTATGACAGGTAGATTGCCACTATCCCTCGAGAGGAAGGTATATAACAGCTGTATCTTGCCGGTACTTAGCTATGGAGCAGAAACCTGGAGACTTACAAAGAGGGCTCAGCTTAAATTGAGGACGATGCAGCGAGCAATGGAAAGAAAAATGGTAGGTGTAACCTTGAGAGACAAGAAGAGAGCAGAGTGGATTAGGGGACAAACGGGGGTTAAGGATATCATACTTGAAATAAAGAAGAGGAAATGGACATGGGCCGGGCATGTAGCGCGTAGACAGGATAACCGCTGGTCATTAAGGGTAACTAACTGAATTCCCAGAGAAGGGAAGCGGCTTAGGGGGAGACAGAAGGTTAGGTGGGCAGATGAGATAAAGAAGTTTGCGGGTATAAATTGGCAGCAGCAAGCACAGGACCGGGTTAACTGGCGGAACATGGGAGAGGCCTTTGTCCTGCAGTGGACGTAGTCAGGCTGATGATGATGATGTTGATGATGAGGCAGGAAATTGCAAAGCTCGGTTTTCCTGTGGCCTGCCATGTCTCCCGATCCATCTCCAGACCAATGACAACAAATGTACCACGCCTTGAGTCACATGTTCTTCCGCGATCCCGCAGTCAGGCGGAATGGAGAACTGCAGACGATAAACCGCACTTTGACGCCCTCTCACTGGAGCCCGTTTTCTTCTTCTCACCCTTACGAGGATTCCCGTCGGTATTCGCCCAGTCGTGTGTACTCTTCATCTGACGTCCCTAACCGCCGCTCCACCGCTCGTTCACCGTCACCTCAACGCCGCCGTTCCCCATTGCCCCAACCACGCCGCTATTCGTCGCCGGTCATCTATGGATCCTCTCAGACGGAAAACTAAACCATGCAAATCCGGGAGGTAGTGCTGCATCAATTGCGACTGCTCCAAATCCTCCGTTGACGCTCCCCACTAATACGAACTTGATTGAGGTGTATGTGTACGGTATTTTTTTGACGCCGTTAGTTGATACCAGAGCTCAAGTGTCCATAATGAGTGCTCACCTGTGCCGTCTACTCAAAAAAGTCTTCACGTCTGCAGCGATTAAAGCCCTCCGTGTAGCTAATGGTGGAACTGCGGCCATCACAGGAATGTGCACCACTAGTGTCAGCAATGCCGGCCGCCATGTACCTGTTTTATTTATGGTGCTTGAAAATTGTCCTCACGTTCTAATTTTCGGCATGGACTTCCCATCGAGGCATTCTGCCCTTATCGATTGTGCCGCCAGTACTCTCTGCCTAGAACTTCCTCTTCTCCCGAATTCTTACCCTGAACTCCCGGACAGCCTGTGTACCACTGACTTCTTCCGGATACCGCCTAAAGCTCTCTCATTCGTTGAAATGGCAACACCTTTTCCCGTGCTTGATGGTGATTATATCGTGACGCCAATTACTGATGTTCTCCTGGTGCGTGACATTACTGTCCCACACTCCGTCGTAACCATGGCCTCTAACCAAACATATTTAATTGTCATCAATTTCGGTTTCATCAAACAAGTGCCACCTCAACGAATTTCGGTGGCCACGCTAAAACCCTTAATGGACGACCGCGTCACCTGTTTTATGGCAGACGTATGTCCCGATCCCCCCTATCACCCGCAAGATGCCACTTGCCTCGATGCGATCTCACGCTCCATGATCACCCCGGACCTCAAAGCTGAGAAGTCAGTCGCGCTATGCCGCCTTCTGGCTTCACACCGCGACATATTCGACATCGACAGCCGTCCTCTCGGCCACACTTCATTCGTCAAGCACCGCATTAACACAGGTGATTCTCGTTCCATTCATCGGCGACCATACCAGGTGCCTGCCACCGAGCTGGTTGTCTCCGCTCGATCACTGGTTAACCAGTCATGCCATTGCCGCTGGTTTTGCATACATCTAATCCCCAGCCTCTTCGAAACGGCGTCTCTTCTTTTCCATAACAATATATTTAGGTTGTGGCCAGTGAACAGTTTTCCAGCTCGAGCAGTCCGTTTTTTCAACCAGCTCGGTAACAGACACTACCTGCGTCGGATTCGCAGGGCGAGAGAGGAGATTGAACTCCAGACTGAACTCGACCGTTAGATGCCCCGCATCTTAATCAAGCAATCTACCCGCTTAGTGTACCTCTGTGCCGAAAAATTGCACGTGATTTACGGTTCATGGAGGCGGCGAGTTCTCTGGATCATGCCTTAATCGCGCTAGGGGAAGCTCAAATCTTCCACCTTACCTTTGATTTTTCTGACAAGTTGGTGTTGTAGACCAGTGCCTTGTAGACTGGAACTTCATTTAGATCTCATTTTGATAGGCGGCATCAATTTGAAAGCATTTCGTCATACAATCAGCAAAAGCGTCAGGCCAGGTTTAAAAGCGCCAAGTATCTTGATCACTTTCAATAAATAATCGGTAACTATGCAAAGTACGCTTCTTCTTTGATGAAAGTAGGCGGGAAAAAGCACGTGAAATTTGGCCAATTTTTGTGCCAACGCAAGTGTCATTGAAATGGTTGTGCCACGACTAGCTGGAAGGTAGAAGTTGCACTGGCGGGTTCTTATGCAGAGTCATTGAGAGCCCCTCGCAAACAACATTCACCGCTCCCGGTGCTGCCCCTGGCGTGGCCAAGCTTGGTACAATTTCCGACATATGAATAAGATGTTTTTGAGGTACCTGTGTTACTGGTATGCTGTGCTGAGTCGCTCACGTCTAGCACACTTACTTGTCTTTCATAAGTCGTGAAATAAATTATGAAGGTATCAATATGGTCTAGTACACATCGCTGTTTTAGGAGACAAGCTCCTAAAGGCCTGCGTTTGCCCATTTCTTGTATGTACGTGCGTGACCACCTGCAGTTCCACCTTAGTAAACTGCCTACTACTTTGTCCTTGCAAACATCCCACTACGCCCCATCACCGATCCACAACTTGACAGTCCATAAAGAAAATACCGTTGAGAAGTAGCCATTATAAAATGCAAGATGGTCGTGTACTTGTATTCAGGCGCATGTTAAATGACCATGCATTGTCTCACTGTGGCCATCTCTTGTTTGTACGTGACCGTCTTTGCGAACTGCGCACTACTTCGTCCTTGGAAAAATCCCACCACGTCCCATCAATGATCCATGACTTCACTGAGTATAAAGCCGTTATAATGAAAGGGGAACAGAACCTACTTTTATTACTACTTACGAATAATACAATTTCTTGCATAATTATATACTGTGTTTGTCACGTCTTTGAATATGTAGTGGGCAATATTCGGAGATGGTTCACAGTTTAGCAATGAAAGCCCCCAGCACTTCACCTCACTCATCATCATTCATTCTTTGGATATGCTGTGATTTTTCTCACTTTTTGCACAGCATGAAACCAGACGATAAAACCCAACAGGAAAGAGGTGTACAGTGGACCAAAGGAGGAACATGCAGGGCTCTTATAGCTCGGTGGTATTTTGACTACAACCATATCATTTCCGAACCAATTAATTATGGGGCCTGCGATCGAAATAGAAACAACTTTTCTAAGAAAGAAGCATGTCAAGAAAGATGAATACGGAAGCCTGAAATCTACCGTTACACAGTGTATCGCACAGGAGGGCGCTTGTTGGCCTCTCAGGCGGCATCTATCAAAAGGCGTCACTGTACCAGAGAGAGCGCTAGCAAAGTCTCTCTCTGGTCCGCTGTTTCGACACTGATGAACACTCTGCGAATTAAAAGAGTGTTACGTATACCAGAATGCAGAATTTGGTACACAGCGCAAGAGACGAAGGCCTTGCGCTTGCGCTTTATTGCAACCGCACTTCTGTTACGTACGCAACACATTTACGGACACTATGTGCGCCACACTAAAACTCACTTGTAAGCGTCAAACACTTACATAACATATTTTACTATAATTAAAGAAATGCCTTGCACCAAACCGACACATTGCTATTACATAAAAATCTAATAAAATGTTCGGAGCGCCAGTCTATCATCAGAAGGGCTGTAGCATGACACAACACACAGCCCTATATACTGACCTGTAGCCAACATCGCTATCTTTTGCTGTCGTTTGACAACGCTGGCGCAAACGGAGGAGATACTTGGCACACGTTGCACAAGTCGTTGTCATTAGAGAACCGGGGTGCTGATTTCGCCCTCTCAGTTTCCACTCTAGCACCCAGAACCAGCTCGTGATGACTACCGGGGTTGTTCTCTCACCTAATCGTGACAGTGAGTAAGAATCTTTGGTATACTTTGACATGAATAACACTGAATTAGCGACTTTCCTAGACCCCAATTCTAAGCAGCTTTGATACCCGTTCAGTGCAGTATAACTGAGATATGTTTGCAGATGAAGTTGAATATGTAGTCAATAAATATATTCTTATTCTCATATACTTGTTCTTGTTCATATACTTATTCTTATTCTTATATACTCGAATATTAAGTATATTTTTCAAGTATATTCCTTGTACAATAGCTATTGAGATGCTATCAATTGGCGATCACGTGGTATATGTTGCTATCATTGTAATATTTAGGATATCCATGGCAGGCCAGGTTTTAGCGAACGCTACAATGCGCAACGAAGAGATCAAATGGCTCATCTATCTAAAACCCGCATCGCGCAGTGTTCATTTATTAGGAGCTCATGTCACTCGACTGGTACTGAAGTTCAGGCCCACGCAACCAGGATATCCATTGTAGTCTTTGAACAGGAAGTTATTCAGCCGTTGAACTCCGGAGAGACGGTTGAAGGCACCAGGCTTGATGCCGGTCTCCGGGCAGCCTTGTCGCAATGAGTCATACTCGACGTCGTATGCAGCCACGCCAAAGGAAACAGTCGTCAAGAAGCGTTTGACCTCGCACAGCTGCAGGGAACGCATGGAGAATCAGGTTGAGCGTCAAAACTGTCCTGCAACGTAGCTTTTCAAACTGCGGCAACTCAACAACGATGAGCCGTAAATAAGAGCCTGGCTAGGCGCTTGTTCCTTGTACAAACGGTTGCACTGCTAAAGTAAACAGCTGCGTGCACAGCATGTTTGGTTTTCGCCTTGCTACTGAAGCCTAGTGACTTAGATTTTGATAGGACTTCTCGTGGTTCGTAGGTCAGACTCTCTTCAACAGACTAGTGACGTTCCATGAACAGCAAAATTTTGCTGGACGTTCTATTCACAACAATTGCGAATTTCTGTATATCAGTGCCTAATGCTTGAAATCAAGATGGTGACACTACAGGTTGGAGTGTAAAGTGCACTATGAAACATTTATGTCTAAATTACATTGTCATGCAAAAAGAATGCCGTATCAAACATTTCGAGTCGCGTAAACATATCCGTTGATAGTCTCCGTGTCCACTTGCTGTTAGAGGGCCACCTATATCAACGGTGTTCATTTAAGCGTTCCTCTTAAGAGTGAGTCAAAATGTATATAGTAAAACATTTTTCGCGCTACAGGGAAACAAAATCAACGAACAAGAAACAATAGACATCAGACTGTAGATTTTTCAGACATGTAGCGCCACCTGTCTGCGCAATCTTCGGAAGCGCAAAGCCCGCCTCCCCTGCACAGTTTGCTGCACAACCATATGTAATTAGCACTTGCGAAACAATGATTGAGCTAAATAGTAGGTGTGTTTGCGTATTTAACACTCAGAAATAGTGCTACGAATTTTTCTTCGACACGAACTCGTCACCGAACCGCCACGTCGTGCTTGCCCTTACTGCTTCACTCGCCAGAGTGACGGCGAAAACAAGAGCTTACGCAATAGTTACGTGCTCTACGAAGAAAGACCTCAGTCGACGCAACTGTTGCCTTGTGAATTGCGACAAAATTTAGAGGACTTCAGTTTTACTAATTTCCGTAGCTTTCGCGAAGCAGAACGGTGAGAGCGTCCTTGGTAAATGATCAACTCGCGTTCTCTCCAGCGCGTCGCATGAGAAAGTGTGATAATGTAGGTTTCCTATTATTGCTATAAGTAGCCTTGGTGAAGAACCGTGGTAACTTATACTCTGAAGCTCAACAATGCTTCTGACAATAGCGCGCGCCGTGCAACAGTACACTCGAGACGCGTCCATCAACATCGCACACGCCGTGACCGCCTGTAATCTGACGCAGTTGGCACCACACAGCATCGCGAACGCAGGCTTTCAATGTTCTAAGCTCTGGCTTTGTCAAGCTAAATCGAACGGTATACTCCTAAACCGCAAAATGTTTGTTGTGGTCACAATCGCGTTACTCTAACTTTTGGTCTCCGCAATGGCCCGGTCTATTTGGCAGGGTTCAGTTTTTCCTTTCGGGGTGCGTCGAGAGAGTAATCACGCATGTATTCCCATTTGTAGTATATACAAACGGAAAACGTTCGCCACCAGAACATTCTAGAACGCGTAATAGAGCAGTTGAACGTAGAGTGGGTGTGAGATGGGTTGATAATGCACGTGGAAAGGCAAAAATGGCCTGGGCCATTCGTTCCGGATAAAGGGAGCTTCGTGTTACTGATCATACAATTTATTGTTTCTGTATGCTTTCAATCGCTTCGGAAATGTATGTAGGCCCAGCTTAAGACGTTTAGGCGTTACAGAACGCACGTGGAAGTGCTTGCCTTGAACTCGATGTCACGAGGTGCTCACTTGCAGTTAAATTGCGAGTTTTACCACGGCGAAATAACAAGTTTTGCATTGTACCCGCTGTTCACTTTGACCAGCTGTCTGTTGTTCTGAAGCCACAATAAACTGACTCGAGTTTTCTAGGCCCTTGAGTTTCAGGAAAAGGTACCTCAACAACACCGAAAGAGAAGGGCCTCTGCACGCTCGTTTGCGGACTGCTCTCTTCGCAATACGCTGCCATGGCTTGCGCAGAAATAAAGACCCGGGAACGGTTTTTTTTGCATCGCTGCAAGGGCAGACTCTGACGGCTATACGGTCCAACACAAGCGCGCTTATTTTTCCCGTATTGTTTTTGTCGTTATTGTTTGCTTGTAGCACGCAAAACGTTTTATAGCCCATAATTAAAATGCTGACGCATCTACATGGCACGAGTTGCAATTTCAGGTGAAAATGTCATTCTCATATTCGTCTAAACGGGGAGTCTGTTTTTTTAAGTAATATTTGTGGGGGCTTCTAATTCTAAGAACAAAGGTATGATTAAGCGAGACGCCATATCTTTCCAGTGTGCTCCGGAAAGCTCCACTATCGGGGGCTCTTTTGGGTGCACCTACACCAAAACACACAGACCTATTATATTTTGTCTCCATCGAAACGCTGCCACCACAGTCGAGATTCGGTCCAGCAAGCTTCGGGTTGGCAAACGAGCAACAGAACTCCTAGACCACCACGGCTTATTTAGATTGTGGTGTGCTAAACAATATACTGACGTCACGCCTTAAACCAATATTTGGCAAAGTGCCTTGATTAGTCTGGTTGGTGCTGCTTGGTAGCGGAAAAAAACGCTTAACAGCGCAAACGACAAGACGGGACAGAAGTGACGAGAATGTTTTTAATTCAGTGCTCTGTTCTCGTCTCTTCTATCCCCTCCTGTCATTTGCCCTGTCAAGCACTTTCTTCATCTACTTTTATTGGCCTCTACATGTGGTGAACGCCAAAGAAAGAGCAAAGTTGGTCCTTGCTGTTTGTACAGCGAAGCGAGGGTCTCCATTGTACCTTCGTATCTAGTAACCATCTGCCGTGTGGGCTGCGTTCTGTTATAGCCTAGATCGATGATTACCACTATCATGCACTCTAATCAGCAAAAGTTACACTGGTATAATCAACGTAAAGACACGTTGTTCTGAAGTGTGGTGTCGTATTTTCCTATCAATCACACAGAAATGTACAAGCTGAGAAGCCTTTCGATGCAAAATACATGGTGTGTGTTTTTCATCAAGTGGTCGTGGTGCTATATTGTATTCCATTTTACAGTGCACTGCACTGGAGATTTTGATTATGGGTAGTCCGAGTACGAGTCACTCACTAACTTTGCTTCTGCAACTCTACTCTATTATATGAATGCCTTGTTGAGCTAATTTCAGAATTTATTAAGCTTTGCTGGGGATGTGTTGTGAGTTAGTTAATTTACTGCTCATGCCTTACCGCTATACAGCTTCAACGCTTCATGACCACAACGGCTTTGCGAAATAAAACAGCTTGCGCAGACACATAGACTGCCTCTTACCTTCGCTTTCAACCAGTCTAGTGAGTCGAACGTAAACGTTAGTCTCAACCTCTCATTCACAAGAGCCTCGTAGTAGTAACTGTCATTTTTCTGCAATTTCCATTGGGCTGCAACAACGTTCGGACATATCTGAAAAAACAGAAAAAGATGGCAAATTTTACCCTGATGTCCACCAAGCAATCAATCAATCAATCGAATTTTTTCTCTAGAGACAAAACAGTGCATTGTATTTGAAAAAAATAGGGACAAGAAAAAAAAGCCTTGCTTGCGCAGCTCTGGTCACTCGCTTAATGACAGTGACACGACGAAAACACCCAACGAATCTATTCATGGTCAATGCAGAATTCTCAACAAAATAGGTATATAATAGACAACGTTGGAATGAAAAAATGCAGCATTTTATATTTTTGCATTAAATTTCTTTAGGAAAATATAAGTACTTAATGAAACATGTACGTCAGAAAGTACTGCACATTAGGATATAAGTAGTCCCAACAGATTTATAACCACAAATTCAATGAAGTTATTGTGATTGAATAAGATTGACCGCATTCTTTTCGTTCAGTTCATTTAGAGTGGTAGCGAGTACAAGATGAAGAGTTTACAGACCATAATGTGTATACAACTGAAGAACATAGTGAGAAGGATGAAACTGGAAAGAACAAGAAATCGCATTTGTTCAAGGATACGCTATTCTTTCGTATATCACTCTTCTTCTAAATGTGGCGTTCAACAATGTTCTCAGTCGTTGGTTTCGTATTGCGTGTCAGTCACGGAAAATGGCTGAAATAACTTGAATTGTGTGTTTACCCTTGTGTGTGGGTGCACTTAGAAAAACATGGTACCTTGCATAACAAACCGCCCATATTATTGTGAATTAAAGAAATGTTTTTGCTGTGTACAAGCTGACGATCTGTTTATTCGACTACAACTTGTCGAGACGCTGTTCATAAGCTTGAAGCCTTGGGAAATTTTTCTTGGTGCCACTACTTGATATGTTCTCTGATGTGTTTGTGGTATATTCTATATATACCACCAACTCTATATATACCACCAACTCTACTGTACTATATCATTAGGTTGTTGAGCTAATTTTATAAATTATTAAGCTTTGCTGGGGAAGCATTGTGAGTTAGTTAATTTACTGCTCATGCCTTACCGCTATACAGCTTCGATGCTTCATGACCACAACAACATAGCTCATCACAACAGTTTGGGCAGACACATAGGCTGCCACTTACCTTCGCTTTCCACCAGTCTAGTGAGTCGAACGTAAACGTCAGTCTCAACCTCTCATTCAAAAGAGACTCTTACCTAGGTAACTACCTAAAGACTCTTGTTCTAGGTGGGCCTCTAAAAAGATCGTCTTTGCCAGTACTTTAGCCTAGGTGGCTCTTCTTGGCGTTTTTGTGTGATTGTGTCGAGTAAGCGCTGCAACCAGTTGCTCCTAAGGGTAAATCAATAACGAGCCAACTCCACGACGATCCGGAATGAAGCAGATTGCAAACGAGTAGGTACACAGGTGAGCGCATTTTACGTTGTTGTAGGTATAAAGTACAAGCATTTTACTTCCCTTCCACAAGGTAAGTTTTCAGCGTTTTTCGGATAGGCCATTTCTGCAGTGAAATTTCGTCACGACGGATGACCTGCCGTTATGCTCGCAGTAAATGCTCCGGCATATTTCCTCCTAGACGTTTCGTAAGTACTTCAAGTAATTAATAAAAAAACTAGGCTTATTAGTGAAGAGAATCAAAAACAACGTATCAATGAAGTTCACGGTGCTGGGAATTACTGCACATCACAATAGGTCGTCAGCAAGTACATAATAAAATCGTTTCATGAATTAAGAAGATTCATTTGTGGCATACTGCACGCTACTTGAACACCTGAATTTAAAGAAAAAGTGATTATTCGCCATTTGCACTCATTTGAAGGCAAATTTAGCCCATAATGTTGTTAGATTTTTCCAAAGCGATAGAGCCATAACAAAAGTGCCCAGCACTGCGTATGTGTGTTATGTGTCGTTCACTTTGTCCCCTTTTGGGTACGCCTGGATGGTATCGATTCCAAAAAAAACTGCCTCGCAAACTTCATCTACTATTCAAAAGGAGGCTGAATGCATATTTTCTTAAATATAACAAATACAAGACTTCAAAAGATTTGGAACTAAGATAAAGACTGAAAACTCAACTTCAGAGCGCTTTGCCACAGCTACATGCTAGAAATCTGGCTTCGTGGATGTCCGTGGAAGTCGTTTTTATAAAACTTCACTTTACGCGAATCATTGGTGAGGGTGCGGGTTATGCGTGAGAATATTCGCTATGTGGTCAAGCACGCGATGGAGAGGCAAGGTGACCAGTTACCATGCAGGTGTTACCACGGAAGCCATGACGGTCCTGACAAGTGGCGTGAATTATTTGCGTTTGTTACACCTTTCCTTCTGTTGGTATATCTGCGCCACTGGGCTACGAACATCAAACCTCTTCAAGTTAAAAGTTCCTCAGTAGGTCACTAGTTCCAGCAACGTACTAATATTTTAGCGTAGTATTGCTAAATTGCCATGCATTTCGAACCAATTTTGCGGTCAATCTTCCTCTTGATTCCAGCACAGTGCTCAAGAGCTATGTTGACGCAAATTAGGGCCCTTCCTTTTCGCAGCGCGATTTCGGCAAAAGGAGCAAAGAAAAAGGCACGAAGAGGATAGCACCAGTGCTACGAGCGGTCTTCTTTTTGCATTTATTGATCTGCTGTCACAGGTCCCGTTAATTAGGGAGGCGATCGCCGGGCTAATTCCAAGGGTCGAAGTATCGGTTTCCCGAACCGCACCACGAAAGCGTGGACAATTTAGAAGTGGTCCTTTTTGGCGCGCCAGCGGACGCCAGCTGTGACCCAAAGAACAAGTCAGAGCTGAGAGTTGATAAACAAACCAAAATTATATTCTCAATAACGGCAGATCAAAAACAATACACAAGTGTTCACACTCCACAATAGTTGCATACAATATGTCACCAACCAAACAACGTACTACACAGTACAATCCGCCACACTTGAAACAACAGACACAGACAACAATATGCACTACAATTTAGTCGCATGCATTGAACAACCAAGACACTTAAAGACTAAAGAGTTAGAAAACTTATTCAGTCCAAAGTCCTTGGAACAAAAGTCTGAATGATACTCTTCCGAGAATCACTCACTCAAAGTCCACCGTTGTTGTCGTTCCGCTGCCCCCGAAGTTTCTCTTCCAGGAAATCTCGCCGAAGTTTCTCTTCCAGGAAACCTCGCGTCTTCAATTGGCCTCTCTCCAAGCTTCAAACTTCTTCGCCGGAAACACGTCGGCTTCACACACGCAGCTGTTGCCACGCGTCTTCGCTCGATAGTGGTAAACACACACTCTTGCCTGTAGCTCGAGTCGTCACCCCTCAGGTGGAAATCATCTCCTTCTCCTGCTTTGTCCCTACGGACAAAACCTTCGCCGACTACACGGCGGAATCCCTACGCGCTCTGGCGCTAACTTCCATCTTCTCCTGATCTCTCGTCTCGGCTGCTCGATTAAATACCCTCCGCGCAGGATTCCAGAAAGTTCTCGTCATTTCGTCGGCGCGATGCGCAGCGAAGGCTGGGGGAAAGCGCGAGGCTGTACGTGGGCCGTCCCCGACAGATGACTCAACCCGGCATGAGACCCTCCCCTTTCCATCTAGAACATTCGAGTGCTTGCTTGGCCGCCATTGTGGGGAGAGGAAGTTCGTCGGCGAAGCCACGCTTCCGAGGAGAAGCGCGCGCCCAGGGAGCCTTGGATGTTTGTTTTCTTTTTTATCGTTGACCTCACGGCGTCACTCCGGCGTTTCGTCGCGAGAATTTGGCGGCGTGCCCTTTTTGAGCGCTCGTTCTGTGACAGTGCCCCCCACTTGAAGAATATTATCTCATAATATTCAAAACCACACAAACGAGCGCGAACAGTCACCACACACTCTCAAAGACTGTAACATAGACCGTAGCTCATGACACTTCACATTCACAATAGATCACCTAATACAACTGTACATTGTAATTCAATTACACGACACATGAAATATAACCACAGGCACATGACTACAACACTTCATCACACATTCCAAACAATACAAACGTACAAAGTCCTGTCTTTACAACAATTATACAACACTATACATCACTTCATCGCACAGAACACTTTGACTCGCTCGACATACACTTGTGACACAGGATAACAAGAACATTAACACAACATATGTCACTCAGCCCTGCCAAACGCATTCCGATTCCATCTCAGCACCTATCCTGTGTATTTCTAGCTGCGCTTGCGTCCTTTCTTTTGGTGCTCGCTCGATCTCTTCTTGTTTTTCCTCGTTCTTTTTGGGCGAGCCCTTTTCAACGACGGTGTCTGAGGCGGCGTCTCAGCCTTCGTTGTCACTTCTGACACTGCTAACGGGTGATAACGCTCAACCGATCCTGTCACCCGCTTGTTCATGTCACGACATTGGGCCTGGCTGGCCGACTTGGTCCCCTTTACACTGTCTGTCGGTTGAGGTTGTGCTGACGTACGTCCAGCTGCCCAGCACGTGAACTCATTCAGCACGATCATCTTCTCATTCGCTGTCTATTGCGCCGCGGCTTCACCTTGGGCTCGAGTGAGGCCCGTCACGGGATGCTCCTCCACTGTATCTCGCGGTCGCTAGGTTTGCGAGGGCTCTATCTTGGGGTCTTCCCCCAAACATTCTGGATCATTCGGCCCTCGCGCCCCGTCGATGTTTCCGATGACGAGGTCGTACAGGGGGGTCATCATGCACAGAGCCGTAACCTTCCCGCTGAAGTACGGGGTTTCAACCTTAATCTCTCCTTCAGGAAGCATCCGAATCGTACGGTCAATTAGGCAAACCGGTTTCGTTCTGCCTGTCAACTCACTTTCCCGTACAAAATTTCTCCGCACGATAACCGTGGAGCTACTGGTGTCTCTTAACACCGTATTCTTCTTGCCCGCAACTTTTCCAGGCAGCTTTGGCATTCCCTTCGTAACACCGGTTGGCTGTTTTGACATTACAGCACCCACAATAGAATTTTTCTCCCCATTTTCAACTCTACAAATCCATCGGTGACGGCATTATTACCGGACTTCGGTGCCGCTTGCACACGGGATACCTGGTGAGTTTGACTCACTCCGTTCCGACAAGCGTCTGCTTTGTGCCCAGTCTGACCACACTTGAAACAATTTACTACCGTAGGGCTCGTAAAGTTTGTACGACAGTTGCTCGCGCGATGACCCACTTGGTTATACAGAAAACATCGCGGAACACTCTCTGGTGCACGCTTCTTTTGTTCGGGTGCCAAATTTTTCGAATCTTCGGGACACTCCTTCTTGACCTTGGCCAAATTAGTTCCACCTTGCGCTTCCAAGAATTGATCAGCCAATTCAAGCATTCCTTCAAATTACTCAGCCTTCTTCTCTTTCAAGTACAGCGACAGGCTTGGGTGACAACTAGTAAGAAAGTGTTCTCTAATTAGGAGCTCTCTAAGCTCATTGTACTCCTGCGCTGTCCCTGAAAGCTCAATCCATCTGTCGAAATAATGGCAAAGTCGGGCGGCTTACTGCGTAGCCGTCCCACCATCAGCTGGCCTTCGTGTCCGAAATCTGTCCCGGAAACCTTCCACAGTAAATCTGAATCGCTTCAGCAAAGCAGTTTTCAACTTTGCATAGTTGGCTGCATCGGTCGGCGTCAGCCTACCGTACACACCGAGCGCTTCACCACTCAAGCAAGTACTCAAAGCAGTTGCCCATTGATGTTCTGGCCAATTCTGGCCCCTTGCAATCGTCTCAAATCGGTGAAGGTACGCGTCAAGGTCGTCCTTTCTTTCATCAAACGCTACGAGCAGCTTGCTTGTGTTCAAGCGGAAGCCATGATCTTCCCGTTCACTGCTTTCAACTCTAGCTTGGACGGGAGTTTCACTTCGCTGTTGCAAACGGAGCCGCTCGAGTTCCATCTCGTGCTGCCGCTGCCGTTCCCTATGAGCCATCTCTGCTTCTCTTTCTTCTTTCAGCTGTCGCTCCCTCGCTTCTCTTTCTTCCTTCAGCTGTCACTCCCTCGCTTCTCTTTCTTCTCTCGCCCTTTCGGCTGCCAACTTCTCTCTCTCCAACTCCAACTTCAATTGTTGCTCTCTTTCTTCCTTCGCCCTTTCAGCGACCAGCCGTTCTCTCTCCAACTCCTTGGCTCTCTCAGCCAAGGAGTTGGAGAGAGAAAGGCTCTCAATTCTTTGGCTCTCTCAGCTGCCAACCTCTCTCGTTCCAACTCACCTGCTTTTTCTTCCTTGGCCCTCTCAGCTGCCAACCTCTCTCGTTCCAACTCAGCTGCTTTTTCTTCCTTGGCTCTCTCAGCTAGCAACCTCTCTCTCTCCACCGCCTCTTTCTCCTTCAGGCTTACGCATTTCCGTAGTTCGGCGCCAGAAAGACCCATCTTCTCACCAAGACCAACTAACTTTTCGAGATCCATGGTGCCTCGCAAATAAAGTCTTGCCCCGTGTAAAAAGTATCTGCCTAAATCAGTCTATCGGAACACTCTCCTGCACTCGTTAACGAGAACACTGAGCAACACACAAAATCGTTCCGATAGCACTATCAACAAATCGAGGCTCTTTCTCACTACTTTGGATACACTGTGCACCAAAAGATCCTCGTCGCGGACGCCAGATTAATTGTCACAGGTCCCGTTAATTATGGAGGTGATCGCCGGGCTAATTCCAAGGGCCGAAGTATCGGCCCCCGGAACCGCACCACGAAAGCGTGGACAATTTAGAAGTGGTCCTTTTTGGCGCGCCAGCGGACGCCGGCTGTGGCCCAAAGAACAATTCAGAGCCGAGTGTTGATAAACAAACCAAAATTATATTCTCAATAACGGCAGATCAAAAACAATACACAAGTGTTCACACTCCACAATAGTTGCATACAATATGTCACCAACCAAAACACGTACTACACAGTACAATCCGCCACACTCGAAACAACGGACACAGACAACAATATGCACTACAATGCAGTCGCATGCATTGAACAACCAAGACACTTAAAGACTAAAGAGTTAGAAAACTTATTCAGTCCAAAGTCCTTGGAACAAAAGTCTGAATGATACTCTTCCGAGAATCACTCACTCAAAGTCCAGCATTGTTGTCGTTCCGCTGCCCCCGAAGTTTCTCTTCCAGGAAACCTCGCCAAAATTTCTCTTCCAGGAAACCACGCGTCATCAATTGGCCACTCTCCAAGCTTCAAACTTCTTCGCTGAAAACACGTAGGCTTCACACACGCAGCTGTTGCCACGCGTCTTCGCTCGATAGCGGTAAACACACACTCTTGCCTGTAGCTCGAGTCGTCACCCCTCAGGTTGAAATCCTCTCCTTCTCCTGCTTTGTCCCTACGGACAAAACCTTCGCCGACTACACGGCGGAATCCCTACGCGCTCTGGCGCTAACTTCCGTCTTCTCCTGATCTCTCGTCTCGGCTGCTCGATTAAATACCCTCCGCGCAGGATTCCAGAAAGTTCTCGTCATTTCGTCGGTGCGATGCGCAGCGAAGGCTGGGGGAAAGGGCGAGACTGTACGTGGGCCGTCCCCGACAGATGACTCAACCCGTCATGACCCCGCCCCTTTCCATCTAGTGCTTGCTCGGCCGCCGTTGTGAGGAGAGGAGGTTCATCGGCGAAGCCACGCTTCCGAGGGGTGAAGCGCGCGCCCGGGGAGCCTTGGATGTTTGTTTCCTTTTTTTTATCGTTGACCTTGCGGCGTCACTACGGCGTTTCGTCGCGAGAATTTGGCGGCGCGCCCTTTTTGAGCGCTCGTTCTGTGACATCTGCCCTTGAGTAGAGTTCGCCCTGCAAACGAAAAAGTTCGCGCTGCAAACCTACCAACCAGCCTACCTTGCTGCTCTGGCTCGATGCGCATACTGTTTGCTGGCCAGAAATTTTGTTCCAGAACTTACGTATACCTTATGTCCCACGAGCTGCATATGGTGCAACTTAAAAAATGTGCAGTGGTAAACAATAAAAAAGCCTCTTCTTTTGGTATCTTACCCAACCTCAACCACGATAGAGAAACCGATAGAGGTGACAACGTGTAGTAAAGTATTCATCAAAACTACAATTATATTCCACTCCTGCTTTAATAATGGTAATGAGCTAAACAGTAACCTCATTCTGGTAATGGAAACGACATACCAGTGACGCTATTTGTCTATGAAGGTACTTATTGGTGAATCCCACCGAACCGCCTTTGTATTCAACCCCTTTTTCAAATCATTGGTGAGGCAAAACCATTAACATCCATAATAACGTAAAAACCACCCATAAGCGACAATTTATGTTTTACTGAATTAACCAAATAGCTCTTCTGCTCAACTACCGGAATGTTTACCTACTGCCCCCTCCCTATAGTGTTGCCGTCTTCTTTGGCGAACTTATTGTGTAACGGGCCTACCTTCGCGACTCAGGATAATGAATCGAAGGTTTACAAAGAGCTCGCACCTACGTCTGTCGACACCTTGCGATAACACATTAGGTAGGTACACTCACTTTCAAGAAACAATATTCTGTAGTAATGCTCCACTTATCCTATTTGCAAACACTCACTTGGGCCGGATCGTCAAAACGCGGACCGCGTCCCTCTACGCATTTCTCGAAGGGAAGATAGTGCTCAAAAGTATCTGCTCGCTTCGGTGTGTAGTATCGCCCGCTGAGTGCCACCGAGATGGACAGAGGCAGCCGTGGGTGCGACTTCCGCACCCTTTCAAGTACAGGCAGCGTGTCATTCTGTCGGCATGAAAATGAAAAACAAGTTAGTTAATATGAAGGGTAGTCGCTAAAGAGTACTTGTGTGATGTTATTGAAAAGATTGTGTGGCTTAAGCATAGTAGGAACATTCACGCACGCTGCACTGGCTTATGGTTAACACCACGTTTTTGTATATTAGATAAATACTAGCGTTTTACACATAAAACTACAGTACGTCTTGGTAAATACTATGCTTTAAAATTGCCCCAGGTTACACAAGACTGCATTATGACGCAGCATCAGTAATACATGCCAAGATGGTCTGGCAGATAGGGTGGCCGTATGCTGCCTCCGAGGTAGCGGGATCAAATCCCGGTCTGGGAGGCTGCGCTCCTGGTCGAGGTGCAGCAGCTTGAAGCGCATGCTCTCAGCTTCTTCTACAGCTAGGCCAAAAACCAAAGTAGTGGAATATTCTATAGCCCTCCACTATAGCATCCCCTCATGGTTCTTGAATGTTACAACACAACAAATATTATTATTTAGAAGCAAAATGAATGAAGTAGTTTTCACTTGAATTTAGTTTGTCTTTTTAACATTTTAGAACGGAGCCTGTTGAAAACTAGTTTCTGACGTAAACTATGCGGTTCTATAGACGGTGTGCAAGTCGCTTTCAAAACTATTTCATAGATTAAGTCATATCTGTTGCTTAATGCCTCAAAACTACCATATGATAAAGAGACGCCGTAATAAAGGACTCCGGATATTTTGACCTCCTATAATTCATTAATGTGCACCCAAATATAAGCACGTGGGCCTTCTGCCTTTTCGCCTCCATCAGAAATGCAGCCGCTGCAGCGGGAGTCTGATCCCGTTACATGCGGCTCAGTAACCGAGTACCTTAGCCATTGGGCCACTGAGTCGGGGCCTTCCAAAAGTTCACCAAGTGACATATTTAGTTTTCTTCCAAATAAAAAAAATATTTGGCCCTTCTCCACCACGTGAAAATCTGCAACTTCTCGTTGATGGTGACTATGTGTCACCATTGAAAAGAAGTTCATGGGTGCGATCACATTAACCAAGGTATGGAGAATTCGGCATCAAGGAGCACGGTGGTTCATTATTATATTTCCCAATATATAGTACCAGCTTCTGCTAATGTATTTTTGACTGCGAATGGCCCCTTGTAATTTAGCTCACCAGTGGTGAATGGGGGTGGGGGGCTTTGGAAATTTCTGCGGAACGTAATCCCTGCTATTTTTTTGCAAAAATCGTGGACGTAGAGTTATTTATCAACAACTAATGCCACTTTTGGCATTATGTTTAGAATCAGAACATGTTTCTTGTATTCTCTGTGGGGCAACTTTTACACCTAACGTTTCTTACAAAAGATTACATTGCTCTTATTCCAGAATTTCTAGAGTTTCGATGACCAGTTGTGGGAACAGATACGTTTCTGTTAGCAACGTAGTCTTTACATTGGCGTTGGCACTTCGTGAGTCATGAAGACAGGTGCTTTCACGTGTTTTTTGTTTTCGAGCTTCTTTCAAACGAGCACACAGTTTTTACAACGCCGAATAATATTTCATGTCCTTTTAATATAAAAATGTTGTTTTTATTTTAACTGTCGTGGTCGTAATACAACACAGTGAATTCGGCCGGTAGTCCACTTCATTGTGATTACATTGTTTTACCTTCAATGACATTGGTAAAACACTAGCCCTAATTATATATAGGAAAATATTAGCTGGCAATAGGCGAAACAATCCACTGACAAGACAGCACTAACCAAGAAGACCAAGTTTCGATATTGCATGAGATTTTAAGATTCATACACAAGGCAACGCAAGTGCTCGTGTACTTCTTTACGAAAAGCTTTCGCACCCAAGGCTTGCGTAGTAAAATACTGTGCATTTTACTGCAACAAATTTTGCCACAAGATTTATGTTAGGAAACAGCATGTCGACTAAGTGCTGGAATCGGAAAACAACGCAATAAAGTGAAGAAGCATCATCTTTTATTTATTTTGGGTGTATTTTCTTATACCCCTCATTACCAAAAGCATTAAAGAAGTGGAGAGGTAAAAGTACAGCTACAACAAAGTAAAAAACGAACAATCCACCACATGAAGCGCTGACTATCGTCTGAAATCAACTTTCGTCAAAACGTATAGAGATAAACACATAAGAGCGTATTTCAAAAATTAGCATACAAACAAGCGAAAAAAGAAAAAGGGAGAATTAGAAGGAGGCGTCGGGCTGAAAAGTGGGTTTATAGCCTGCTACTCTTCACGGCGGTGAGGCGGAAATAAGAAAGAAAGAGATAGAGGAAGGCATGATAAGTTGTGACAGCAGTATTAGACGGTTTCAAGACCGCAAGCGATTTGTTTGAAAAACTTTTGGTCACCTCATTTACCAGCTCTTAAAGTCAAACTTAAAGCACTTTTTCAAGTTTTCTTCAAGGATAAAGAAAGTCTCTCTTAAGTTTTTCAGGTAAAAGAAACATACCTAATGTTCAAGAAAATTCGTTATAGTTCTTATGTAGCTCAAAAGAACGTTTGTTTAACTTTGTTTCGTCAAAGAGAAAAGAAGGTAAAGGAAGTGTACAAAGTCAGCAGGCTATTTTCTAAAGCACTCATTGCCGACCGATGCTATAAGGACACATTGGTGGGAGAAAGCGGATGTCATCAAAGGCCCGTGTTTGTAAACAGTAAAAGGCTCTACAGCACAACTAGTTACTGCACACTGTCCCCAGCGAAGCAGCAGAGATACAAAAGTTGATAATGTGAAGGTCATCATCACATGATGCATCAGGTGCATGGCGTAAGTGAATCAATGAAGACAAGCTAGCTGACTCATACAAAATTTGTTCGTCAGATAATGAAATGAATGGCACATACTGAATCATTTTTCTTTCAAATGCAATATTTTACGTATTGATTATTTTTCTCAATATTCGAACAGGGATCCTTGCTAGCCAGAGACACCTTTTAAGTTTAGGTTGACAGCCACATTCAGCACTAATGGTCAAGTGACAATTATTCTGTCGAGAATGTCTTATACACGTCATTCCTTCAAACTTATGTTTCCTTTTCCGCATGACAATCAGAAGTGGTGGGCAACCTTTTCGACACAAGACATGAATGAGGACTTTTTTTGCCTACTACAGGTTTTACCTTTCCAGAGAGGTTTATTGAAGAGGTTACATAATTTCGATGGCTTGAGTGGCACGCTTGAAGCAACTCAGATAAGGACCCGCTGGTCAATCTGCTTAGTTATGTGACACTGTGTGCAAGATGGGTAACACGCTGAATCTGCGACCTTCAACTTTGCGTCTCTCATAATCATATGGTGGTTTTGGGACGTTAAACATTACACATCTATCGACCTTCAACTTGACTATGAAGAGTGTTTCTTCTACATTCTGTGGGCTCACGAAAATTAATTTTTTAAAAATATTTTGCGACAAAGAAGCCAGCATGTGATATGGACAACTAGCTCATAGCAATTTTGTCACCTGCGTCTAGACGTATCACACTTACAGTTCAAGCAAGAAATCTTGAGCAAGCTACACATGGCGAGCCTTCTTTTTAACAGCTTGGAATGGGGGCTGTGAAACGACAAGATAGGTTTCTAAAAACGTCGTACAATTTTGTTCAATTGTTTTACAGTATAGTTTGTTTGAGCTTGGAAAGATCTACTCGGCTGCATAATTTGGCATTTATTTTTGCATGAGTACTTCTAATATGTGTGGCCTTGACTTCAGATTGTGTGTTATCTGTAAGCTTTGCAAGCACAAAATCCAAAATCACAGTAGGAGCAACTGTCTTATATGAGATTTCTTTCAAAACACTTCGATAAGCTGCTTAGCAGTCGATAGATGTTCGTACCAGAGTATGTCCGTAGGTCCTGTTGGTCCGACTGCTGCGGGAATTCGGATACACCAGAATGTTTGGTGGCAGTATAGTGCAGTCCGGAAAGCTTGCGTCCGAATACGAGATGTGACCAATCGCGATGAACAGGGACGGCACGAATACAGTCCTGTAACAATGCAACAACAACAAAAAACACGTATTCAATGCAGATTATTGTCAGCAACGGGCGTCTTCCCTGCCCCGGTGGTCTAGTGGCTGAGTTACTCGGCTGCTGAACCGCAGGTCACGCGATCGAATCTCGGCTGCGGCGGCGGCGTTCTCACTGGAGGCGAAAATCTTGTAGACCCGTGTGCGCACATTCGGCTGCACGTTAAAGAACCCCAGGTAGTCATAATTTCCGGAGCCCTCCACTACGCCATCTCTTATGCACCTATGGTGGTTTCGGGACGTTCTACTCCACATATCAATAAATCAATAAGCGTCTTGTAGAGCGGAACTTACACTGCGCGACCCCAGGGAACTACATACAGATAGGATGAATCATGTTAGACCAACTTAACAAAATTTAACACTGAAAGATTTGTGCACTCTAAAAAAAGTGACAGCTTTGCCGCAAAGGTGAAGCAATGAACGCGATAGCAACGAATTTGAAGGTCACACGCAGAATGGAAAGCGGATCGAGAACCCACGTTGCTGACGCACAAATGACTCATAAAACGTACTTAGGGGTACAGATACACTCGAATAAGCATCTTAGTTGTTACTTCATTGTGTCTGAGGAGCACGCGCTTTTTGCGAATGGACACTGCGATGATTGTAGTGACCTTTGTGCACTGTTGCGATCCGGGGTGCTGAGTCGTATCTCACCGCCGCCAACCAGTTGTTGCGGAGTTACCTTTCGAACCGCGAGTACCACACACATAAGACATGCGTTCAGTTGGCCTATCTCGGACGCCATACTTTTGCGTATTTAATTTCTCTTGTGTTGCAGTACAACTAACGCTCATTAAGGTGAAAACCCTGCGACCCAAAAGTTTCATAAAACGCCCGACAAGGCAAGATAGGACACGCCCGCGCAAGGTAAGCCTCGAATCGTCAAGGAGCTTACCACACCAAGCTACACCAGCCAACAGCTTTCATTTACTGCTGGCTATGCCTACATACAAATAACACATGGACAAAAAGTCTGCTGCAGATAATAAATGCAAAGCATTTTCGGTGAACTTCGGTGAGTTTAATCATGTCTAAACGTCAATCGAGCCTCCTGCAACCTTTAGTTTTCCTGGCCGTTGCGATAATGAGATGTATACAAAAATTGGTATGGTAAAACATGACTGTATGTCAAGCATAAATATCTAGTCATAACACAAAATCATGACATGCAAATCTGTCATGATTGTCATGAAGTTCATGTCAAGGTCTTCCTGCTCTTGTGGTGGTTTCGTTCACATGAAATAATTTAAAAATTGGTATGGCAAGACTTGACTGCATGGCGAACATTAGCGACAGGCCTTCACGTGTAAATCATGGCATGCCTGTCATGGAAGCCGCTACGAAATGCCACGTTTTTGGTGTGGTCGTGGTCGTTTTGTTACCTACGTGACGTTAATGAATGACGAAAGTATATGAGTGGTGCGAACGTGATTCACATGACATGCAAGTCATGTAGGAACATGACTAAATGGCATGCTCATGATGCGCTCGTGGTCGTTTCGCTACGTTCACAGAAAGCAGAATTATTATTACATGGAGTGAATAAGTGATGAAGGTGTATGACTAGTGGAAACGTGATAATTATTATATGGGTGTCATGCAAAACATGACCACACGCTACGCGTATAGCACGCTCGCAAGCTTCAATATATACAAAATTTGGTATTAGGTGACGCAAATAGGCGACAAAGGTAAGTGACACGTCTAAACTTCATTATCAAGACAAGCGTGTTATGTAAAACACAATAATATACTACGCTCATAGCACACTCGCGGCTGTTTCGTTAGCTTCACAATTAGGAAATTTGGTACTACATGACGTGAATGAACGACAAACCAAACGCCAGGCACAAACAAGATAGTCATAACATGGAAGTCATGTACGTCCACCTCGTAACGTTGTGCTCATTTTAATGTGATGATTGGAACTTCCTCATTCGTTCTTTGCATATCATCAAGTCTCACTCTACGTGCGATCAGCCACTTTTTTTGCAATCATCGCGAAACGCAAGTCCTCATAGTTGACTATTCTGCTACGCGTTCTGCCCATCGGCCTGTTTAGTTCGGACGCCTATGGTGTCGTAACTAGTCTTTCGGAAGTTCGTTCCACATTAAGCAGCTATATATTCCGCGGCGAACTTCTTCCACTCGACTACGTCATTTTCATGAATGATCAACTGTGGTGAACACAGACTGAAGGTGAACACAGACCAAAGTTAAAAGCCCCTAGAGTATATACGTTCCTTCCAAGATATTTACGACCACGTGGACCCTTCGGCAACTGAAGCGGAACAAGTGGTTCGAGCAGTTAGCCAGTCACATCCGCGTTTTATGGGGTCGTTAATTTGTTCACTCGACGTCATCGCTGAAGCAGTGGGTGATATCCAGGCCACAAAGTTGGCGGAGCTCACATACCAACCAGCGGCGTTCCGCCTGAATCTACCCTCGAGCCATCTCGTGCGTGGCCCTGTTAGTCTGAGCCAATTTTCTCTCCAATAGTCCCATTAAGGGCTCTAGATAGACCCATTCAGTCACTACGGTCTGTCTGCACTGTCCGCCTTCCCGTTAACAGCCCAGGAACGTCGGACACCCTCACCCGGTGACTCTAACCAGAATCAACTCGTAAAGGTCGCCACCTAATATGGTGCAGAAGACACAAGCAGAAACCATCCGGTATGTTACTGGTGTCTAGAAGTCGGGGTCACCAAAGAGACCAGGGACCAGTGCCCAAGCATACCATGTCTTTGCCACCGGAGAAATGACCGGGGCTTGCGATTGCAAGTGCATTCCAATAGCTGGCCAACACTGTACCGCCCCCCGGGGTCCTCTCACTTTTATCAGCTGCTGGAAAACCAACTGCGGCTTCTCCTTGGGCTGTGGCTCGTATTCAGGAGCAGCCAGAAGTGTCGCAGAAACCTCGACGCCATGTCTTCACATCATCTAGATGCCAGGAAGCACAACCACGGGAATCCTTGGTCAAAGCAGCGCATGCCCAAAGGAACAATGCCACATTTTTGTCAGCTCAGACAACTACCAGAGAACAAGGAACCAACCAACGTTCTTGCTTTGTGCTGCCCGCCTAATCACAGCCACGTTGTACTCTACAATACGGTTAGCGACTTTCCGTCTCTCGTTGTCCACGCTGATAAAGCACCAATGATGATGGTCACCGTAGAAGGAGTACAGGTCCCGGCTGTTCTAGATACTGGCTCAGCTTTTTTATTTTCTTGGATCGCATCAAGAATTCTGTCCAGATTAAAGGCTCAGCTTTGCGAAGTTTAAACGCAAATCTGCACCTGGCCTCTGCTCATGTCGTCACTGGTACGTTTGCAGCTCGTCTAGTGCTCACATTTGATGGGTGACAACGTCGCTAACGTTTTCTACAACTACCCGAATCTTCCTGTTACTTTGGGACTAAAGTTAGAACGACGTCAGAAACCTTGCTTGATGTCCACAAGGGCACTTATTGCTATAGCATGAAGACTCACCCTCACCCGTATGTGCCTGCTTCTCCTCAACCTCAGTCTGATGTGCTTGCAGAAAATATGCTGCTGTTTTTTGAGACCAGAGTGGATTCTTTACTTTTATACAATCTGGAAAAGGGCCAGCAGAGTTAAAAGCCACAATCGAAACTGCCCTAACGCACTTTGCGGCAAAATTCACAGAGGCTCCTAGCAAAACTATTGTATTGGAACGCAGGACCAACACAGGTAATGTCCGCCCCAACTGTTTCAATTCACCTTCTCTAATCGCACACAAGCGTAAACATCTGAACGCTACCCTCAAATAAATGCTTGCCCCGGGTACTGTAAGAATTTCTAACAGTCTCTGATTGTTTTCGCTCCAAAAAACAATGGTACAGCGTGGTTTTGCGTTGACTGCCGTCGCTTAAGGCTGTCATGGTTTGAGACTTGTACCCCTTTTCAGATTGACTGATACGTGATCTCTTGGGACCGTCAGCTTATTCACTACCCTTGACTGTAGCAGAGCTTTCTGGCCAACCCCGTTAGCAGAGTGCGATGCTGAGAAAAGGGACATTTACGTGCCCTGGGAATTGGAGTTTTCGACGTTGCGCATTGAGTCGTGCGATGCACCGGCAACATTTTAGTGCGTCATGAATATTGTGCTTCGACATGGCAAGTTCAAATATGCATTGGCGCACATGAACGACGTGTTACTTTCTAGGAAACCTTCGCCTAGCACCGCATTCACTGTATTACATCACCTCAATCACTGTATTACAACAATTGCAGGCAACCCCACCAACCCCCCGATTGTTCTGTTGGTTTCAAACAAAATAAACCTCTTACTTTTTGTCGTAGAGAAAGGCACAATACGACTAGATGACCAGAAATTTCAAGCAATTCTGCATTATCCACCACCAAAGATTGTCAAGAGCCTGCAATGGTTTTCTGGTATGGTGAGCTTTTAACGCCACTTCATTCTTCACTGCGCCGATTGAGCAGGACCACTTCATCATCTGCTGCGCAAAAGGGCCCGTTGGTCTTGAACTAATAAGAAGCAGGCAGCACTTGTCAGGCCGATGGGCCCTTATCTGCAGCACGCTTGGTGGTAGCTGGCCGAGGAGAACACACGCACATTGCCCATGCGCGAGGCGAGCGTCAGCGTCCAAAAAAGCCACAGTGGGTGAAAAAGTGGCTACCGATAAGGAGGGACGTGTGAAGAGCCCGGGGAAATTTTGGGTGGCAGGCGAGCGATGAGATGCAGCGTCAGTTGCGCTACGCGCGATGAGTTTTTCCTCCGTGTATGTTACAGAGGCAACGCTGATTTTGGGCATCGGGTAAGGCAAGTCTATGGTTTGTATTCCACGGCGAGTTGCGTGCGAGTGCGCTTTCCTGCTGGTATGTTTTGCGCCAGCTTTCCTGCCGTGATGTTTCGCGCCATATGTTCCAATGAACGCCAGGCTGGAGAGTTTGTTTGTTCCGGGTTTCGGTCCTCTTGCGTCCGTTTCTGTTGGGTTGAGCTGGTTCAGAAGGCTGGTTGGGAATCTTTTTAGTCGTGAATTAAAGGCGCTTCTTGTTCCTAGCATCATTGGCTGGGGTCTTGCGAATTTTGGTTGGCTGACCCCTGAACAAAGGCGCAGCCTTCAACATCAAGTGGTTTGTCAGTTCCTTCTGGACCTGCCTATTCTTGAGCAACCTCAGCCAAAGTACGTGGGTTCAATCTCGGCCGCGGCTTTTTTATTTTGATGAAGACATAATGCCAACGTCCCGTGCACAGTGCGAAGTCACTGTGCATAAAGAACGCCAGATGATCATTATTACCGGAACCCTTCACTGCAGTGTCTTTCATAATGATTTCACAGTTTTAGGGTGCGAAACCCCAGATATTGTTATCATGTACATTCAAACTATAAATGTATTCTTTTTTGTTTCACTTTATGGTGGTATACAGCTTGTCGTCATTCTTTTAAATTTCAAAGTATAGCTTCATAGCTTCCACTGGATGTATGGGACAGCCAAATAGGAGTATGCCTGCACATGTTGTTTATAATCCCGTGCAGTGATTCCGCAAAAATGTTACGAGTGCATTAAAATGAAAGTGTATGTAGTACCATAGTGAGTCGTGACACTCAAAGAATTCTCAAACAATATAAAATTATTTTGTTTAAGGCAGGAATCTTCACAGTAACCAAAGATCAGACATTTCTTCGTTTATGATCAAGGCATACTTAGATTAAATGGGCCAGGCCCGGACGGGCGCTAACATCTGGGACCCTAGCCGGGTATGGGCCATTATTGAAAGCACCGGGTCGTGCTCGGGCAAGTGTTTTGGAGGTGGGCTGTGCCTATGCAGCGCTTGGATCACGTCTTTCCTGTATCACGTCGTTGTGGTGGGTAGCACCCGCTAGCACCACACGCTACGCGTTCACACCAGCGCGATGCCTCCACCTGCTGTCTCTTACTTCATACCATGCGTCTTTTCGGTTGCAATGCGTGGATTTTCTTCACGTGTTTCGCAGTTTTGAGCACGAGCAAACATGCGCACATTTGGTGGCAATCACGTGAGGCTTCGTGCACGAAGAGACGCTTGGTGTGTGGAATATTCATCGGACTATCGTAAAGATGGATCTCAATCTTCGTCCAAAGAAAGAAATGCCACCATAGTAAGCAAAAGAGCTTTTTACACCCAATAACGCGCCTAATTAATGCAGGCAACACAAGTGACCTCCTCAAAGCATTTGCCGGTAGGCTACTGAAGAATGTTAAGCCGCGAAAAAACCAGGTAAAAAAGAAGGTATGAACAAACAAGGGAAATATAGTCGTTACACGTCCTTATTGGCATAGCTGGCCCATAAATTGAAAAAAAGATTGCCGGAAAAGAAGTGGTATGGTCTGTACACAATAGTACGGTATACACAGTAGTATGGTCTGCACCGAACAATGCAAATAAACTAGCCGGCAAGAAAACAATAGTCGTACGCGGGACAAGTCTAGCAAACAAACAAAGCAATGTGCAGTGCGTGCCAAACCGGAGTCATTATTCACGTTACATTATCATGCGACCAATGATACAGAGAAAAACGGGCAGATGCACTGATTACACCAGAAGCGAGCATGCAGGGTTACTTTAAAGAATCCCTGCTTAACTTCTCGCCTTTTACCATCACCACTGTAAATGCACAGTCATACTGCATGACATGAAGATCTCAGCAAGAAGTGATAACAAGGTATCGCGTAGAGTTTTAGGACTCATGGTCATTCAAAAAAGGCAACAATTGTGCATTAGCGCACCTTTCATACTACTAACGAAAAAAATTATGTGACAAACAACATGGCAATCAGTAAGCGTTGCAGTATCTACTGCTATATATATGAAGCGAGGGGTTCCAGCCGGCTACTTGTCCTCGTAGAAGTAGCCGGCTGAAACCCCTCGCTTTCAACTTTCTACATGTACGGCGGTTTAGGTACGTGTTGGATTCTGATCGGAGAATCATCAGTTTGTTTGCCCCTCAAGATGTATCACCGGGGATCCCGTGGGAGGAGCAACCGCTTGCTCAGAGAAGCAATGGCGCCGTCTTTAGCACACCGTCAACCGTAAATTTGCCAATTGTTATTAGCGGCTTGAAGTGAATTGTTGTGATAACTCTTGTATTTAATGTATTCATAGTATTTTAGACCTTCTTTGTTATTTTATTCAGATGCTAAGAATTCCAGTTCGTTTCAGGTCTGTATTGACCCCTTTTTTGAGAGTGATCAGGCAGCATGGAATTCACAGATAAGAAGCACAGCGGACCTCTCCACTACTATAAACTTGAAATCAAGCTTTCGTTAGAAAAGACACTCTCTGTCGCGTTGCATGCTAGCAACCGTACCCTCTAATGTATTAAAATATTCAACTCATTTTAGCCGTGGTGAAGGTTGGAAGAGTCGACAGCATGGTCAAAAAAGTCGAAGTAACCTCGTATGAATTACATTTCTACTCAGCAGAACACAAGAGAAAGAATCTGGCACTTTAGTAATATAATGTGCCACACATTGTCCCTCCGATTCACCATACAGTCTTGGAATTGCTATATTTAGAAAGCTCCACTTCCAAGGGGGGCCACAAAGAAAGTAAGCACGACACTGAAACAACCGGTCACTCACCTCATCACATCGACTGTGTTGTAATCCTCGAAGAAGTCGATGGACAGGCCAAGAACAAGCAAGGGGCTCCATCCCTCACGCCGCCTCTTGATGTAAGTATTGATTCGCTGAAAATCCAATTCAGCATTCTGTGAACCCTTGCATCGTTTGACTCGACAGGTCAGTAAGAATAAATACAAGTGCTTGTATAATAACTTTCTTATTGGCTGAATATCAACTTGAAGGTTGTGAATGCTGTCAAAGGGTTTATATTGCATTTGACTATGCGCAAGTCTCTTGTTGTCGCTTTCCTCCTCATGTTTTCACTTGCATGCGCTTCTAGTCGAGTACACTGTCGTGCTTCAATAAAGAGAACACGCAAGCGCATGACCAGCACTCTGCTGCTGCTGAATGCAGCATCATAAACTTGCAGCCGAAGAAAGCACATCGGCTGTTGGCGTCATGCATTGGCAAACTATGTAACAACTCATGGCTGTTAGGCAAGCGCTGCTAGATAACACTCCCGCTCCGGCCTGATAACAGGTGGTGCCAGCAAAAGCAGATGCGATTTCTTCCGCCGTCGGTAGCTGGGGCTTTGGGCAGCCGTCGCTGACCGTAGGCAACGCGCTCGTGTGTTCCCTTTCGTAAAGGACACTGGTGTACATGAGAAACCAGAAGGTAGTACCATACAGGATTGTATGAGGAGCGTCACTCGTTTCTTGGTGGAGTGTTTTAAATACAAGATAGATGGAAACGAAAAAAAATATAGAATTCTTAATAAACTCCTACTCAAGTAAAAAACAATCTTATTTACAAAGACAACTTGTTTAGCGTATCTTTAAACTAATGCGCGCCTTCATTCTTGACGTTCAGCGACATTGCGACTTTCCCAATGTCGTTGTCCTCAGTGATTCCACCGTCAAGTGGATTGCAGGGCGTAATATGTGTCGAAAATCACCTTAAGCACAAGGAGCGCATTCGTCACTACTGTTGGTGTGGAGAATTCACGATACAAGTTGAGGAATCCAAACTGGCGAATGTTGTACCGCGTGGTCATACGAATTCCCACGTCGAACTGCAGCGTCATGAAGTCTGCTGCTGAGCCGTTGGTCCTGCACAAACATGCAGCACGCGCATGCCAGTATTGCTATCTATCTATCTATCTATCTATCTATCTATCTATCTATTTATCTATCTATCTATCTATCCATCGATATATATATATATATATATATATATATATATATATATATATATATATATATATATATATATATATACCTATCTATCACTCATTATAATGTACAGACGTGAGAAGACTTCATTTGAAACGAAGATTTAGCACGTTTGTCTCTTATTTAGAAATCTTGCGAACCTCTGCATCAATAGAAACTCCCGGCATGAAAAAACTAGTAAAGCCGGTCATTGTTTCATTCGAGAATTGGACTTTATTGCATGCCATTTATTGTTCTCCGTGGTTTATTAGAATCGTGTGAGTTGTTTTGGTGCAGCTTGCCAGTACTTACCTACGGAGCAAAAACCTGGAGGCTAACAAAGAGAATACAGCTTAAGTTGAGGGTGAAGCATCGACCAACGGAAGGAAAGACTGATGGGTGTAACTTCAGGATAAAAGAAGAGAGCGGAGTGGCTCAGGGAACAAAATGGGGCTAAAGAAATCGTAGCTGAAATCAAGAAGAAATAAACTTCGGCCTGGCACTCAGCACTTAGGCAGGATAACCGTTGGTCATTAAGGGTAACTGACCCAATTCCCATTGAAGGCAAATGCACGAAGGGGAGACAGAAACCCAGGTGGGCTGACGAGAATAAATAGTTTGCAGGTATAACGTGGCAGCTGAAATTACAAGACTCGATTGATTGTCGGATCATGCGAGAGGCCTATGCACTGCCGTGGGCATAGTGAGGCAGATGATGATGGTTATGATGATGAATTATTGCTATTGTCCAGCCAAGAATACATGTTCATGTTATGTTTTTATACAGCCTCAAGGTGACAATAAAAAACACTTAGATTGTTTAGATTAATAAACTGTTCTCTAAGAACTCTAATGTAGTAAGTTTCACTATCATAAGTTAACTAGCGGATCAATTCAAGGCTGAAAATTTATTCCTAAATTTCATTCCACTTTCTGAAAATTCGTATGCTAGGGTGATGGTACACATGGATAGCAGTGTGCTTTTTTGTCGATTAGAAGCTACGTAGGACCCAGAAGACACCTTTTGAATCCACAACATCACGGCTTTTGGTGCGGGAATGTCACGATGCTGTCGCGACACGCGTTTTTTTTGCATGTTTTTTAGCTGAACAGGCATCATCTCGCGGTAGGAGTGGTGTTTTCGGGATTTTCAACACGTACTTGACTAATGGTCAAAAATGGTTTTTTTATTGTCACTCTAACTATTTGTGTTTGTGTGGTAAACGGTTTACTCTAACTCGGTCTTTTTACCCCAACCAGTGTTAGCTGGTACTTTGATGCTCTTCGCGGTGCGCCTAAGGGGGTTTGTACGTCAGCCCTTGGAAACTGCATGGCTTCTCTTCAAATGGGATTTTAAACTACTAAGTAATGTTTGAGAAAGATGAAAAACAATTCACATGTGTTTGTCCTTCACTTGTATTCTAGTAGCGGAAATTGTCGGTTACGTTTTTTCTCATGTTGTATCGTGTTGGACGTAGTAAACATCACATGCGTAATGTTATCACTTATAATGCAATCACTTACGTATGAAGCTGGCAAAGCCAACTGGGCCAATAGTTATGCACAGCTTTGCTTCTTTTAAGTAATGCTACGTATTTCTTATGTTCAATTCCAATGGCTCATCGCAAGCTTTCGACTGGATTGTGAACGAAGCGTGTAAATCCGAGTAGGATCGCTATCTGGAAATCTGTCGTCATAACGCTTGGGCCCCGACGGATGCTGTTGGTACACGGAAATCTTCGAGAGAGCATGAGGCAGAGGGGCGCGAAGCGTTTTCGTGCCCGTTCATGGCTGCCAGCAACTTCAAACATCTGGTCGTGATATGGTGAAACGCTGGGCGCACACACTACCCGATGTCACACTGGTCCCGTTGATTAGGGAGGCGATCGCCGGGCGAATTCCAAGGGCCGAAGTATTGGCCCCCCGAACCGCACCACGAAAGCGTGGACAATTTAGAAGTGGTCCTTTTTGGCGCGCCAGCGGACGCCGGCTGTGGCCCAAAGAACAAGTCAGAGCCGAGAGTTGATAAACAACACAAAATTATATTCTCAATAATGGCAGATCGAAAACAATACACAAAAATGCACACTACACAATAGTTGCATACAATATGTCACCAATCAAACCAATCAATCATTGTACTACACAATTAAATCAGCCACACTTGAAACAACGGACACGGACAACAATACGCACTACAATGCAGTCGCATGCATTGAACAACCAAGACACTTAAAGACTAAAGAGATAGAAAACCTATTCAGTCCAAAGTTCTTGGAACCAAAGTCTAGATGATACTCTTCCGAGAATCACTCACTCAAAGTCCAGCGTTGTTGTCGTTCCGCAGCCCTCGAAGTTTCTGTTCCAGGAAACCTCCCGTCTTCAATTGGCCACTCTTCAAACTTCAACTTCTTCGCCGGAACACGTCGGCTTCACACCCGCAGCTGTTGCCACGCGTCTTCGCTCGATAGCGGTAAACACACGCTCTTGCCTGTAGCTCGAGCCTTCACCCCTCAGGTGGAAATCCTCTTCATCTCCGGCTTCGTCCCTACGGACCAAAACCTTCGCCGACTACACGGCGGAATCCCTACGCGCTCTGACGCTCACTTCCGTCTCCTCCTGCTTTCTCGTCTCGGCCGCTCGGTTAAATACCTTCCGCGCCACCTTCCAGAAAGTTCTCGTCATTTCGTCGGCGCGATACGCAGCGAAGGCTGGGGGGAGAGCGAGACGGTTGGAATGCCCTCCCCGGAGGATGACTCAACTCGGTATGACCACGCCCCGTTCCTTCTAGAAAAATCGCGGGCTTGCTGGGCCGCCGATGTGGGGTGAGGAGGTTTGTCTGCGAAGCCACGCTTCCGCGGGGAGAGCGCGCGCCCGGGGAGCCTTGGATGTTTGTTTTCTTTTTATTTCTTTTGACCTCGCGGCGTTTCTCCCGCCCGTTATTGCAAGAATTTGGCGGCACGCCCATTTTTAGCGCTCGTTCTGTGACACTGCCCCCCCCCCTTTAAGAATATTATCTCATAATATTCAAAACCACACAAACGAGCGCGAACAGTCACCACACACTCTCACAGTCTGTAACATAGTCCGTCGCTCATGACACTTCACATTCACAATAGATCGCTTAATACAATTGTACATTGTAATTCAATTACACAACACGTGAAAACACAACCACAAGCACATGAGTACAACACTCCACCACACATTCCCAATAATACAAATGTACAAAGTTCTCTCATTACAACAATGGTACAATCCTATACATCACATCACAGCACAACACTTCGACACTTGTGACACAGGATAACACAACATTAACGCAACATATGGCCCTCAGCACTGCCCAACACATTCAGATTCGACCTCAGCACTTATCCTGAGTACATCGAGCAGCGCTTGCGCCCCTTTTTGCGGTGCTCGCTCGATCTCTTCTTGCGTTTCCACGTTCTTTTTTGGCAAGCCCTTTCCAACGACGATATCTGAGGCGTCGTCTCAGCCATCGTTGTCTCTTCCGACACCGTTAACGCGTCATTACATTCGACGGGTCCTGTCTGTTTATTTACCCGCTTGATCATGCCTCTACATTTTGCCTGGCTGGCCAACTCCGTTTCTTTACACTGTCGGTCGGTTGAGGTCGTGCCGACGTAAGTCCGGTTGCTCGGCCCGTGAACTCATTCAACACGATCATCTTCTCCTTCACTGTCTCTTGCGCCGCGGCTTCACTTTGGGCTCTAGTGAGATCCGTCACAGGCTGCTCCTCCACTGTATCTCGTGGTCGCTGAGTTGGCGAGGGCTCTATCTTAGGGTCTTCTCCTAAACCTTCCGGATCATTCGGTCCTCGCGCCCCGGCGATGTTTCCGATGACAATGTCGTAAAGGGGGGACGTCATGCATAAAGCAGTAACCTTCCCGCTGAAGTACGGGGTTTCCACCTCAATCTCTGCTTCGGGAAGCATCCGAACCGTACGGTCAATTAGGCAAACCGGTTTCGTTCTGCCTGTCAACTCACTTTCCCGTACCAAATTTCTCCGCACGATAACCGTGGAGCTACCGGTGTCTCTTAGAACCGTTATCTTCTTGCCTGCAACCTTTCCAGGCAGCGTTGGCATTCCCTTTGTAACACCAGTTGGCTGTTTTGACATTACAGCACCCACAATAGGAATTTTCTCCCCATTCTTCAACTTTACGAATCTATCGGTGACGGCATTATTATCAGATCTTGGTGCCGCTTGCACACAGGATACCTGGTGAGTTTGACTCGCTTCATTTCGACATGCGTCTGCTTTGTGCTCAGTCTGACCACACTTAAAACATTTTACTGCCGTAGGGCTCGAAAAATCGTTCAACAGTTTTTCGCGCGATGACCTACTCGGTTGCACAGAAAACATCGCGGAATGCTCTCTGGTGCACGCTTCTTTTCTTCGGGAGCCCATTTCTTCGAATCATCGGGACACTCCTTCTTTACCTTGGCCAAATTAGTTCCACCTTGCGCTTCCAAGAATTGATCAGCCAATTCAAGCATTTCTTCAAGTGACTCAGCCTTCCTCTCTTTCAAGTACAGTGACAGGCTTGGGTGGCAACTAGTAAGAAATTGTTCTCTAATTAGGAGCTCTCTAAGTTCATCGTACTCCTGCGCTCTCCCCGAAAGTTCAATCCATCTGTCGAAATAATGACAAAGTTGGGCGGCATACTGCGTAGCCGTCTCACCATCAGCTGGTTTTCCTGTCCGAAATCTGTCCCGGAATCCTTCTACAGTAAATCTAAATCGCTTCAGCAAAGCAGCTTTCACCTTTGCGTAGTTGGCTGCATCGGTCGGCGTCAGCCTACCGTACACACTGAGCGCTTCACCACTCAAGCAAGTACTCAAAGCAGTTGCCCATTGCTGTTCTGGCCAATTCTGGCTCCTCGCAATCGTCTCAAATCTGTGGAGGTACGCGTCTAGGTCGTCTTTCCTTTCCTCAAATGCGACGAGCAGCTTGCTTGGGTTCAAGCGGAAGCCATGATCTTCCCGTTCGCTGCTTTCAACTCTAGCTTGGATGGGAGTTTCACTTCGCTGTTGCAAACGGAGCCGCTCGAGTTCCATCTCGGGCTGCCGCGGCCGTTCCCTTTCCTCTCTTTCTTCTTTCAGCTGTCGCTCTCTCGCTTCTCTTTCTTCTCTCGCCCTTTCGGCTGCCAACTTCTCTCTCTCCAGCTCCAGCTTCAACTGCTGCTCTCTTTCTTCTTTCAGCTGTCGCTCCTTTGCCTCTCTTTCTTCATTCGCCCTTTCAGCTGCCAGCTTTTCTCTCTCCAACTGCAACTTCAATTGTTGCTCTCTTTCTTCCCTCGCCCTTTCAGCGGCCAGCCTTTCTCTCTCCAACTCCGCTGCCTTTTCTTCCTTGGCCCTCTCAGCTGCCAACCTCTCTCGTTCAAACTCAGCTGCTTTTTCTTCCTTGGCTCTCTCTTTTTCTTCTTTTTCCTTCTGGGTGACCCACTTCCGTAGTTCGGCGCCAGAAAGACCCATCTTCTCACCAAGAGCGACTAACTTTTCGAGATCCATTGTGTCTCGCTACTCGCAAATGAAACCTTGCCGCGTGCAAACGTATCTGCCTAAATCAGTCTATCGGAACACTCCCCTGCACTCGTTAACGAGAACACTGAACAACACACAAAATCGGTCCGATAGCAGTATCAACAACTCGAGGCTCTTTCTCACTACTTTGGACACACTGTGCACCAAAAGGTTCTGAGTCGCGGACGCCAGATTAATTGTCACACCGGTCCCGTTGATTAGGGAGGCGATCGCCGGGCGAATTCCAAGGGCCGAAGTACTGGCCCCCCGAAACGCACCACGAAAGCGTGGACAATTTAGAAGTGGTCCTTTTTGGCACGCCAGCGGACGCCGGCTGTGGCCCAAAGAACAAGTCAGAGCCGAGAGTTGATAAACAACACAAAATTATATTCTCAGTAATGGCAGATCGAAAACAATACACAAAAATGCACACTCCACAATAGTTGCATACAATGTGTCACCAATCAAACCAATCTATCAACGTACTACACAATACAATCAGCCACACTTGAAACAACGGACACGGACAACAATACGCACTACAATGCAGTCGCATGCATTGAACAACCAAGACACTTAAAGACTAAAGAGATAGAAAACCTATTCAGTCCAAAGTTCTTCGAACCAAAGTCTAGATGATACTCTTCCGAGAATCACTCACTCTAAGTCCAGCGTTGTTGTCGTTCCGCAGCCCTCGAAGTTTCTCTTCCAGGAAACCTCCCGTCTTCAATTGGCCACTCTTCAAACTTCAACTTCTTCGCCGGAACACGTCGGCTTCACACCCGCAACTGTTGCCACGCGTCTTTGCTTGATAGCGGTAAACACACGCTCTTGCCTGTAGCTCGAGCCTTCACCCCTCAGGTGGAAATCCTCTTCATCTCCGGCTTCGTCCCTACGGACCAAAACCTTCGCCGACTACACGGCGGAATCTCTACGCGCTCTGGCGCTCACTTCCGTCTCCTCTGCTTTATCGTCTCGGCTGCTCGATTAAATACCTTCCGCGCCACCTTCCAGAAAGTTCTCCTCATTTCGTCGGCGCGATGCGCAACGAAGGCTGGGGAGAGGCGCGAGATTGTACGGGGGCCGTCCCCGACAGATGACTCATTCCGGCTTACACGCCCCTTTCCTTCTGGAAATTTCTAGCGCTTGCCGGCCGCCGCTGTGGGGTGAGGAGGTTCATCGGCGAAGCAACGCTTCCGAGAGGAGAGGCGTCGCGCGCCCGGGGAGCCTTGTATGTTTGTTTTCTTTTTTTTCTTTTGACCTCCCGGCGTCTCTTCCGCGCGTTACCGCAAGAATTTGGCGGCGCGCCCATTTTTAGCGCTCGTTCTGTGACACCCGAACTTCTGGTAAGATCCGCCGGTTTCTGTGGGTAAAGAATTCTTGATACTAGGAGCATTACGTGGTCTGCGGTTGCTCTCAACGTGTCACTGCATCACACAATTCGCACTCTCAGTCTGCCATTCGAATATGATTGCTCCACTCAGAGTAGAAAAAGTTGATCTGCATTTGCCATTAGAATTTAGCGTTATGGTGTCTTCATTTTTAGTGTCGAAGCATATTATAGCGAGGCTGTTTATTCTACGGTGTCTTTTGTCATGGCTAGTGAAAGCATCAACGAGAAACCAAATAACAGCTTCACAATACAGTAATATCAATCGTAATTGGGAAATAATATAAAACACTTCGAAGCATAAACTGTTTACATTAGTCAGTGGCGTCAATATACACAATATGTATATCGGCCAAAAATTTAGGTATTGTGCAAAGAAGCCACTTTTTTGTCCGTCAATGACATCTTGTGGAATAAAGTTATGAGAAATTGCTTCGTGAACATGTACTTTGTGCGCGTACACTTACCCTCAGCTTTTTTTGAAAATTATTTCAGTCAAATGGCGAAGATGCAAAGAAGAAATTGCTGCTCATGCACAACAACTAAAGATCTTGACGGCTATACCTTAGAATAAGCTTTGTCACAAACTTTTACTCTCCGCTGTTACGGTATACAAAAACACCGTTTCTGCAGCCTAAAAGTGTGTTTATGTAAATGAAAAAAGGTGTTAATCAATGAGTAAATATTGCGCCGTGATGTCTGCAGTTGGTCACTGCAGACGCGCTATCATTTGCTGCTTCTGTTTGTTTCATTGCACGCATTATGCTACTGCCTGTTTTTCTGTATAACTTTTCGTGTGACGTATTGATAAGAAGGGTCACATTGTTCATGTTTTCTATAGGAAGAGCCCGCAACACGTAGTGGTGGTATTCCTGTTAAACTACCAGCAGTAACACTTGTCGGCGTTACCACAGGAAATTTCGAGACAGAATAAAGTGGTTGCTTCCCAGATCGTCTTTTGCTTTCTGGTGCGTTAGTCGCAAGACTACGTGACTATATTTTAATTGACAAAACTATACAAAACTTCTGCAAGCACAAACTTTTCACACAAGTCGGCGACATCAACGTCAACAGTATGCACCTTGGAACCTAGCTACGTTCTCGACACTCAGTCGCCTTATGCCGCTCAGTTTACATTATACGGGGCAACACTAAGTCAACGTACGTTCACTAACCCATACGATTCATTGAGCTTCGCCCACTTGTCATTTTTCACTTCGTTGAGATGTCTCTATTACCTTTTTTATGACTACTCTTTCGGGCCACTTCTACTATGAAAAAATCCCTGCAAGTAAATACATAATTACCCGAAAAGCACATCAAAGAATTCATCGTTGGGTAGCACACATATTGAAGACACAAAAGAAGAGAAATTACACGCGCTGGTTCATACAAGAGAAATGTATTGGAAGGAATGCTTATACGCACAAAAACCATGCGCTACGAAATTATTACGAAAATTATTCTTGCGTGACACATGTTTTTTGTGTGTACATGCATTCTTTTAAATAAATTGCACTTGTTATACGAGCGCGTGTCCTGTTTCCTTAAGTTTGAATGGTTCTAACTCACCCGCTTTTCAGTTCTACTACACACGCTAGCGCAACAATAACCGGTGCAAGTGCGCACTTACGGAAAGGCGAAAGAGGCGCCGTACTTCGTCCTCCTTGTTATCTGCGCCTTATCCAGGAAGAAGCGTGCGTTAGGCTGAAGTCTCCTGAAGCCTTCAGCCAGGATGTTACGCTTGTCTTTGTAGAAGGACTCGAAGAAGAGTAGGTCACAGAGGCCGTCAGGCGGGTATGAAGACGCCTCCGCGCGTACTTTGGAGGAGACTACACAAACCATGGTACCTGGAGGTGCTGGTGCCGCCTCTGTGAAATAACAAAACCCGGGTATGTTGGACCATAATGCCTAATGAAAAATAGTGCTACGGTGATATCTTTCGGAACGACTTGGAAGGCCTTGCCGGCAAGTAAAAAAATTGGCCGCGTACCTTCATGCTTCGGTGCAAAGGACACCGAGAAACGACAGCCTTCTACCTGAGGGCGACGAGTGAAACTTCGCGCAATGTGCCAGTGATGTGAAGAAAGAAGTGCTTTTGAAACGCAGATGCATTAGGTGCTAGCACCAGACCAACTAGGTTAGAAGCTCTCAATTTCAACACATAACTGTTTTATGCCGAAGGTCCACCCTGGCTCCACTGACGTATTTCTGTCACGGACATGGCATTGGAAAATACACACTAACAGACTGCCAAGAAAAAAATCAGAAGGCAAGAACTTGTCACATAGAGAAGAACCTGCTACCTGTCTATTTGCAACGCCCGGCGCTAGCCACCACGCCACGGAGCGAACGTTGTTGGGAGCGCTAAAGGCAAAAAAATATAAATACACCATACACGCGAAGTGGTCCTCAGAGCTTTAAAACTTTAGCGCGTTTACGTCATCAGCAGCGAAATGGCGCGATAGGCTCGCATTAGGCAAAGTCACTGGAACTTCAACGTTGGGTAGCAATGGGCGTGCTCTCAACTTCGTCGGCTCCACGAAGCGCTGCCTCCGCGGAGCGTGGTCACTCCTGCGCGGCAGCTTATCAACTTCGTAATTCTGAAGAGGACAAAGTTTCCTCCGCTTGGTGCCGCTGTCGCCTTTACGAAGAGAGCGCGTTGCTGCCCCACGAAGATAGAAGAATCGTGGCAGTTCAGCTTGTTTTCTGTATACTTGTTCTGCAGTTTCGTGCATCTGTCTTTCTCTTTGAAGAACGCGCTTTAAGCGTCGAGGTGGTACAGTTGTTAGTCCGCGCTTTTTCAGTGTCTGTTGATTTCATGCGTGCTTTGAGCTGGAGGTGTGCGCTGCAAGTTTCAAGTGGCTTGCTGTTTTTAACCAGACCTTGCAATTTGCTACTATAACCTATTGTTGAAAAAATGAACAATAAATCCTCAACTACCTCTGTGAAGTCAAGCTCAATTTTAGTGTTATGCCTATTTTTATGGGGGGTTATTAGCCATGTTTTTTAGCGAAGCATCGAAAATGTCTGCTTTTTCTTTCACAGCACTGCATTATCAGGACAGCATTATCAACACTTCGGGCTCTAGAATTGCGTTATATGCATTTTATAAATAAAACAACACACTGCTTGACACTTACGTGTTGGTGTTGTGCCTCAAATATTCATAATATTTGCTTTCTGATAGACATTGTTCCCAAGTACGAACGAAGCCACAGAATTGATATGGGTGGACTTCGCTGAGTGGCTGAATAGTTGAACAGACATGAAGAGAAAGACCATAATTTTTGCGTTGAAATACGAGAGCTAAAGTGAAAAGTGAAAGCTCGGGAAGTGCGTAGCATTACCACCCACTATAATTACCGTAGTAACGTTATTATTTCATTGCTGTTGCTGCTGGTGCTACGATTTCTGATATTGCAACGTGGGAAGTATTGCATCGTGTAGTTTCAACGGGATGTGGTGCACGGTAACGTATAATGATGATTAGGTGCTGTTATATTGTGATTAAATTTTCAAGCAGGGGCGAGGTGGTTAGGTTATTTTGGCGCTGTTTATGATTCGCGAGAGCTGCCTCCTCGCACACAATGGTTGGATTAGTCAGGCAATGTTGACTGGATAGCGTTATCTAGCCATCACTACCAAGTATATGCACAATACCAAAAACAGGACCTATACCGATTAGCCCATTTTTTTGTGCCGCTTGCGCTTGCTTTCCGTGGAGTCAATCCACTTCTTGGCTAGTCGCTTGAACATCTTGTAGGGAAGCAGTGCAAATTACCACGACTGTAAAGGCACACACAAGATTGCCCTGTCAGACAACAGATGTGTAAGCACTCCTTCTGTTTTATTACCGAACAAGTATGTTGCGTATCTTTCTGCTATTACACCATGTTACCCTTTGTCGCCATGTGCTCAAAGCTTGTTGCGTTGGTGTCCAATTGTATGTTTTGCTTTTTTTTCCTGTTCTTGATTATACCTAAACGAGGGCTGATGCGCAGATGAACACATATTTACGTTCGTCGACGCAATAAACACCTATTGCCGAGAGCAGTACGTGTTGTGCCTGTCTCTTTACTGTCGTGTCCTTTCGCAATGTTTCGCTGCGTATTGCGTTGAGATTAAGATTGACTTGATGATGCTAATACAGCCACAGTGGTCTGAACTTTAACAATTTTGGGCTTCTGTTTTCACCGCCTACATTTTACACCTGCTCACTGAGTCATCACTTGGCGAGGCGCAGGCTGGTTTGTATTTCTCGGCTTTTCGCACCTGTGCAGCAGCGCCTGTTTGCTGAGACTTGAGCTCATAATGCTTGTGGCATCCACCAAGGTTTCCACTCACTTTCCAGCCGATATCGTCAAATGGTGGAGAAGAAGCCGCCAAAAGCAGGCATTTTTCTTCAGACGTCACAGTGAAAAGCGAAGCTCATGTGAGGGATATGCATTGCAATAAGAAATGGAAATTTTCACCCTGTGGAATACAGTTCCACCCTTAACGACTTCATTTTATTGATGTTTTTTTTGCCAGTTAAAAAGCACACTTTTCTATGAGAGTGTTTGGTGAACCTGGTTTTTCGACGAGCCTTGAGAGTGGCTTAATGGCGCATTGCAAAGATTACTTCCCTTTATGAATGGGACGCTCGTGACATCCTTGCATTGCAGCCTGCCTGTTTCAATGGCAAAATTGTGGTGATATCCTTGCATCGCAGTCTGCATGTTTCAATGGCAAAACAGTGGTTAAATTTGGGTCAAACGCGTGAAAGTGTTGTTTGTAGGCAGCTCGATGCCCCCACACATGAAATAAGCAGTTAATTGGAAATATCACGACCGCAGTCCTAAGGGAATCAATCATGTGCGATTTTATCCCTCTTGGGAAGTAGCTAGCGTGACACAGCGCCAAAGATAATTCACCTTAACTACCAGTTCATTTCCAAGTTTCTCAGTTTTCCAGTTTCCCAGTTTCCACACCCCACCAAACAGACATCTGTCGAATATTTACATTCAGGCCCCATCACCATTTTGCGAAGCTCCGTGTTAGTAAAGGTGCCTCCTACCGAAAGCTTCGAGTGGAATCGGTTTGAGTGCAGTTGCGTAGCTTGAGTGGCGCAACGAGCCCGTGCACCACCCTCCCCTCTCCCATTTCTTTGTTTTTGCCATGACATACTGAGCAAGGAGTGACACTCTACCAACACAGGACGGCCCGAACTACAAGATACAAGAACACGAAAACAAAAGAAAAAAGAAACAAGCACTTTTAACGGTTGAATATGCGTCCTACAGGCTGTGTTTTTCAACGAGGGTTAATAGGAATGCTCGCTTAAAAACATGTGGAAGGACTACGGGCTCAACAGCTGATTTCTACAACAGTCTGTGAAGAACGAGGAATGCATATAGATTTATTGAAGCTAATTGACTCACGGGTATAAAAAAATAGAGCCAACAAATGCGGAACCATTGTTATGCCACAGCATTAGCTTTTAAAGGACAGGCGAAATGCTCAGCCATTATAAATAAACCAAATATTTTTACATAAATGCCGGCCATGCTTTTTTCATCATTAGAACGAGTCGACATCATATCGACAAGTGTAGTTACATGCGCAAAAAACGCGGCAGGAAGTGGAAGCTTGTTTTGCCTTTTGTTTATAGCTATTGGTTCCTCTAGATGATGTTGGCCTACCTGGAGCCGGGGTACCTGTCGTCGTCGGTTTTGACTTGGTGCTCAGTGCTCTAGTGGTGGCCCTAGTTCTGGTGGTAGTTGAGGTGGTCGTCGATTTTGACTCGGTGCTCAGGGCCCTAGTGGTGGCCCGAGTTGTGGTGGTAGTCGATGTCCTCGTAGTCGGCACTGTTGTTGTGGCTATACGTATAGTTGTGGTCGCTCGAGTAGTTGTGGGCGCACGAGTAGTTGTGGTCGCACGAGTAGTTGTGGTCGCACGGGTAGTTGTGGTCGCAAGGGTAGTTGTGGTCGCGGTTGTAGTTGTCCTCGGTGTAATTCTGGTACTGAACGTAGTTGTGGGTAGTAGGAGTACTTGTGGTCCTCGGGGTACGTGTGGTTTCTCGGGGTACGTGTGGTTCTCGGAGTACGTGTGGTCCTTGGGGTACGTGTGGTCGCAGAGGTACTTGTGGTCCTCAGGGTACTCGCGGTCGCCATTGTACTGGTTCTCCGGGTAGTCGTGGTCACCGGAGTTGTGGTTGTTCTCCGGGTACTTGTGGTCTCTGGTGTTGTTGTGGTCGCAGGAGTAGTAGTGACTGGCGGAAGCGTCGATGTGGGTTCAAGGACTGCCGTAGGCACCACGGGTTTCTTACTCGTGGGCGATATCTTGGTAGAAACCGCGGGGATTTTCTCGGTTTCGGTTGTCGTTACCGTGTCTTCCTTCCCACCACTTATTTCGAGATTTTCGTCTAGCACTGTCGTTTCATGCTCATCTGATTACAAATACAAAAGAGGGTGACAATGCTTAGTGAGGAAACTCTATACAACAAAAATATTCATGAAAATATATTATTTTGAAGTGATCAGGCAAGCCGAAGATGCTCGTTGGGTCCAAGTATTCTCAGCTGCCGTCTACGGGAGAGAATATAATTCCTGTAAAACTTGCCATATCGAATGAAGTTTTCTCTCTCTCTCTCTCTGTCTGTCTATTCAAGATATGTTGCCTTGGTGGTGGTGTCAGCACTCAAATTTGCTTTCAGGAGCATCGTACTATGCTCGTATTGACCTCATGCCGGAGTTGTAGAAGTACTTATGGGGAAAGGGTGTTCAATTGCTTAGATATATGGTCATTACCTCTTATATACAAGTAGTACCTTAGTGTCATCCGCGCAACGTAAGCGAAATTACGCGTTGATAATTGCTATTCAGAAAAACATTATTTTACACGAAAGTGTTTTCAACAAGAGCTTCATTTGGGTGAGTAGGTTCACTGTGGTTGTATTTTAATAACAGCGCAACAACTAGAAGAGGGGACAAAATTGATTGGGAAGAGCGCTGACTGTCAACGTTATCCTATTGAAGTTCTTGCGAACACTTTCATACAGAGGGCAAGAACAGTGCTCATGTGCGATGACACAAGTGGGACCATGAAACAATATTCTTAACTGAGAAAAGAATGCTTTCTCGTGAAAATTAGAAGTAATGGTGTATTGATGCATTATTCCACGGCCTTCCTAATGAAAAATGCTTCTAATTTTCTTCATTTCATTTTTTGTTCTCAATTTGTTTTCAAAAATTGCCTCTTAATAAAATAACCACCAAAAATTTCAGTTGACAATCACCGCACTTTTCCGTCTATTCTGTCTCTTCCTACAGTTGTCGGGCAGTTACTACAATACAACGACGACAATGTTTTAAGCCGGGGTCTACCAAGACTGCAGTGACGTATATCCGTCACGGAAAGGTCGTTAAAAAACACGAACGATCAGAAGTCAAAAACGTTTTGTTAGTGGGAGTTGTACACATGATCTCGGTATTAGTGACAACTGCTGCCGGGCGCGTTCTCCACTGCGTCGTATAAACATGGTGTGCAAGTTTTGAAAATACGCTTTTTCTATCTACCAGTGTTCTCTCGCATCATTCTTGGTTAAGTGGGAAAACGCATCATTACTGTGGCACCCGTAATTGGTTACTTCACCACATCGTTTCTAAGCGTCTGTCCCAAATGCGCTGTATACAATAGAAGTGTAATTTTGTCAATGGCTTAACACACCCCAAGATGGCGACTTATCAGAAGCGTCGGCATAGCTCATAGCATCCACTCATCCAAAAAAGATAGCGGAACGCCCACCCACGTCGCCTCCCTTTAACTTCACGTTCCCCACTTATGCTCGTCCCGCGAACAATTGTGTCTGGCCAAAGAGAAGACGAGACGCATGTAGTGTTTCCTTCTGGCCTGGTGGCGTTGTTCAAGAACATCAACATGCCGCGAGTAAGTGACCCTATACCTATTTCGACATTGAATGAGTCATGCTGTTCTCGCTTTCAATCACTTTTTCTGGTTCCACTCTCACTATTATTATTACAGACACCACAAGATCTATGAGAACAAGGGTTTGTCTGAACATTATTGATGAACGTTAGTTGTCAGCATAGAGAGGTATGATTAGGCGTTAACGGGAATGTATTCACGGTAAAAGGTGCTACAGCTACAAGCTCTCTTATATCTATGAACATTAAACACCAAACTATTTTTGTTAGCACACGTTTACTCTTATGTTTCACAGAATTCTAAGATGGAAGCATCAACCATCTTTTTCAATAGTAATCTCTACTTTTGACTTCATATTATGGCCATATTCTTAGTATAAAGCCCCACCGCGGTGGTCTGGAGGCTAAGGTACTCGTCTGCTGACCCGCAGGTCGTGGGACTGAATCTCGGCTGCGGCGGCTGCATATTCGATAGAGGCGGAAACGCTGCAGGTCCGTGTGCTCAGATCTCGGTGTACGTTACGAAAACCCAGGTGGTCGAACTTTGCGGAACTCTTCCCTACGACGCCTCTTATAATCTTATGATGGTTTTGTCACGTTAAACGCCACATATCAATCAACGTCGTATCTGAAGTTCACGTTAGTTCAGCATATATCTAGTTTCCAATCTATCTACCCAGCACGTAGTTCCCATAATGTTCTTTATGCAGAGAACTTTCCTTTCTAATACATCCATTTTCGCTTTGTTGCAACTGAACCACAATGCTATACTCGGAAACAGCTATGTGTGGCAATGAAGGGAAGACAATGTAGCCAAAGTGGGCATGTTCTACCACTGTAGAATATAGTGCCATGAATTCATCCGTGTTTCCCACGTAAAAGTAATGAAAAATAACAACATTATTTTCTACTACATGTATTTTTTCTAGATTACTAGAAATTACGTTTTGCGCGTCTGCAAACATCGCCTGTTCTATTTGCACCTCACAGTGATAATGCTGTCTTTGTCTTTAGGCGAGTGCGCGTTGCCATCCAGTTATTCTGACGACTCGCCGAAGGAGCTTATGTCGAATTTCTCTCACGAATGGCTGTGTAATCAGGCGTATCAAATTGTGTGCAGTGGAATTATATGAACGTGGCTATCATTCGAAACGCTAGCCGATTCAGACATGTTCACTGAGGAGTACAGGAGCAGCAGCTGCGCCCACGTAGCCTTCCCTTCATTGCCACAGAACATTTATTGATTGATTGATTGGTTTATAGTTGCGGTTTAACGTCCCCAAACCACCATATGAATATAAGAGACACCGTAGTGCAGGGCTTCGGAAATGTCGACCCTCTGAGGTCTATTAACGTGCACCCAAATCTGAGCACACGGGGGCTAGAGCAATTCTGCCTCCATCGGAAATGCAGCCGCGCCAGCCACAGTTTGATATGCGACCTGCGGGTCAGCAGGCGAGTACCTTAAGCACCAGACCGTCGCGCAGGGCGCCACAGAAAGTTGTCCCCGAGTATTGTGGCATTAGGAGTTTAGGAATTTTAGGAGCGGAAACAGTGTGAATCTGTGAAAACAACAACAACGTCAACCACGTGTTTTTTACGATCGCTTGTAGCTTCGTTATTATTCTACCAGGAAACTTCTTACTTATAAAGTTGAAACTCTTTAGGGTAGACCTGACGCTACTGAAGTTTGATCAGGCTAGGTTTAATAGTTCCAGAGTTATTCCGCAATCATAATAAGCCTAATCACTAAACACATTAAATTGGTAGTATCACCTCGCAAACGCATTTAAATTTCGTCCGCTCAATATAATAATAAACCGCACCCCATAGGCTACCAGGAGGCCCAATTCCGTGTGCTCTAGGCCCTTAATTAAGGTGGTAATCAGCAAAAAGCTCATTTCAATAAAACAAATTTTCAAAAGGAGCTACAGACGCCACCGAAAAATAGCTAATATCTTCTTTTACAACACAACAGCCTGGTTTTTTCCGTGTAAAAATAATTTTGATAGCTTAAGGTAACCGGAAGATACAGAGTTAGAAAGAATATAACGAAAACCGCTAATAAACGTGTGGCGTCCGCGTCTTCCCCTCGCTCGGAGGAGGAGGGTGGCTCACTGCTCGGGAGAAAGGTTCGCCCGTCAGATAAAAGTATTGAAGCACGTGTGTTTTTCACCTTACGATTGCTTTTAACTTTGCTAACAACCTACCGGGAAACTTTTAACCTCATACAGTGCAAAGCCCAAATTGTAGAGCTGTCGCCGCTCAGGTTTCATCAGGACAGGAGTAATAGTACCGGAAATATTTCGTGACCAAAATTAAGTCTAATCACTAAAAGATTATTTGGTAACATCACCTCACAAACGAATTTAAATTTTGGTCCGCTTCATATATATTAATAAACAGCACCCCATAGGCTAATCGGAGGCCCAACACCGTACTCTCTAGACCCTTAATTAAGGGGGTAATCAGCAGAAATCTCATTTCATTAAACATTTTTATAAAAATAACCACAAACTTGACTGATACACCGCTGAAACCTACATTTAGAACATAACAATCCGGGTGCGGCGATGGCGTAGTGGTTAGAGCATCCGCCTCCGCTTGCAAGAGGTCCGTGGCTCAATCCCGGTGCCGCGCAGTTCCCACCGGAAAAATCCGCGACGTGTTGATGGAACTGCATTAGGAGGCCTGGGGTGTGGCCTCACCGGTAACCACCGCCGGGAACGCACTCCCTCACCAGAGAGGATTGGCCACCTTGGTGCAGTATCTGGGCCACTACCTCCCACATGCATACGTCAAATAACTCACGGCCATCAGTCCCCATCAGCTGCGAAGCAAATGGACCATGACAGCGGTCAGATCTGCAACGCAGCAGAGGGTGCTAAGACTCTCTGGATCCGGACAGGCCGCCATTGGAACCTGAAACTTGGCAACGTTTAACGCCTAGAACCTCATCTAGTGAGGGAAGTCTAGCTGTACTATTCGAGGAGCTAGAGGGTGGGTAAATGGGATATAATAGGGCTCAGTGAGGTTAGGAGGACAGATGAGGCCTGTACTGTGCTACAGAATGGGCACGTCTTTTGCTATCGGGGGCTTGGCAGACAGAAGAGAACTGGGAGTGGGGCTCCTAATTCACAGAAACATAGCTGGCAAGATAGAGAAATACTATAGCATCAATGAAAGGGTGGTAGGTAACGTAATTAAACTGAATAAAAGATACAAGAAGAAGGTGGTACACAAGCTTACGCGCCTACATCCAGCCATGATGACGCTTCAGTTGAAAGCGTCTATGAAAACGTGAAATCGGCAATGAATAAGGTAAAACACAGTATACTATAGTGATGGGCGACTTTAATGCAAAGGTGGGAAAGAAGCAGGCTGGAGACCAGGCAGTAGGAGATTATGGCATCGGCACTAGAAAACGCCAGAAAAGAGCTACTAGTAGAATTCGCAAAACGCAATAATTTGCGGATTTTGAATACCTTTTACCGAAAACGACAAAACCGCAAGTGGACATGGAGGAGCCCTAATGGCGGAAAATAAGAACGAAATAGACTTTATAACGACCTGCACACCCAGGAGTCGTGCAGGATGTGGAAGTGGTTGGCAAGGTACGATGCAGTGACCATAGATGGCTACGGTCTCGAATTCCGCCTAGACTTTGAAGAAGGAACGACAGAAACTGATACGCAAGAAGCCAATCAATGAGCTAGCACTGAGAGGGAAAGTACAGGAATTCAGAGTGTCACTGCAGAAACAGGTACTCGGCTCTTAGTGAGGAACCAACCTTAGCGTAGATACAATGAATGATAATCTGACGAGTATCATTACGGAGTGTGCAGTGGAAGTTGGAGGCAGGGTAGTTAGACAGGACAACTGGCAAGCTTTCCAGGAAACGAAAGAACCTAATTAAGAAGCGTCAAAGCATGAAAGTGTCAAGTACAACAGACAAAATAGAACTGGCAGAGCTTTCAAAATGATTAATAGGCGTAAGGTATGCGACGTAAGTAAGAAGAGTACGTAAGAAGGTATAAGGGAGAGAATCGAACACGCTCTGAAAAACGAGGAAGCGTCAAAGCAGAGCAGTGAGAGGAAACTTGGGATAGGGAAAAGTCGGATGTATACACTAAGGGACAAAGAAGGCAAAATAACTACCATTATGGATAGGATAGTAAAATAGCGGAGGAGTTTTAGAGAGATCTGTACAGTAGCCGAGACAACCACGACCTTAATACTATAAGAACTAGCACTAACCCAAATGACCCGCACCAGTAATGACAGAAGAAGTCAGAAAAGCTTTGGAGAGCATGCAAAGAGGCAAAGCTGCTGGTGAGGATCAGTAGTAACGTCAGATCTGCTGAAAGATAGAGGACAGATTGTGGTTAGAAAAACTAGCCACCCTGTTTACGAGGTGTCTCCTGACGGGAAGGGTACCTGAGTATTGGAAAAGAACGCTAAACATCTTAATACATAAGAAAGGAGATGACAAGGACTTGAAGAATTACAGGCCGATCAGCTTGCTCTCTGTAGTGTACAAGCTATTTTACAAAGGTAATTGCTAACAGAGTAAAGAAAACATTAGAATTCAATCAACCAAAGGAACAAGCTGGATTTCGAACAGGCTACTCAACAATTGACCACATTCATACTATCAATGCAGGTAATAGAGAAATGCTCAGAGTATAACCAACCACTATACATAGCCTTCATAGATTACGAGAAGGCTGTTTTGATTCAGTAGAATATCAGCCGTTCATGCAGACCCTGCTGGAATCAGGGCCGTAGATGAAGTATATATAAACATTCTGGAAAAATCTTACAGGGGATCAACTGCTACCCATAGTGCTTCATAAAGAAAAGCAACAGGAATACCAATCAAGAAGGGTGTAAGGCAGGGGGACACAATCTCCCAATGCTTATTTACCGCGTGCTTACAGGAAGTTTTCAGAAGCCTAGAATGGGAACAGTTAGGGATAAGATTTAATGGAGAATACCTTAGTAACCTGCGCTTCGCCGAGAGATTGCATTGCTGAGTAACTCCGGGAAGAATTGCAACTCATGACTACGGAGCTAGACAAGGAGAGCAGAAAGCGGGTCTTAAAGTTAATCTGCAGACAAACGAAGTAATGTGCAACAACCTCGGAAAGGAGCAGCGCTTAGAGATAGGTAATAGTGCACTTGAAGTTGTAGAAGGGCTATGGCTACTTAGCCGCAGGTGGTTAATAACCGCAGAGCCTAACCACGAGGATCTGGAAGTAACTAGAAGAATAAGAATAGGGTGGAGCACATTCGGCAAGCACTCTCAAATTATGACAGGTAGATTGCCCACTAGCCCTCAAGAGGAAGGTATATAACAGCTGTATCTTGCCGGTAATTAGCTACGGAGCAAAAACCTGGAGACTTACAAAGAGGGTTCAGCTTAAATTGAGGACGACGCAGCGAGCAATGGATAAGAAAAATGGTAGGGTTGTAACCTTAAGAGACAAGAAGAGAGCAGAGTGGATTAGGCGACAAACGGAGGTTAAGGATATCATAGTTGAAATAAAGAAGAGGAAATGGACATGGGCCGGGCATGTAGCGCGTAGACAGGATAACCGCTGGTCATTAAGGGTAACTAATGGATTCCCAGAGAGGGAAGCGGGTTAGGGGGAGACAGAAGGTTAGGTGGGCAGACGAGATTAAGAAGTTTGCGGGTATAAATTGGCAGCAGCAAGCACAGGACCGGGTTAACTGGCGGAACATGGGAGAGGCCTTTGTCCTGCAGTGGACGTAGATGATGATGATGATGATGATGATTGTGGTATTCGCCAAACCATAATGGCCGTTCACGATATATAATGGCCATTTTCATTTTCTTTAGGCTTATATCTTAATTTAGTTAGTCTAGCATGAAAAAAGCCATAAGTAGCGCCCTTTTATTGTCATTCTACCTTTCGCATTCACGTATGTGTGTTATTTTATTGATTCCTGACACATTGCACATTAGGCGTACATTTAAAACACAATATCTACAACTCCTTCTTACCTGATATTGTCATAACGAAGATGAAAATTCCAAAACAAATGCAGGCGATGAGACAAAAAAGTGTGATGGTGACCGCGAGCATCCGCTGGGATGAAGTTTGAGCCCTGTAACACAATTTATTTCAACACTGGGATGGTGCTAGACTGAAGGGTGCTCCTGAAAGCCATTATTTAGTGATTACTAGTTAGCGTCATCTTAGAACACGTCGCCAATTTGCATGAAATAAGATATACGTTCATCATAGTGAAGCGGTGTGTTTTAGTTTTTTGCTCAAACGCACGTTTTTTAAACTAGATACATGAAAAAAATATTACCGAAGAATTACTTAGTCCCTAATAGAGGAAATCAAACACAACATATTTCGTTCGCTTTTGTGCGTAATGAGCTGATCAGTTACGACAGCTCATTTTTCTTTGTTAAAACTGAATGTCAATGACAACTAACAGTAACTTATAACATAAAAATATAGCGGTAGTTATAGAAGTGTATGTCGTTCATATATCAAGAAATAAAAATTGACAAAAAAGCCGACTTCACGCAGGCAGGGATCTAACCAGCGAATCTTCTTCGAAAATACGTTTGATGCCCTACAAATTAGCTACGCTGGCGCCCATGCTTGCGTTCACCTTAAAAGGTATATATGTGCCATTAAACGTGGATGGAAGATTTCTGGAACCATTCAGTGCAACACCCTTATAACGGGACGGCGTTGAACTTTTAGATGCGGAGCATCTAATACTCGAGGCGTAGTTGGGCGCCGTCCGCAAAGTTCCTCCTATTCTTCCACCATCTGTGCATTCCCTTCCTCCTTACACACCGCGTCTCTTCGCTCCTCCACCATCTGTGCACCCTTCCTCCTCTACACACCGCGTGCGCTTCTCCTCTTCACGAACATTCGCTAGCTGTATAATGTAGCGCGCATGCGCCGTCACGCTTCGAGAACATCGGCAGCTGACGCGCGCGCATGCGCCGTCGCGCTTCGAGAACATCGGACAGCTGACGGCGCGCATGCGCCGTGCGCTTCTCCCCCTTCTCGAACATTCGACAGCTGACGCGCGCATGCACCGTCACCTACATCTGTGCGCGCGCGTTTCCTCTTCGAGAAACATTCTACAATTCTCCTGATTCTCCAGTGGACGCGCATGCGCCGTCACGCTTCGAGAACATTCAACAGCTGACAGTGCATGCGCCGTCACGCTGTATATTACTCAAGGTCGGCGCTCGCTCGCTCATTTGCCGCTCGTCGGTTGGTTTGTACGGCGCGTTGACGTCCAGGTCGCGGTGATGTGAATTGAAAGAATTCACAACGAATCACAAACACAATGATCGACGTCCCTCGACCAGCACCGCCCTTTCGCATACGTGTGTACGTGTTTCACTCATTTTACCACCCCCCCTGAAACCACGTTACCAATTTAGCATCGACCCAAGTAAGTCACAATTTAACATCCCATTTCACAACCACGTTAACCAATTTAGCCATCGACCCAAGTAAGTCGCACTTTAACACCCCGTTAACCATTATATGCTCCGCATCCTCCTCAGTGTTCCCCCGACGGAAGCTGCGGGCAATTTTTTTCATAGTACAGCACCAAGTACTGTGTATTGTTAATCACCTTTTTTTAAACACACAAACGTGGAATGATTAGCCATTGAAAAATTGGGGGACCCTCAAGCTTCGCCTTTAGAGTTGTGATACTCTGTTCCTAGTACATACTTAGTATACCTAGAATGTGTATTCTTTTCAAACTTGATATGCACCCACTACTTGACCAAAGGTGCAGTAGCGTGTGGGCCTTTCTTAGTGTGTGACTGGCTTTAAACTATGAAGTTGTTATGATAATCCCGTGTTCTGACGTCTGAT